>LR990205.1:11237952-11569418 GCA_905147375.1 Hylaea fasciaria | reverse complement strand
GACCATTCCGTGTCCATGGACACGGGGGCTGGCGGGAGGGGGCGGGGCGCCACCTTCGTCGTTGGGGTCGGGGTTGGGGTCGAAGCCGCCGCACCAGCCGCAGCAGTCCTCTTCCCCTTCCCTTTCCCCTTCGCCTTCTTAGCCCTGGGGGCGGTCGCCTCCGGAGCAGCTGCTCCAGACGTCGACGGTCCACCCCCCGGCGGTCTCGTCACTGCCTCCGGTGTTGTTGAGGCTACCGCAGCAGCCGCAGAGGCGGCGTTTCGGCGGTCCGCCGCTAGCGGGGGCCGGAGCCGCTTCTCCGGGAGGAGTCGCTCCTCCAGCCCGTCCAGCCGCGCGCTCACCATGCCGCCCACCTGCAGCATGATGGAGCGCGTCAGCCGCTCCCCCCACTCCTCTTGCGAGGCCAACGTCGCCTCCGGTCTTCCAGGGGCAGGGGAGGGAGGAACTGCCTCCTTCCTCGCCCGCTCCACCTCCCTCCGGAGCTCTTTACGGAGTTCCGTCATCTCCCTTCGCAGGTCGACCAGCTCCAGCTGCAGGCGGCAATTATCCTCCTGCAGCACTGCGGTCTCCTGCCAGACGGTCCTCCCGTGCAGAGCCCCCGCTGCGGCCTTTATAGAGGCCGCCGCCTCCTTCAAGGCCCGAACGACCGTGCCCTTCAAATTCATCGACTTCGTCGCCACCTCGGTGATGATGGCGACGTCATCGACGACCCTTTGATGAAGGGCGGCAGCTGTTCGGGCGTCCTCTACGTCCGGAACGTAGCCCAGAGCGGACCGAGACCTGCTGGCCTCACTGGCCACCTCCTCCAGGCGTCGGTCCACGTCCAGGCGTTTCTCCTCCCTCGCCTGCCTACGGAGAGTGACTTGGCGACTGCCCTCGTACACTCTCCTGGGTCCCAAGACAGGCGACCTCATCTCCTCCACCGACACGTCACTGACCGGAGAGACTACGCTGTCAATGCGCAGTCTCTTCCGGTCTCCTCCTCCTGGCGTACACGTCCAAATCACTGGGGGGAGATCGACCTCGGAGTCCAGGTCATCCGAGTCTCTCTCCTCCCAGGTTCTCCTCCCACTCTCCACACTTCCGTCACGTTGATGAGAGCTGGGGCTCTCGAGGCGCTTCTTGCCCCCCCCAGAATACGAGGGGCAGACTGACCCACTACGACGTGGGCCAGTGAGGGATTCTCCAGCCTCGATGAGGCTGGTACCCTCCTGGGGTAGTAATTTTTTCGGAGACGCCATCATGAGATTTGCCAGTTTAGAGGCTCGGCAGCCTATCACCCACACATACGTCATGAGAATGAGCAAAGAAGAAAATACAAGAAAAAAGAACAAAAGAAAAAAGAGACACAAATGAGAATACACAAAGAAATGAATGATACACGAAAAAACAAAGAGCCAGAAAAAGATGAAAACAAATACAAAGAAAAATACAATATTAAGATGGAGATGAAGATGATGATGAAGATGATGATGAGATATATACACACAATAATAAATAAACATACATATACATACATAAATAACCGTCCGGGCAGACCACTCTCCCTCTGCCCAGACCCACCCCGGCCCATCCACTGTGCCCTCTGCTAATCAGAGGGACACGCGGAAAGGCCCCTCGATCGCCCATGAGCCCCCGTGTCGTGAAAACACGGCACGGAGTCCCATGGACGAGAACCGCGGCGCCCAGGGTTTTAGTTACGTCTGTTCCAGAGGGGACCAGACCAATAACAGGCAGCAACCACGTGAAGGATTACCCTGGACTTGCCTTGAGGATCATCACGACTTGCGCTCTCCCTCAAGACCGACGCCTCCGCACCCATCGCGGGATGGGTACGGAGGGCCTGGGTTTACGCGTCAGTGACGGATAAACCCAGACCCGCCCAACCTAACCTAACCTTTTTTTTTTTTTTTTTTTTTTGCCCGGGGAAATCCTTTATGGATACCACCCGACCCGGGGGGGCCGGGTGGTTATGTGAGAATCTCCGCCTTTGAAGAAGGCGGCCTACTCACTAAAACCCCGGGGGTGTTCTCTCACCGCATGTGGTGTGGCCACGGGATCGTTAGACACGCACCGCGACCACACCTGCGGGCGCCCTGGACTGGGCTCGGCCCTGGAGGTGTAAAGTGCCTCCGCTCTCCGCTAAATGCGCTCCGGAACACTTCGGAGCGCATTTCAGCTCGGGACTCTTGTAAAGTTCGGGTGGCGGATCCCCCGATCCGCCACCCGAAAGTCCCCGTTGACAGTGTATAAGGTTGTCAACAGTTCGCAGTGTCCATGGCCGCCTCTTGCCGTGGACGCTTTGATGGCTGAGAGGGAAGGGCTCTAGAGCTATTCCCAGCCTTCTTTTTCTTTCGCTCTTTGCCTTTGGTGGGAGGCGTTACAGGGCAGGCCTTGCCACCCATGCGGTGGTTGGCTGCCCTCTTGGCGGCATCGCATATGGGGCAGTGGGGATCGGCCGAACACTGCGCCGCCTTGTGGCCAGCCTTGCCGCAGCAGAAGCAGAGTCCGCTGCGGTCAAGGCTTGACGTGCAGTTGGCCCCCACGTGCCCGGGCTCCAGGCAGCGGAAACAACGTGGTGGTCTGGGCTCCAGTATTTTCGCCTGCACTGAAACCCAGCCCACCAAGAGCCGCTTCTCCATAACTTTCTTCGCTGCAGCGACTGGGACGCTCATCCACATTTGCCCTTGCCGGCCGGGGGAGCGCGCCACGTCGCCCGCCCTTATGGCGTGATTGGTGCAGCCACCCGCAACAGCCACGGCCTCGATCACCTCTTCTTTGGTGACCGAATCGTCCAGGCCAGAGATGCGTAGCTCCACGCACTTCTCCGGCCTGGACACCCGGACCACATCCTCCCCAACGGCCTCCCTGATCCTGGACGCCAGTGTGTCTGCCTGGTCGGCACTACTGGCGCCCGGTAGGATTAAGAGACGGGCCCCGGTGGCTGCGGTGCCAAACCGAAGGCCGTCTATTCCTATCTCCTTCAAATTTATTTTCCGTTTTGCCTCCCCGAGGACTTTGAGGTAAGTCACCCCACGCTCCACCGCCTCCGGCTGCAGGGTGAGCATTACTGCAGTCGTGCGAGGCGGGTGGAGCTTGGGCAACTTCTTCCTCGGGGCCGCCTTCTTCTTCGGCGCCGCAGGAGCAGTAGCGGGCTCCACTGCGGGCTTCACTGCGGCCTTCTTCGCCTTCTTCTTGGTGGCGCCCTTGCGGACCACCACGCGCCACGGCTCCTCCATGAGCTCCGACGGAGGCTGGGGCTCCAGCCGAGGGCTCGGCTCTGCATGAGCCACCCTCTTCGTCTCGGCCTTCTTTTTCCCTGGCTTGGTGGAGGGCGCGGGAGCAGCGTCCACCGTAGTCAACGACGGTGTGTGGCGGGTGGGGCGTGATGCCGCTGCAGGAGCAGCACCAGCAGCAGCAGCCGCCGCAGCCATGTCTCTTTTCTTGTCTGCGGCCAGTGGTGGCCGCAGACGCTTGGCCGGGAGCAACCGCTCCTCCAGCCCCTCGAGTCGAGCGCTGACCATGGTGCCGCACTGCACCATGCAGGCACGCACGATCTCCTCGAGGGACGGGGATGGAGCTGGAGCTGGCTGTAAACGGGCCAGCTCCCTCCGGACCTCTTCCAATTCGGCCGCTAGTTGCTTATTCGCGGCCTCAAGCCGCGCGACCTCTTCCGTCATCGTGCGGGTCCTGGCTTCCACGAAAGAGACTTTAATGGCGTCAGCCGCCTCATTCAGGGCCCGCACGAAAGTCCCCTTCAGGTTGCCGGACGTCTCTGCGACCCGCCGGATGGTGTCTAAAGACTCGGACACCACCCTCTGCAGGTCCAACGTTTCGGGCTGCTCCCGCTCCTGCCTCGTCAACGCCGGTGTGCGGAGGATGGCGGCTCGCGTCGCTCTCTTGCGTCGCGCATCCTCCGCCATTCCCCGTTCGGCGTCAAGCCGAAGCTCCTCCGCCTTTGCCGCATTCAATGCGGCCTTGGCTTTCGCCAGACTGACGACCTCGTCGGTGGCCGAGGGACGAGCACGCCCCCTTCTCGACGGCGACGCGTCGTCAAAATCGTCCGAGTCGACGCAGGCGGTCCTCTGCCGCTTGCGCCACCCACTTGGCGATGACGTTCGCGATGCCACGGTCCCGAAACTCATGCCCGAAGCCGAAGACGACTCGGACAGAGTTCGGGGCCGCGGCACCACGCGACCCTCTCCCTTCTCCTCCTGAATTTCCAGGCAGCGCGTGAGAATCACGCGAGCCTCCTTCCTCACTTCCAAGCGCGAGCCGTTGTCGCGTGCTGAATCGGTGTCCGGGTTCGTGCATAGGTCGTCGCGTGCAGAATCAGTGTCCGGGATAGTGCGTAGGTCGTCGGGTTGAGGGCCGAGGCCCTCATGGCGGTTCTTGCCCCCCCCAGAATACGAGGGGCAGACTGACCCAGATGGGCCAGTGAGGGATTCTCCTGCCTCTGAGAGGCAGGTACCCTCCTGGGGTAGATAAGTTTTAGAAGACGCCATTCATAGTTTTGTCGGTTTTACGGCTCGACAGCCCTCCCCTCACGTCATGGAAACGAAAATGAAAAAACAAGAACAAGGAACACAACAAATACACAGACAAAAGAATAAAATATACATACCAAAGACACAAATGAAAAACACAAAGAAATGGAGATGATACACGACACGACAATACAGGAAAACGAAAAAACAAATACGAAGAATACACATGAGGATGAAACGATGATGAGATAGATGATGCATGAGATATATACATAAGATAATAAATAAACATACATATATAATACATAACTACCGGTATGAAGACCACCGCAAAGCAAGCTTTGCGACCATCTTCACACCGGCCACCGCGGCGCCCAGGGTTTTAGTTACGTCTGTTCCAGAGGGGACCAGACCAATAACAGGCAGCAACCACGTGAAGGATTACCCTGGACTTGCCTTGAGGATCATCACGACTTGCGCTCTCCCTCAAGACCGACGCCTCCGCACCCATCCGGGATGAGTACGGAGGGCCTGGGTTTATGCGTCAGTGACGGATAAACTCAGGCCCGCCCAACCTAACCTAACCTTTTTTTTTTTTTTTTTTTTTTTTTTTTTTTTACGTTGGGAAATCCTCATGGATACCACCCTGCCACGGGGGTGGCGGGGTGGTTATGTCAGACTCCTACTGACTAAAACCCAACGGTGTTCCTTCGGGACGCCTAGTGCCGGGGCTACGGGAAACGAAAGTATACTTCCGCGGCCCCGGCAGCGTTAGTCCTTGAAGAGGACCCGTCCTGTTGCTAGAGTGGAGGTGGAGCCGACCTCCACTCTGCATACTGTAGAGGGGCGCGCGGAAACACCGCGCGCGCCACCTCGAGGCTTGTAGCTGGGCGACAAAACCCCCCCGGGTCGTGCCGCCCTGGCCTCAGTTGAGGCACGGAGGAAAAGGAGCGTTCCTCCGCACCCCAATACTTACGATGTGGGGATAGAGTTCGGACGTGAGTCCTTACTCCCCCCGTTGACCTCCACCAGCGTGCTCCACCTTGTGAGGAGTACCTGCGCCACCAACTTACGCTGGACCTACGTCCATCCCGCTCGCGCCCCCCTGACTTAGGGGGGGATTGCTGGGGCCTGGGGCCCTTGCTGCCTTCGTCGTCCTGGGCTGTGGCGGGGAGCAAGCCCCACTACCCACCCTGTGGTCCGCCGGTTTCTTGGCAGCCGCACACAAGGAGCACCTTGGTGCTGCCGCCGCACATCCCGCCGCCTTGTGGCCGGGCTGACCGCAGCGGTAACACTCATCGCTGCGGTCAACCTCGGCAGTGCACTGGGCCCGCACATGACCTCTGTGCAGGCACCGGAAGCACTGGAACGGCCTCGGCTGCAGCAGTCTTACCTGAGCCGACGTCCAGCCTACGAGAAGGCGTCCTCCTTCACTCACCCTTAGGGCAGCAGCCACTGGGCAACTTACCCAAAGGGAGCTGTACCCCCTGGAGTCGGTTTGCAACACCCCTGCCTTTACCGACTCCACAGGGCACGCCCCGCGCCTCGCAACGGCGGCGACTACGTCCGAGACGGCTGCGGAATCGTCCAGCCCAGAAATGCGCAAGTCGGCGCACTTCGTGGGCCTGGACACGCGAACCATCTCGGGATCCACGGCCTCCCTCAGCTTCGCAGCGAAGGAGTCTGCCTTGTCGCCGCTCGCTGCCCCTGGAACCTCCAGGATGCGTCCACCTGTCGCTGCTTTCTTAAATCGAAGGCCCGTCGTAATGCCGCAGGAGGCCAGGTCGATCTTAGCTCTGGCCTCCTGCAACACCTTCAAATACGTGACGCCCTTCTCCGCGGCCCCCGGCTGCAACGTGAGCACCACAGCCGAAGACCGAGGGGGGCGCAACTTCACTGCCCGCACTGCACTGGGTCCCGTTGCTGGAACCATCACTGACACTGATGACACCACCGCAGGCACTGACGACACCACCGCAGGCTGCTTCTTCTTCTTAGTCTTGGTGCCCCGCTTGGCCACCGTCGACCACTCCGCATCAGTAGACGCAGGTGCCGGCGGCAAGAGGCGGGGCGCCTCCTTCCCTGGGATCGGGGATGCAGAAGCTGTGCTCGCCACCACAGTCTTCTTCCCCTTCCCCTTGCCCTTTTGGGGCTTCGTCGTTTTCGGATCCGCTCCCGACTTAGATGGTCCGCCCTCTGGTGGGCCCGTCACTGTCCCCCGAAGCGAGGCCGCTGCAGCAGCTGCAGAAGCAGCGTTCCGCCGATCAGCTTCTAGCGGGGGTCGGAGTCGTCTCTCTGGCAGGAGACGCTCCTCCAATCCTTCCAGCCGCGCGCTCATCATGCCGCCCACCTGCAGCAATATTGAGCGCGTCAGCTGGTCCAGCTGGCTCTGGGAAGCCAACTCCATCCCTTCGGAGGGAGCACGTGCAGGGGCCGGAGGCACTGCCTCTGTCCTCGCCTGCGCTAACTCCTTCCGGAAGTCCATCCTCAGGTCTTGCATCTCCTTTCGTAGGTCTGCCACCTCGCGCTGCAGGCGGGCATTGTCCGCCTGTAGTGTGGCAGTTTCCTGCGTCACCGTCCGACTGTGTAGTGCGTCCGCCGCGGCCTTGATCGACGCCGCCGACTCCTTCAGGGCCCGAACAACCGTGCCCTTTAGGTTCATGGACTTTGTCGCCACCTCATTGATGATGGCGACATCGTCCTGAACTCTCTGCCGAAGGGCCTCGGCTGTTCGGGCATCACTCACGTCCGGTATGTGGCCCAGCATTGATCTGGACCTGCTGGCATCACTCGCCAATCCCTCAATGCGCTTGTCGGCATCCAGGCGCTTCTCCTGCCTCGCTTGCTTGCGGAGAGCCATCTTGCTACCCCCGCAGACACTCCCAGATCCCAAAAGAGGTGACCTCCGGTCCAGGTCCCCGTCATTAGAAGAACACGAGCCACCGCGCCGTCTCTTCCGGTCACCGCTTCCCTCAGGTGAGCTGCCTCTGGACCGTATCGATCCTGTCATCACTATTGAAGGCAACCCGACATCGGAGTCCATGTCGTCTGAGTCAAGTCTCTCCTCCAACACTTGCCTTACACTGTCCTTCACCAATCTTCCTCTTTCCACCACTCTTCCACTTATCTTCTCCACTTCACTTCCTACACTCCTCTCTCCTCGAGAGCTAACACTCTCATGACGGCTGTTGCCCCCCCCAGAATACGAGGGGCAGACTGGTTCTTCCGAACCAGTGAGGGATTCTCCACGATGCGTGGTACCCTCCTGGGGTAGATTCTTATTGCAGTGCGTCATTATCATTGTTTTCCCAACTTAAGGGGTTGAGGACCCTCCTAACTTAAGGGGTTAGAGACCCTTGGGGTGGTGCCCTATCGGCCGGCTGAACCCCGACCATGCATCCTATCAGCGAACACCACAAAACCTTAGGATTAGCCACCCACACGACTCGCGTCGTGAACCCCTGCCAGGATAAAAGCTCCTCGCAGGGGTTCACGTCGCGCCGTCCTAACGGACCCCTCTTTTTAATTTGTCCGGGCAGAAAACCCTGCCCAGACCCACCAATCTTCCTTCACATCCGCTGTGCCCTCTGCTAAAAAATTCAGAGGGGCACGCGGAGAAAGAAAAGCACACACACAAAACAAAAACAAAACAAACACGACGATTATCTACATAAACAATACATAACACATAAAACAAATCAAAAGCAAAACAAAACAAAACAAAGCAAAACAAACACGACGATTATCTACATAAACAATACATACACATAAAACAAAACAAAAGCAAAAACAAAACAACACGCAGATTAACTAAAAATAACAACACACAAAATAAAAACACAAAACATGCCGCCCATGAGCCCCCGTGCCGTGAAAACACGACACGGAGCCCCATGGACGAGACCGCGGCGCCCAGGGTTTTAGTTACGTCTGTTCCAGAGGGGACCAGACCAATAACAGGCAGCAACCACGTGAAGGATTACCCTGGACTTGCCTTGAGGATCTACACGACTTGCGCTCTCCCTCAAGACCGACGCCTCCGCACCCATCCGGGATGAGTACGGAGGGCCTGGGTTTACGCGTCTGTGACGGATAAACCCAGACCCGCCCAACCTAACCTTTTTTTTTTTTTTTTTTTTTTTTTTTTTTTTACGTTGGGAAATCCTCATGGATACCACCCTGCCACGGGGGTGGCGGGGTGGTTATGTCAGACTCCTACTGACTAAAACCCAACGGTGTTCCTTCGGGACGCCTAGTGCCGGGGCTACGGGAAACGAAAGTATACTTCCGCGGCCCCGGCAGCGTTAGTCCTTGAAGAGGACCCGTCCTGTTGCTAGAGTGGAGGTGGAGCCGACCTCCACTCTGCATACTGTAGAGGGGCGCGCGGAAACACCGCGCGCGCCACCTCGAGGCTTGTAGCTGGGCGACAAAACCCCCCCGGGTCGTGCCGCCCTGGCCTCAGTTGAGGCACGGAGGAAAAGGAGCGTTCCTCCGCACCCCAATACTTACGATGTGGGGATAGAGTTCGGACGTGAGTCCTTACTCCCCCCGTTGACCTCCACCAGCGTGCTCCACCTTGTGAGGAGTACCTGCGCCACCAACTTACGCTGGACCTACGTCCATCCCGCTCGCGCCCCCCTGACTTAGGGGGGGATTGCTGGGGCCTGGGGCCCTTGCTGCCTTCGTCGTCCTGGGCTGTGGCGGGGAGCAAGCCCCACTACCCACCCTGTGGTCCGCCGGTTTCTTGGCAGCCGCACACAAGGAGCACCTTGGTGCTGCCGCCGCACATCCCGCCGCCTTGTGGCCGGGCTGACCGCAGCGGTAACACTCATCGCTGCGGTCAACCTCGGCAGTGCACTGGGCCCGCACATGACCTCTGTGCAGGCACCGGAAGCACTGGAACGGCCTCGGCTGCAGCAGTCTTACCTGAGCCGACGTCCAGCCTACGAGAAGGCGTCCTCCTTCACTCACCCTTAGGGCAGCAGCCACTGGGCAACTTACCCAAAGGGAGCTGTACCCCCTGGAGTCGGTTTGCAACACCCCTGCCTTTACCGACTCCACAGGGCACGCCCCGCGCCTCGCAACGGCGGCGACTACGTCCGAGACGGCTGCGGAATCGTCCAGCCCAGAAATGCGCAAGTCGGCGCACTTCGTGGGCCTGGACACGCGAACCATCTCGGGATCCACGGCCTCCCTCAGCTTCGCAGCGAAGGAGTCTGCCTTGTCGCCGCTCGCTGCCCCTGGAACCTCCAGGATGCGTCCACCTGTCGCTGCTTTCTTAAATCGAAGGCCCGTCGTAATGCCGCAGGAGGCCAGGTCGATCTTAGCTCTGGCCTCCTGCAACACCTTCAAATACGTGACGCCCTTCTCCGCGGCCCCCGGCTGCAACGTGAGCACCACAGCCGAAGACCGAGGGGGGCGCAACTTCACTGCCCGCACTGCACTGGGTCCCGTTGCTGGAACCATCACTGACACTGATGACACCACCGCAGGCACTGACGACACCACCGCAGGCTGCTTCTTCTTCTTAGTCTTGGTGCCCCGCTTGGCCACCGTCGACCACTCCGCATCAGTAGACGCAGGTGCCGGCGGCAAGAGGCGGGGCGCCTCCTTCCCTGGGATCGGGGATGCAGAAGCTGTGCTCGCCACCACAGTCTTCTTCCCCTTCCCCTTGCCCTTTTGGGGCTTCGTCGTTTTCGGATCCGCTCCCGACTTAGATGGTCCGCCCTCTGGTGGGCCCGTCACTGTCCCCCGAAGCGAGGCCGCTGCAGCAGCTGCAGAAGCAGCGTTCCGCCGATCAGCTTCTAGCGGGGGTCGGAGTCGTCTCTCTGGCAGGAGACGCTCCTCCAATCCTTCCAGCCGCGCGCTCATCATGCCGCCCACCTGCAGCAATATTGAGCGCGTCAGCTGGTCCAGCTGGCTCTGGGAAGCCAACTCCATCCCTTCGGAGGGAGCACGTGCAGGGGCCGGAGGCACTGCCTCTGTCCTCGCCTGCGCTAACTCCTTCCGGAAGTCCATCCTCAGGTCTTGCATCTCCTTTCGTAGGTCTGCCACCTCGCGCTGCAGGCGGGCATTGTCCGCCTGTAGTGTGGCAGTTTCCTGCGTCACCGTCCGACTGTGTAGTGCGTCCGCCGCGGCCTTGATCGACGCCGCCGACTCCTTCAGGGCCCGAACAACCGTGCCCTTTAGGTTCATGGACTTTGTCGCCACCTCATTGATGATGGCGACATCGTCCTGAACTCTCTGCCGAAGGGCCTCGGCTGTTCGGGCATCACTCACGTCCGGTATGTGGCCCAGCATTGATCTGGACCTGCTGGCATCACTCGCCAATCCCTCAATGCGCTTGTCGGCATCCAGGCGCTTCTCCTGCCTCGCTTGCTTGCGGAGAGCCATCTTGCTACCCCCGCAGACACTCCCAGATCCCAAAAGAGGTGACCTCCGGTCCAGGTCCCCGTCATTAGAAGAACACGAGCCACCGCGCCGTCTCTTCCGGTCACCGCTTCCCTCAGGTGAGCTGCCTCTGGACCGTATCGATCCTGTCATCACTATTGAAGGCAACCCGACATCGGAGTCCATGTCGTCTGAGTCAAGTCTCTCCTCCAACACTTGCCTTACACTGTCCTTCACCAATCTTCCTCTTTCCACCACTCTTCCACTTATCTTCTCCACTTCACTTCCTACACTCCTCTCTCCTCGAGAGCTAACACTCTCATGACGGCTGTTGCCCCCCCCAGAATACGAGGGGCAGACTGGTTCTTCCGAACCAGTGAGGGATTCTCCACGATGCGTGGTACCCTCCTGGGGTAGATTCTTATTGCAGTGCGTCATTATCATTGTTTTCCCAACTTAAGGGGTTGAGGACCCTCCTAACTTAAGGGGTTAGAGACCCTTGGGGTGGTGCCCTATCGGCCGGCTGAACCCCGACCATGCATCCTATCAGCGAACACCACAAAACCTTAGGATTAGCCACCCACACGACTCGCGTCGTGAACCCCTGCCAGGATAAAAGCTCCTCGCAGGGGTTCACGTCGCGCCGTCCTAACGGACCCCTCTTTTTAATTTGTCCGGGCAGAAAACCCTGCCCAGACCCACCAATCTTCCTTCACATCCGCTGTGCCCTCTGCTAAAAAATTCAGAGGGGCACGCGGAGAAAGAAAAGCACACACACAAAACAAAAACAAAACAAACACGACGATTATCTACATAAACAATACATAACACATAAAACAAATCAAAAGCAAAACAAAACAAAACAAAGCAAAACAAACACGACGATTATCTACATAAACAATACATACACATAAAACAAAACAAAAGCAAAAACAAAACAACACGCAGATTAACTAAAAATAACAACACACAAAATAAAAACACAAAACATGCCGCCCATGAGCCCCCGTGCCGTGAAAACACGACACGGAGCCCCATGGACGAGACCGCGGCGCCCAGGGTTTTAGTTACGTCTGTTCCAGAGGGGACCAGACCAATAACAGGCAGCAACCACGTGAAGGATTACCCTGGACTTGCCTTGAGGATCTACACGACTTGCGCTCTCCCTCAAGACCGACGCCTCCGCACCCATCCGGGATGAGTACGGAGGGCCTGGGTTTACGCGTCTGTGACGGATAAACCCAGACCCGCCCGCCCAACCTAACCTAACCTAACCTAACCTAACCTTTTTTTTTTTTTTTTTTTTTTTTTTTTTTTTTTTTTTTTTTTTTTTTTTTTTTTTTTTTTTTTTTGACCCGGGGAAATGCTTTACGCATACCACCCCGCCCCTCCCCCCCGAAGGGGAGGCGGGTGGGGTGGTTATGTGGGACTCCCCCGCCCTTGAAGAGGACGGGTATACCCACTAAAACCCCGGGATGTTCTCTCCTGCTGGCCGTGCGAGCAGGGTCGCGGGACCGCTGTCGCATTTCTCCGCAACCCCGCTCTAGCCTCGTTCGCCCGAGGGCAAACCCGCCTCCGCGGAGGGACGCACTGGAACATACAGCGCGCCCCCCCCCACCTCCTCGGGCCTAAGCGCCGAAGCGCCCGGGCCCCCCCCATCAACGTCCAGCTCCCGAACCTGGCCACGAATCCACCGTATGGCAGTTGTCCGGGAGCGGACTTCGCCTCGGGTCGGCTTGCGCCTCCCCCTCACCTCCTCGAGTCCGCACGAAGGTGCTCGGACCCCACCTCCTCGAGTCCGCACGACTGTGCTCGGACCCCACCTCCTCGAGTCGGCGCCGCGCACCACGACCCCCCCTCCACGTCCAACTCCCGAACCCAACCACGATCCACCGTATGGCAGCTGTCCGGGAGCGGACCCCCTCCTCGAGTCGGCGCCGCGCGCCACGACCCCACCTCCTCGAGCCTGCGCCGAGCGCCCGGGCCCCCCCCTCCACGTCTGACTCCCGAACCCAACCACGATCCACCGTATGGCAGCTGTCCGGGAGCAGACCCCCTCCTCGAGTCCGCACGACTGTGCTCGGACCCCCCCTCCTCGAGCCTGCGCCAAGCGCCCGGGCCCCCCCTCCACGTCCGACTCCCGAACCCAACCACGATCCACCGTATGGCAGCTGTCCGGGAGCGGACCCCCTCCTCGAGTCGGCGCCGCGCACCACGACCCCACCTCCTCGAGCCCGCACGACTGTGCTCGGGCCCCCCCTCCTCGAGCCTGCGCCAAAGCGCCCGGGCCCCACCTCCTCGAGTCGGCGCCGCGCGCCACGACCCCACCTCCTCGAGCCTGCGCCAAGCGCCCGGGCCCCCCCTCCATGGGAGAAGAAGATATCTGAAAGAAGAAGAGTTAAAAGACACAAATGAAAACACAAGAAATGAATGATACGTGAAAATAGACGGAAAAATGAAAAGAAAGAGGAAGTAATACGTGGGGATGAGATGATAATGGAAAGGATGAAGATGAAGATGATGAATAGATACATAGAGTAATAAATAAACATACATATCAATACATAATGATCCGGTGTGAAGACCGCCGCAAAGCAAGCTTTGCGACAATCTTCACCCCGGCTGCCGCGGCGCCCAGGGTTTTAGTTACGTCTGTTCCAGAGGGGACCAGACCAATAACAGGCAGCAACCACGTGAAGGATTACCCTGGACTTGCCTTGAGGATCATCACGACTTGCGCTCCCCCTCAAGACCGACGCCTCCGCACTCATCCGGGATGAGTACGGAGGGCCCGGATTTATGCGTCAGTGACGGATAAACGCAGGCCCGCCCAACCTAACCTAACCTTTTTTTTTTTTTTTTTTTTTTTTGCCCGGGGAAATGCTTTACGCATACCACCCTGCCCCTCCCCCCCGAAGGGGGGAGGGGCAGGGTGGTTATGTGGGACTCCCCCGCCCTTGAAGAGGACGGGTATACCCACTAAAACCCCGGGGTGCTTCCTTCAGCACGCCGTGTGCCGAGGTTACGGGAACGCTGTCGAACTCTTCCGCGACCTCGGCAGCGCTGGTCCTCGAAGGACCCCAGCCTCTGTGTTGGAGTGATGGTTTACTCCCATCATTGAGGGTCATGCAGAATACTGCGCACCCCGCCTCGAGGTGTTATACAGAGCGACGAACCGCCCCCGGTCCGCCGCTCGAGCCTCGGTTATGGAGGTTGGAGGAGGGCGTGGAAGAGCCTCCTCCGACGCCCGGTTCTCCTACTGCGAATGGGGAGCTGAGAGGCGATTTCCCTCTCCCTCTCCGCAGCTTCCTTCTGGGACATCACCCGCTCACAGAAGGAACATACAGCCTGCCATGCTGTCTCACTCTCCACCATCGCCTTGGTCAGGGCGGTTAGGGAGAGGTTATTCCCCACTACCGCAACAAGGTCGCACCGCTCTTCGGCCCAGGCCGGACATCCCTCCACCGTGTGCTGCGCTGTGTCCTCACCACACACGCAATGATGGCACTCGTTTGTCGCTTCCCTTCCCGCTATTCGGCACAGGTATCTGCCGAAGCAGCCATGCCCCGACAGCACCTGTACCAGCCGAAAGGAAAGCGACCCGTGTTCCCTCCCTAGCCATTCTTTGAGGATCGGTTGGATTGCCTCAATGGTTTTAGCACCCGCTGTTGGTTGCTCCAATCGTTTGCTCCATTCCTCTATAAGCTCCTGGTAGGCGTGGAGCTTCCACCTTTCAATTATCCTCGGTGGAGGATTTTCACCGCGGAGACTGAGATCCCTGCGCCACTCATACCCATCTGCATGGATCTCCGCCTCCAGATCCCAAGGGGGGGAACCCGCTAGGAGGCAGGCTGCCTCGTATGATATAGTGCGGTATCCGCGTATGACCCCGACTGCCATCACCCTCTGAGGTCGTCTTAGGAGAGTGATGGTTTTCCCCGTCAGGGCCTCCGCCCACACTGGAGCCCCATACAAGGCCATCGATTTCACCACTCCCATGTACAGCCGGCGAACACTTTCTTTAGGCCCCCCGATATTTGGCAACAGCCGCTTCATCGCCGCTGCTGCCCCCATCAAACGCGGTACCATCCGGGTGAAGTGTTCCCTGAAATTCCACCGGCTATCGAGGACGAGTCCAAGATATTTTAGATTGGACCCGACCTCGATGTTGACGTCTCCAATCACAATGTGGGACCCCGGGGGCGGAGCTCTCCGAGGACCGTGAAATGCAATGGCCTCCGACTTGCTCAGAGCCACCCGTAGTCCCAACATTTGAATTCTCCCGACTATCAAGGCTCCCGCCGCCGTAACTAGGCGTGCAGCATCTTCAAACCGAGCCCCCCTGGCTGTGACCAGCGTGTCATCTGCATAGCAGGTCACGCTTGCGCTTTCAGGGAGCTCACGCCGCAACACCCAATCATATCCGATGTTCCACAGGAGAGGCCCAAGCACCGACCCCTGTGGAACACCGCACACCATCTCTGTCCGATGCATACTCCCCTCCCGTCCGGGATACACTATGTATCTATCGGACAGGTAGGCCCCAACAATCCTCCTGAGATAGGAGGGCACCGCATGAAATACCAGTGCCTCCTTGATACACGCCCAGGGCAAAGAATTAAAAGCATTAGCAATGTCTAACGACACTGCCACTAAAACTTCGCCTTGCGCCACTGCTTCGTCCGATTGAGCCTTGACCCTTTTGATGGCGTCAATCGTAGACCGACCCGTCCGAAAGCCATACTGTTGGTCCGATAGATCGGGACCCACCATCCTTAGATGCTTGATGAGGCGGCCCGCAATAATGCGCTCGAAGAGCTTATCTGCCTCATCAAGCATCACAATCGGTCTGTATGCAGACGGAGAGTCAGCCGGACGCCCTTCTTTTCGGAGAAGGACCAGCCGTCCCGTTTTCCACTTTGAGGGAAACTGGCCCGTCTCCAGACACGCATCCAGCAACCCCCTGAAGCGCTCCCCTAGTGCTGCCAGAGCCAAGACCCACGCTCTACCGGGAATTCCATCTGGCCCCGGGGCCTTATTCTTGGCCCGAAGCCTCAGTACGGCCGCACCCAGCTCCCCCTGCGAGACCAATGGGACCTCGTCGTCCACCGTTGCGGTGGGAACCGCCACATCAGCCGGTGCCATCCTTGGCGGAGTGTGCTCCGCTCTATTCGGAAACAGAGCAGAGACCACGTCCTGCAGCAGTTGAGGCTCCATAGTCTCCGTGAGTGGAGGCGCCCACGGACGCAGCTTATCCCTTACCCACTTATATGGACGCCCCCACGGGTCAAGGTTCAGCGTCTCCAGCAACTCAGCCCTCGCCTTCGCTTTTGCGTTGCTGATCGCTAACTGCAGAGCCCTGACACACACCCTGTATGCCTCGTACAGCTGTCCCTCGGTCTCTTCATCCCGGCGTCGGCGCCTCCGGTGCCTGGCGTACTGGCGTCTGGCGGCTACGCAGCTGATCCGCAAGTCTGCGATCTCTTGCGTCCACCAGTACACCTGGCGTCTCGGAGGTCGCAGTCTGGCTCGTGGCATGGCAGCGTCGCAAACTTGCGACATAGCCTCTCGGAACCATTCCGCTTCCTCCTCGACATTCACCGGCCTTCCTGGAGTGGACTGCCAGGCCTGGACAATTGCAGCCTCCTCTAGTGCCTCTCGGTCAAGACCTTTCAACACCCACCTGGGGGACGCAGGGGTATTTCTGGCGGTGCGAGTTCCTGGGGCAGCCGGTGCCAAAGTAGAGACGCTAAACCGGATATACCGATGATCGGATAGCGTCTCTACTCCCTCCAGCACCCTCCAGCCCCGAACCAAGCGTGCTACGGCTGGGGATGCAAACGAAAGGTCTACAATAGACCCTCCGTTGTGCCGAACACACGTCTCGGTCGACCCCTGGTTCAACACCAGAAGGCCAGACATCGCCGCCCACTCTTCAAGAGCCTCGCCGCGAGCATCAGTCGCAGGGGAGCCCCAAGCCGTTGATTTGGCATTGAAGTCCCCCAAGACGACTGCCGGGAGGGGTAGAGTTTGCCCCAACAGAGCCCCTATCCCCCCCAGAAAGGATTCAAATTCTACGAGGCTCCTGTTGGGGGAGAAGTAGATCCCGACCAAAACCGTTTCCCTCCATCGAACCGCTGCATACCCTCTTCCTCTTGCGATGACGGAGAGAGGTGGAGCTCCCATTGCCCCCGAGGATATGATGGCCACCATTCCATCCACGTCCCCTACCCAGTTAGATCTGGGTGGGACGAAATATGGTTCCGCTACCACTGCTATTTCTATCAACCACTCCGCCATGCTTTGCAGGAGTAGGTCCTGCGCGCCAGCAGAGTGGTTGATGTTCGCCTGTAGAAAACTGTGAGCCATAACTAACAGAGATCTACAGACATCTCCTCCTGCCCCTCTTGCGTGTGAGGGCAGCTGCTGGCCGCGGCTACGTTGCCCGCTAGTTTTCCCGTCTTCCTAGGCTTCGGAGGAGCGCACGATGCGCTTCCCATCCTGTGGTTTGCCGGCTTGTTAGCTGCCGCACACAGGGAGCACCTCGACACCGCAACACAGGTTGCCGCCTTGTGACCCGGTCTGCCACAGTTGTAGCATTCTTCGCTACGGTCCACATCAGCAGAGCACTGTGCCCTCACGTGCCCCACGTTCAGACACCGGTAACATCTCATTGGCCTAGGATGTAGCATCAGCACTTGTGCTGAAATCCAGCCGATGAGAATCCGGCCTCCTTCTCCGATCTTTTTTGCCGCGGCCACTGGGCAACTCACCCAGACCGCGCCGGTTCCCTGCGCAGAAAAGCGGATTTCTCCAACTTTTATTGCATCCTCTGAGCACCCTCCCCGCTGCGCCACTGCAGCGGCGACCTCGCCCACCGAAATCGACTCATCCAGACCTACGATACGCAAGTCTGCACACTTCATAGGCCTGGTGATCTTGACCACGTCCGCTCCCAAGGCGTCTCTGAGCTTCCCGGCTAGAGAGTCCGCTTTTTCACCGCTTGTAGCACCCGGCACCTCCAATATACTGGCACCAGTCGCTGTCCTGCGAAATTTGACAGCGTTGATGCCACAGCTTGGAAGATCGATTTTCGCTTTGGCTTCCGTCAACATCTTTGCATACGTCATGCCTTTCTCCTGAGCTCCAGGCTGCAGCGTAATCACTACCGCCGTGGAACGTGGCGGACGCAGTTTAGGCACTGGTCGACTCTTAGGCTTTGCAGTGCCGGAGCCTGCTACCAGCCCCTTTGCACCTGGCTGAGACTGCGCCTTCTTTTTTCCCTTCTTCACCACCGTTGTCCAGCCTTCTTCAGGCTCCTTTGGTTTCGGCAGCTGGGGTTTGTTTGGTGCCTCCTTCACTGCACCGCCGCTTTTCCCCTTTCCTTTCCCCTTCTCCTTCTTTTCTGATTGGGCCTGCGAGGCCTCACCCTTAGACCCACCAGCCACCACCGAAACTTTCGGAGCGGCAGCAGCTTTCGCCACTAGCACCTCCTTTTCCACTGCAGCTGCCGCTGCTGCTGCTGCCGCATTTTTGCGGTCAGCCGCTAGTGGAGGGCGCAGTCTCTTTGCCGGAAGGAGTCGGTCTTCGAGCCCCTCCAGTCTCGCGTTCATCATATTGCCCACCTGCATCATGATGGCCCGCATCACCTCCTCTGCCGGCCTGCTTCCCTGCGAGAGCAGATCGCCCGTTTGCTCCGACGCTGGGGAAGTAGCCGTAGCCTTCCTGGTTCTCACCATCTCCTCTCTCATTTCGGTCATCTCCTTGCGAAGCTCCGACACTTCCTTTTGCAGGCGGGCATTATCTGCCTGCAGCTTGGCCGTCTCTTCCGTGGTGGTTCTGCAGTGGAGAGCATCCACAGCACCCTTAATTGATGCAGCCGCATCTTTAAGGGCACGCACGCACGGCCCCTTCAGGTTTTTGGATTTTGCCGCGACACTTAGGATGATCTGAACATCATCCACGACCCGCTTATTGAGTGCCGCGGCCGTCTGCATTTCGCCCAGGTTGATCAGCCCAAGCGCCGCCCGATTCTCAGACGCTGCGCTCGTGAGCTCCTCCAATTCCTTCTCCGCTGAGAGGCTAGCATCCCTTCGCCGGAGCAAGAAGGATTCCTTCCTGCTGCGCAGGGATTTCGCTGCCTTCGCAGGTGTCGCCTTTGCGGCCACCGCCTGATCCTCTCCCACATCCATCCGTCGCTTCCGCCAGAACCGGCTCGGCGACAACGAAGCCACCGTCTCAAAGCTCATATCAGAATCCGATCCTGATAAGTCAGCCATCCTCGCCGCAGCGATAGGCCCACCTTCATCCACCACCGGTGTGGGGCAGCGCGTAAGCACCACGCGCGCCTCCTTCACCTCCAGTTTTCCAACTGCCTTCACAGTATCCATTTTCGCGCCAGAGTCGTCAGGTTGAGGGCCGAGGCCCTCGTGGCAGTTGTTGCCCCCCCCAGAGTACGTGGGGCAGCCTCCACAGCCGGAGCTGGGAAAAAAAAAAAAAAAAAAAAAAAAAAAAAAAAAAAAAAAAAAAAACCTCAATTTAGAGGTTAAATTGACCAACACCGAAACTTCGGAGCGCTACGCTGCGCGATTTTCAGCGGGCCGCTGAAAATCTGAAACTGCTATCATCAGCGCTATTTCAAGGCGGATTTTTGGACCCACCTCTCGGATTTTTCCGAAGAGGCACACCGGAGCTGGGACCAAAATACTGGAACAAGACCAAAAAGCACGTGGCACGTGCTTCCCGATCCCGAAGGAACTCACAGGAGTAACCGACTGTACCGGGAAGAGGACGGCGCAGGGAGCCGGGAGCCATTTTCAGAATCTCAAAAAGTTAGTTTTAGGCAATATTATAACCAAAAGAAAAATTAACCCCAAATTTAGCTGTTCATGTACTTTGGGGTTCTGGCGCTCGGCCAAAACCCATTTGTAAGGGGAAAAATTTTAACAACACCTCCGGGAGTTCAACCCCTAGCTGTGTACCAAAATTTGGATTTTTAGCTCCTATAGTTTTCGAGATTCTCGTAATAAAGTAAACGTAAACAACTATTAGTAAACTCAAAAATTTTAAACTTATTTCAAAAAATCATAACTCAAAAAATTTTCACCTAGCTAGGACAGGAAACAATTTGGAAACTACTTTTAGGCCTTCTGCAATAATATAAAAAATAGTACAAAATTCTAGCCCTTCAGGAAAAATTTCCCAAATTTTTTGCGGCCGCGTAAAAATTATAGGACATTTCCGAGTAGCGGCGCTCGGTAAATCTCGAAAAATATAGGAACACTTGGGTACGCAGAGGAAGAGCTGGGAATAGGCTCCCACCCTGCAAAAATTTAGATTTTTTAATTAATTAGTTTAGTTAATAATTGAATGTAGGTCAAACAGGCCAACAGCAGTGTAAGTTTGTCAAAATCCTAAAGTATTCATATAAAATAGAAATAAATTGATATTAACAAGAAATTTAATTGTAACTGTTAAAATTCAATATACTGTGTTAAAATATCCCATTAATAACCCCCTTCACCCCCCCCCTCCAAAATTAAAGATTATAAATCGCCCAAAATTCAATTAATTTTAAAATCGTAAACTGCAATAGATACAGGTAGATTTATCATACGTACAAATAAATTTTTGTTATTTTCACCCCCACACCCCTATCTCTATGAATTTTAGTAACTTAAATCTTAAATAACTCGTAAACGGAGCGAGATACAGCAATTCTGGCTAAAGTTTCGAGTATACTACTTAGTATACGAGAAGTCCCTTATTTATTTATTCTCAAAATTTTCCACCACCCCTTTAAAATCGGACGTCATCAATCAAATACCCGTAAAAAATAGAAACAATTAACAATTAAAAAATTTTCCGTTATAAAATACATATAGAAAAATAGCTTGTAAAAACCACCCCAAAAAATTTTTAAAATTACAACCCCTTATATTAAATAGAAATAAAAATATTTCAAAAATTCACATATAATACATTTTTAATAAAGCAGCGTACGTATGATAATATTAAAACAATTAAAATAAATTTTTCAAAATTTTTACACCCCCACCCCCAAACTTAGAAATTTTTGAAACTTAAATCTTAAATAACTCGTAAACGGAGCGAGATACAGCAATTCTGGCTAAAGTTTCGAGTATACTACTATCGTAGTATACGAGAAGTCCCTTATTTATTTATTCTCAAAATTTTGCACCCCCCCCCTTTAAAATCGGACGTCATCAATTTTCAAATACCCGTAAAAAATAGAAACAATTAACAATTAAAAAATTTTCCGTTATAAAATACATATAGAAAAATAGCTTGTAAAAACCACCCCAAAAAATTTTTAAAATTATAACCCCTTATATTAAATAGAAATAAAAATAATTTAAAAATTCACTTATAATACAATTTTATTTAACTACCGAACGGATAATAAATTTAAAATAATTAAAACAATTTTTCAAAATTTTTCACCCCCTCACCCCCATTTTTAGAAGCCTTTGAAATTTAAAACTTAAATAACTCGGAAACGGTGATAGATAGCTAAGTTCTGACCACAAAACCTATATACTATATATATAGTATATAGCCTAGCCTTAAAATAGCCACCTTAACTCAACCCCCCCCCCCCCCCAAAATTTTCCCCCCCCCCCCCCACATTTTTGACAAATAGTATCTCTGCAACCCATACTTATAACTGACGAGTTTTCTCAAGACAAACAAAACTACTTACCTGACTGGACACCTGGACGACTCTACATAGAGTCAGGGAAGAGTGGAATTTGGACATCAATTGACGACCACTCACGGGACTCGGCAACTGCAACGCTGTGGTACCTGAAACAAAAGAAGAAATTAGAAATAAAAAGGACCGACTCTACATAGAGCTAACAAATAAAACTTACCTGACGTCAGACGAAGTTTTCAGAACGCCGCAACTCGATCTGAAACAAAGATTAGTATTAGGACTTATTGTTTTACAACATATTTATATATAAAAATTTTTTTTTTTTTATAACTAAATCTAGTCTTTATTCTATTTACAAATTGTTTTTACTGTGTTATTTATAATCTAATAGTCCATAAGTACTTATTTTACAACTTTTACAAATTTACATTTTAACTATATCATTGTTTACTATTTACAACTTATACAAACTTAACTATCCCGCGAGCAGACCGGCAACATGTTTAAAACTCCTCCAAAGACGGGCGACGGTACCTTCTCCCTCTCCCCGGTCTGGCCCCCGGGCCCGGACAGGGGGACTGGCGACCTCTTACCCGAACATTTTTCCTTACCCTACTCTCGACTCTCAATTTCTCCCGTTAAAAAAGTGAAGGAGCCGGCGGCGGGCCCCTTGAAGCCTAAGCCAAAGGCTAAGCCCAAGACTGCTGTACTTCGCAAACTATCCACGGAGGCCCCGGGGAGCCCGCCGCCGTCACCCATACTGCACAGATCTAGACCTGCTGAGGGAAGAGCTTGCCTTAAAAAGGCTAAGCTCCATCTCAGCATGTCTAGAAACACAAAAACCGAAATTAAAGACGCCGTTATAGTGGCCCTGGACCGGCTCTACAACCTGCTGATGGAATCGGAGGCGGAAGTTGCGTCTGGGAGGGAGAAGGGGGAACCTTTACAGCCCCCTCCCCCCACCCAGACCACCCCCGCTGCCACCCCCACCCCCACCTCTACGAAAGAGGTTGACGAACTTCGCCTCCGACTGGAGGAGCACAGTCGGCTGATGCAGCAGAACACCGCGCGCATGGAGCAGCTGACTGAAAAGCTCCTCAGCCACCAGAACGTCGTTGAGGGTGCCACCTACGCGAGTGTGGCGCCCGGCACCGGCAGGCCTAGGCCTGTCGTGCCGGCTACGCTGCACTCCGTGGTTGTCACCTCCAACGACGAAACGGAAACAGGAGACGAGGTTCTCACGCACATACGGAAGGCCATAAACGCCAAGGAAGGAGGAGTAGTGGTCGACAGGATCCGGAAGGCCGTCGAAAAATGCAGCCATTGCGCCGGTCCCCACAAAAAGACGGACTGTCCTGGCTGGACCGCTGGTGCCGCTCCAAAGTGCTGCAACTGTGCTTTAGCCAAATTGGAGCAGGCAGAACACAACGCGTTCAGCCAGGACTGCCCGATACGACGGAAATGGGACAGTTTGGCGAGGTCGACGACTGCGTACAGCTGAGGGATCCGGGAAACCGAGTAGGTAGAGACGACCTCTGCACTGATGAATTACCACCAACGAGCGCGACAAGTAAGTAAATGAGTCATAATTCTATGACTCACCTGCTTACCCAATTACGTACTAACTACTGACAAATGACTTTCAGTGCAGAGGTCAAAGATTCTTATGTGACTACAATTATTGACTGACACAGGAATTGACAAATCCCTGCCTACACACATTCAAAAACACCAAACACACACAACATAACACACACACCACACACCTCACCTGACCTTGACAAACTTGGAAACATGACCTTGACCTTGGCACTACACACACAAGACATACAAAATATGTTGGAACCTATATTATAAGAATATGCAGTCACAACATATGCACACAAACAAAACACAGTAAACACACAATCGCGACCAAAACACACACACACAAAGACAACAATGTTGGAACATATATTATCAGAATATATAGTCAAAACATATGTACACAAATCAATCACAGAAAACTACAACCATGCCAAACACACAACACACAAGACAAAATTCACCCTCATAACACAGCTGTCCCAATAAATCACGCAAATCCCACAAATCCATGACAATAAACAGGAGCTTATACATGTTGCCGTCAACTGAATATATCAACTACAGTGTAATAATGCATTATCATGTTATAAATCCATAAGATAAATCGATGTACACGTTTCTTCTTATCTAGATATAAGCCAATTGTGACCAAATGTATAAATACAATAAATGTTGACATATGTATTCTGTAAATAATATATGTAAACATAGCTTAACTATAAGCCAGATTGTAATAAAACATAAGTTGCGAATAAAAAACACCCAATATATCCCACTAGACTAAGTACCGTAAGAAATAAGATAAGAAAAGATGTACAAAAATGTAAAACCCAAAAAACCATAGAAACAAGTGTAACTGAAAAACCTCATTTACGTGTTTAGACCTAAGTCGTCCCTGTAGCGATAGAACCCAAAATGTAAAAAAGGACTCTGACACTATGTCAGAGGTTAGCTCGCGGGCCGGGCCACAGCGCCCGGACCGGGAAAAAAAAAAAAAAAAAAAAAAAAAAAAAAAAAAAAACATAACGCAACCTAAGACTCGACCTAATGTACTCAATTTGACATCACTTTTGCCTACGCAACCGCCTGTTTTTATTTCTTTCCTTTTTTTTTTTTTTTTTTTTTTTTTTTTTTTTTTTTTTTTTTTTTTTTTTTTTTTTTTTTTTTTTGGGAACAGACGGGTATAGGTTAAGATGGGTCAGATGGCAATGGATACAGGTAGGACACGGGTACAGATGGGAATGGGTTCAGTTGGGAAATGGGTACAGATGGGAATGTGTACAGTTGGGAAATGGGTGCAGATGGGAATCAGTACAGAGGGGAATGGGAATCAGTAAGTCCAGATGGGAACGGAAACAGACAGGAATGGGTACAGTTGGGAAATGGCTACAGATGGGATTGGAATTGATGGGAGTGGGTATAGTTGGGAAATGGGTACGAATGGTAATGGGTACATATGGGAATGGGTATAGTTAGGAAATGGGTACAGATAAGAACAGATGGGAGTGGGATAAGATGGGAGTGAGTCAAATGGCAATGGGTACAGTTGAGAAATGGGTACAAATGGGAAAGGGAACAGATGGGAATGGGAATTATTACTGATGGGAATGGGAATCAGTACAGATGGGAAATGGGAATTGGTACAGATAGGAATGGGAATCACTACAAATGGGAATGGGAACGGACAGGAATGGGCACAAATGGGAATGGGTCAGATGGCAATGGGTATATATGGGAATGAGTACAGCTGGGAATGGGAACATATGGGAATGGGTACAGTTGGGAACAGATGGGAATGGGAATGGGTACAGATGGGAATGGATACAGATGGGATTGGGTGCAGGTAGGAGTACTGTAGGTACAGATGAGAATGGGTGCATGTTTCTCATTAGAAAGTTCCTCAAAGATAGAAAGCCTGAAGTAGGTACATGTAAAATTTGTGCAAAGCACATGTAGACGACGTGCCTCGCGATCTGAAAACAGAAACTTAAAATAATTAAGATATAAAATATTAATTTTTTTTACTTCACGCTAACCGCATCGACTACAGCACCTGTGTGCCTAGTGCGAGTTTTGTCAATTTATTTACGCGCTCGGTCCGTTTGGCGTAAACTTGAAATTGTATGGAATAAGAGCAGCGCCATCTAGCGTCAGTGAATCAGTCACTAGATGGCGCTGCTCTTATTCCATACAATTTGACTTTGGAGGTTTCACCAAGCGCCTCGTTTATAGGCAAGTGGGTATAAATTTCACTGCGGCCACATAGTAGGTATTTTTCTGCGTCCGATACGTCTCCCTGCGCATGCTGCTTGCATTACAATTAATTATTTAATATGACAACTTTATGCTGTCACCGTCGAATATCTTACAAAAAAAACATGTTTGTTATGTTGACTTATTCCAGGAACACGCTACGAGTATAAGTGGTCCCCAGCGCATGGGAATGAACTGACATTTAATAATAATTTGAGCCAAATTCAATTACCGCATAAAAATACTTAGCTAGTCACGACGGATTGTGAATGTTGTGATGATAGTCATTAGTAGGTTACTGCGTCAATCTGGGTAACTTTGTTTCCGTTGGGCAACCCAAATACTTAGTGAGTTATTATCATTTTCATATTATTTTACCTACCTAGGTATACTATACACAAAAATAATTAAAGTGTCAGGGTTGAAACTATTGAAACCATGGATGAATTGCTCAAAAGGATTGAGTACCTACTGCAAAAAATAACCGTGCCGGCAAGGATGGCCACAACAGAGCATTGCGTTTCTTTTTTGACAACGCATGTAGCAGCCATGACTCAATAAAAGAAATGCCAGTAGAAAAAAAAAATATTAAAAGAGGATTTTAAATATTATGTAATAATGTTTTAACTATTTAGGTATATCTAGCAAAATAATTAAGACCGTATGGGGCCATCATCATTATCATACAGCGCCAACGCAGCGCGCAATGCGCGTGCGTTGTGGGCGCGCGCAGCCCGATACGGGCCGTGCGCGTAGTTTGCTCGCAAATATTTATACGGTGCGAGCAGGCGGCACGACGCAGCGCGCACACCATTTGCTTGGTAAATGTCTGTTTTTTTTAGTTAATATTATGGCTTCGCACGGTTTTCCATTTAGCTATTGTCCAATAGGTTTTATACTATTTAAGTATTTCTTATTTTCACAATAAGTAGGAAATTCATAGAATTATAGCAATCCTCGTGGTCAATTAGTCAAGTCAATTATTTAGATACCTACCTAGTCAAAGTCACGCTTCAGTAAAGTGGTGGATGCTTTAATGAAACTTCCTTGGAGTTTTGAAAAAATCCGAAAGGACACGCTTTTTCCGTTTTACCTACCACAAAAAAAATTAAACCAGAGTTAAACAAATATTTATAAACTTTCGTTCCACAAAAACGACGTCTATCACTCGCGTTGTCTCACTCAATCCTGGCATTCCTATTTATTTTAGGTAAGTAGGTACTTGTGAATTTGTCTCACTATCGGATACACACCAAAATTCAAATAAGTATCTTTTTTGCTTAGCAATATTAGCAATTAGGTTGGGACTAACATTTTATGAACAAAATATTAGGTACCTACCTATATAAAAAACAGGTTTATTCGAATGCCTACTATTGCGTACTGTGTACGCACAGTGAGCAACCGGGCGGGCAGGCGGGCCGCCGCATCTCCACCGACCCCTACTGTGGGCATGTGGACAACAGCTAATCCAGCTTTAGCCGTGTCGCTCATTGTAGCGAGAGTGGCGACTTCTTTGAAGGTGCTGTTGTTAGGTACAGTCAAATAATACAACATTTATTATCAAAAATATTACAGCAAGTTTATTCGTCGGGCTCATTCACTTATCTCACCGAGTAGTCCGCTTACGAGCTACAGGCAGTACGTGTGCGAGGGCGGCGGCGGCGGCGGCGGCGGCGGCGGCGGCGGCGGCGGCGGCCGACCTCGCCTCCTCGTTCCGAAGGTTTTAGCGATGGCACATAGTTTCAACTAATTAAAGGCAGAGTGAAGAAAAAAGCACAATCTTGAACGGAGTCGTCGCGTGCAGCCGCGCTACATAACTAAACTAATTACACATAGGTACGTGTCATTAGTTTTGTTCGAGTGATTTTTCGACAGTTGTTTTAAATTTTAAAGACTATTGCAACAAATATTTTACCATAGTTATCATCATCATAATTGTACTCGTATGTCGCCATTAACGCTCATAAAACAATACACATAACTTACTATACTTAAAAAAATTGAGATACACGCAACTACAACTTCCCCGCACGGCGCCGCCGCGCCGTTTCGCATAATTATAAATATTACCTCAAATTCATAACATTATTATTAAATATCTACACACACTTGTCTGTTCTCCCGCTGAGCAGCGCCGGACCTCGTCCTGCCCGAGGCGCACGCGCAGAATTACATTACTTTTCATTAAATTACATAATATTATACTTAGGTTCGTGCTGATACACAATAATTATTTCTTTTTACAGTTTCGGAGAAGGGTAAAAAACGGGGTTGGATTAAATCTGTCTATACCTACCTAATCGAGCGCTGGACTCGTTACACTTAATTTAATTATTTTCGGTTCGGCCACTCTAGCCCATTATACGAACGGTAATAAAATGTCACTAGGTATCAAGTAATTATGTTATACGACAACTTGTTCGCAATTTGATCAAATAACATTCGAACGAAGTAGAGTGTGTCCGCCTTCACAGATAGCTCCCGCGCTCCGCCCCGCCAGCGTCCGCGCCGCGCTCGAGGCTCGGTGCCCATGGACATTTCAATAATTATTCGCGACCGGTTATCGCTTTCATATTTATCGCTTTCAGTTTCGAACGTGTACTGCTGACGGTATCGCAATAAAAAATAATCAATTCAGTCATCTCAGGGGTGAGGTGGGTCACGGTTTATACCCGACGACCGCCCCTGATATGATGAGATCGTACGGTGATCGATCGGTCACGTAGACACCCCGAACGGGCTCTCCACGGCTCCCGTCGGCCCCTGCGTCCGGGCGCCGTCGTCACCTACACCTGCCCGATAACACTAAACATGGCATAGATAACACAAATAGTGTAGGTACTTATGCGCGTGAATCACAACCGTTACAATGTCATGTGGGGCGCGGGCGAGTCGCGACCTATAACTGACGACCCGTATCCCTCGTCTCGCGGCTCGCCCCTCGGCCCCACGCGGTCAGTCGGCGTCGCTCGCGGCGGCGCCGCACCTGTGCTACCGGCGCCGCCCCTTGCGGTACCCCTTGCCGTACCAGCCGCCCTCGTCCGCGGCGGCGGCGGGCGCGCCCGCGTCCCCGCAGCAAGCGCACAGGTAGCGGCGCGCGCGCACCCGGCGCCAGGCGCGGGCCGCGGGCGCCGGCTCGCGCGGCGGCCCGTACCACAGGCAGCGGCGCGCGCGGTAGTGGCGCGCGCACCAGGCGCACTCGCACTCGGCGGGCGCGCGCGGCGCCGCCGGCGCCAGGATGGTGTGCAGGCCGGGGTACAGCGAGCCGCGGCACAGCAGCACGGCGCGCGCGATGATGGCCGCCGCCAGGGAGCCCGCGCCGCTCGAGCCGCCGTCCGACTCCGACCCGGTCGAGAACGAGGGCGAGAGCGCCGGCGACAACTTCGGCGAGAATGTCTCTTCGAACTTCGACTCGAACTTCCGCTCGAATTTCGCCTCGAATTTCGCCTCGAGCTTCGCCTCGAGCTTCGGCTCGAACTTCGGCTCGAACTTCGGCTCGGTCAGTTCGCGTTCGTCGGCGCGATCTCGGGCGCCGCCGTCTATGAGCGCGACGTCCGCGCGGTCGGGCGGGTGGGGCGGTGCGGGATTCCTCCTCGGGATGCGGACGCGGCGCAGCTCGGAGGTGATGCGGCGCGCCGGCGCCGGCGACGGCGGCGAGGCGGCGGGCTCCGCCGGCGCGTGCTCGGGCCGGAGCAGGATCGTGGCCTCGCCGGAATGCATGTTGACCTGCGAAGCGCGAACACGTTCAGTAGAAAGAAACGCGAAAAGGGCGTGTACAATTATTTAGCGAAGAGGGATCGGGTCGAGTGCTCACCCGAAAGGAGCGCAAGCGGTCGGCGCGGCGCAGGCGGTCGGCGAGGCGGCGCAGCGGCAGCTCCTCGTCCGAGTCGGAGGCGGAGGGCGAGCCGAGCTCCTCGTGGTCGGAGGCGAAGGCGAGCGCGAGCGCCGGCGGCGGCGGCAGCGGCGGGCGGCGCGTGGTGTGCGCCTCGGCCGCCGCCAGCGGCTCGGCGTGCGCCAGCAGCGGGTCCCGCGCGGGCCGGTAGCGCGGCACCCGCAGGCGCAGCCGCCGCGCCACGGCGCGCATCACGTCGTCGCAACGCGCGTTGATCTTGAGCGCCGCCACCGAGTCCTTGGGCGTCCACTGCAGGTTGACGATGTAGAGGCGCGGGCGCGCGCTCGGCGGGCAGTGCATGCGCCACAGGCGCGGGTAGCGGCGCAGCACCTTGAGGCTGGAGCCGAGGCACAGCACGACGTCGGCGCGGCGCGCGTGCCGCAGCGCGCCCGCCCAGTTGAGCGGCCAGGCGGCGCGGCCTCGCTCGCCGAAGTGCACGATGGTGTCGTGCAGCTCGGCGCCGCACGCGTGGCACAGCCGGCGCGTGCCGTGGCGGTGGCGCGCCGTGCGCTCCGTGGTGTCGAAGGCGCGCAGGTAGACGCGGCGGCAGGCGGCGCAGCGCTCGCAGAACATGTCTCCGTGTAGCTCGGCGAGCGCGCGGCGCGGCAGGCCGGCGCGCAGGTGGAGGCCGTCGCAGTTCTGAGAGGCCACGAACTTGAGCGCGCCGCGCGCCCACAGCGCCGTGAGCGCCATGTGCGTGAAGGTGGGCCGCGCCCGGGCCACCTCCACGCGGCCCACGGCCTCGCCGCGCCGCAGCCGCGTCCACACGCCGCGCGGCCCGCGGTAGTCTGGGATATCGGCCGCCGTGCTGATTCCCGCGCCCGTGTACACCTGCCACATACATCGAACACGCTACACCGTTCTGACCTGTTTGGTGATGAATTTTAAATGCAGGTGGCTCGGTTCATCGGGTGGCATAGGGAGAGAAGGTACACACCGAGATATTATAATGATTCGAGATAGAATCATTGGAGCATAAGAGAATTAAAACCATGCAAGGAAAAATAGGCAAAATAACTGTGAAACGCACTATGTGACTCACTATTCTCAACCCGTGCCTCTCGCACGCCTTGTCTAGATGCGACTTTACACTGTCACTGAGGCAGAGACCACACTCCACCACAACAAGGTTAATGAGGATGGCTCAAACTGACACTTGCCGGAGAACAGAACACCTCACACAGGGCATCAACATAGGACCTTCCTACGCCCCCTTTTATGAGATTATATTATTATAAAAATAATGCATCACTACTTATTAGAATGCACTAATTCCAACTCCTAATAAATAATCTCTGTACCTATCTAGGAATTCAGAAACTACAAGGACTGCGAGCCACAACTGCCCAGACTAAGGGCATTGAGCACAAATCCTCATGCTTCTTATCTGTCTCATCCATCACCCATTTGCGCCATGGACGTCGTCAGATGAATCAATAATAGAAATATAGACAAAAGAAGTTTCAAAACACTTTGTGTAAAATGAAACTGCAAGGAACGAAGAAGATACTCACAACGAGGTGTTTGGCGTTGCGCAGCGCGCGCGCCAGCCGCCGGCACTTGTCGCGCAGCACGCGCGGGCTGTCCTCCACCTCGCGGACGCGCTCGGCGGCGCGCGCTCTGCGCTCGGCGGCGGCGGCTCGCTCGGCCACCGCGCGGCGCGCCGCCGCCCGAGCCGGGGGCGAGGCCGCCGCCGCCGGCACCGCTCCGCCGCCGTTCAGCCGCGCGCTGGACCGCAAGCCACGCGCAGCCATCTCCAGCACTACTGCATCCGCCGGATCCGAGGGCCGCTCCGCCGCGGGCCCTGCGCCCCGGACCCGTGAGCCTGCCGCATCTCGCACGCTGGGTCCACCGATTTTGCCGGTTCAGGATTTCCGTCCGTTACCGGCGCCTATGATTGCCCAACCGTTCTATAACTATTAGTTCGGTGTATTGACCTGACCGGTCCACTCTCGGAATTTTTATTTATTTGGGACACTGGTATACAAGCTCCAACCTTCGTACTCCCACAAATACAATGTTGTCTCCTTCTTTCTTTACGCATAACTTATTACCTATAAATAAACTAGAACCTACTTGCTTTGTAAAATTATTACAATTTACACACACAAATCTCAATCACACACAATGCTTTGCTCCACCACAGCTTTTTTTGTTTGATTAATGGCTTCGCACGGTTTGTGCATTTAGACAGTGTCAAGTTTTATAATAACTACCCAAATGGATTGAGTACTGCGAAAAATGTATACTATGGAAAGTAACTTTATGTCTATTGAGTTTAAGTATATTTTCCGTTGCGCTTCTCACAGAGGCTATTCCGTGCCGAGAAGGATAGTTACAACAGAGCGGTTTGTCTTTGTCGTTTTATCTTGCCAGCCTGCTAAAATGTGGTTGATTCAAATATTGGATAAATAAATATTTTCTATACGCGTTTATTTTAATGATATTATAACCAAGTTTATTTATTTTAACTTGTTTTCTTTTATCGAATACAAAATAAACATATTGTGATGTTACATTGAAATGATGTATACATTTTAAATGTCGGTGATATAATGACTCCGATAGGTACTTACTTAGTGATATAAAATGTAAAAAAGTAAGGTTATTACAGTCATTGTTATGGTCATTGTTCATTTTTAGGGTTCCGTAGCCAAAGGCAAAAAACGGAACTCTTATAGATTTGTCATGTCTGTCTGTCCGTCCGTAAGTCACAGCCATTTTTTCCTAAATTATAAGAGCTATATACTGTTGAAACTTGGTAAGTAGATTGTATTCTGTGAACCGCATTAAGATTTTCACCCAAAAATAGAAAAAAAAATTAGGGGTTTCCAACTTCCCATACCTACTTTGAACTGAAACTCAATTTTTTTTTCATGAAACCGTTACTTGTGGGTTATCTATAGATAGGCCTTCAAAAATGGTATGGAGTTTTCTAATATATATTTTTTCTAAACTGAATAGTTTGCGTGAGACGCACTTCCAAAGTGGTTAAATGTGTCGTCGTCATCCCCCGCATCCCCCTTTAACTTCTAAAATAAACCATGCAAACTACCACCGAAAATTGGTTTGAACGAAATCTAAAAAATACAATATTATTAAAACATCGATCAAAGTTACAACGAACCACATTTTTGTATCTTCATAAGAGAAGAGGTAGTAAATCTATGGGTAAAACATTGAGGTGGCAACACTGGCTTCTTAATTAATAATAATTCCTATATTTAATTTATATTAAATATAGGAAGTGATTAGTGATTATTATTATTTCAGAATGACTCGATGAAACACAAGTTTGTCGGCTGTCACCACACCAGCTGTCACTGTCAGTCAGAGCAGGTAGGTATCTGGCGTTCTTTTTTTTTGTTTTAGTTATGGCTTCGCACGGTTCGTGCATATAGCCAGTGTCAAGTATTTTATTTTAAATATTTCTTAATTCCACATTAAGAACGTCACAGCAATATTATAGCAATCGTGGTCAAGTAGTCAAGTCAATTATTTACATCGTCAAAGTCACGATTCAGTAAAGTAGTGGATGCTTTACAGAAACTTCCTGGGAGTTTTGGAAAAAATGCGATTTGACACGTTTTTTGAGTCTATATCATTCGCCTACACTCGTGCACGTTAACGAACACTTAATGATTAATATTCCACCAATATTACACATTAACACTCGAAGAAACACAAGTTTGAGAAAATAATACAAAACCAACAACGCCTCACTATCGGATTCCTGCCAAAACTCCTTTTTAGGTTTAATAAACTTTCTTTTTTTTCCAGCGAGACCAAACCTAGTAGTTTCCTACTTTTTCAGTAGTTTTCGAGGATCTCCTAACAGCTGCTAGTAGGAAAAAAAACTTAGTAGATTTTGATAGATTTTAACAATTTTTGGTATTATGCTGTATATTTTTGGTGTTTTTTGTGAAGGTGGTGGCAAAGCAAACCCATCCTTAATTCAATTCTCATACGGTAATTATTGCGTAGCCTCTTTTGAATAAAACTTATGTTTTTACGTATAATCTATTCATTAAACCAATAAAACACAATGTAATTTTATGGCCGATTTAATGTTTTTTGGTTGGCCCAGTGCTAAAGTCGAGTGTCGCCCACCATTGTCCGACACGGCGTTGAACGTGTTAAAGGTAGCTACTAGCTAGCAAGGCAGGCACTTTAGTATGCAGGGTACCTACTAAAATGCCCACCTTGCCAGCCAATAATGTTTTCCTTCATCGGAACCTCAAGCTCAGTTTATGTGATTAGCTGGATTCAAACTCACGTCTAGAATAGAATAGAACAGAATACATTTTTACTGTAAATAACTGTGTAGGTGCATTGTATAGAATGTATAGGTCTTAGATACTAATTTAGTAGCAACAGCGTACAATACGGCGTGTGATCCAAAAACAGAACCAGCTGAGCTATCATCACTACAAAATATCAAAATATCGCAATAAGTCATCATCTTAAATGTAAACCATGATTCAGACTACTTAGGTGTCTACTTCAAAATTGGTAGGTACCTACTAATAATGTTAATGAAATAAATACCTAGGTAGGTTTTGATTGTAACTGAATTTTTGATATTTAATTCATGTACGGGACATTACTTAATAAAAATGCTATTAATTGATTGAGAGGATTCTGCTATATTGACTTTATTTAAATTATGTTAATGAATAATGAGCACACGGATTTTCTTGCTGCCGAAACGCGAACTAATGTAATTTTACTTATAACTAATAATGAGGTCGCGCATGTTGCGTAAAATGCATAAATGCACAATAAATGTACGGTTGCTGTACCGTATTCATTAATAGCCCAGATTTACAGAATTTACAGCAGCTTAATTTGGTAAGTTTCAACTTTCAACCTACCTACGTTACTTACTTACAGTAGTTTTGTCATTTTAAAGCTGGTCACACTGTTTCTTTTATCTGTCTGTCTTTTATAAAGTTTGACAGGTGCGTTTCAGTTGAAATTACTAGAAATTTAGCGAAAATCTCACTAAATCGCTGTGTAAACCATATTTTTTTATAAGTTCAAGATTCAGATAGTATTCAAAGAAAGTGGGCTATAATATTACATTAATATTTTTGTGTGACAAATTGTTTTTATTTCAGTGCGAGACATCAATCGTATCGTCATCTCACCATGGTAAGAAAATAAACAGATAAAAGTTATCCTGATGAAAACTGATGGAAATACGTAATTCACATGGTTACCTATAAGCATTCATTCATTTCAGTAGGTGCCTACATGGGAGCAGAATATATCCACCTATCTGGAACATTGTGCAGTGTAGTACCGAAGTACCGACCTATCTTGTTTGTGCTTACTGTTTGTATTTCGTTTTCAGCCGCGTGAAATCAAAGACATCAAAGACTTTTTACTGAAGGCCCGCAGGAAAGATGCTAAATGTACGTAACTGGCTTCCTATTTATTCATAGAGTTGGTTACATTAGGTTGTGTTTACCTATTTAGGTAAAAGTATGCCTGCCTGTTCACTTATTCTGTTCTTGTAGACTGTTGAGACCAAGATGAAGCTGTGATTGACATGTAGGTACATATACTAAACAAGTGTGCACCTACATATAACCTAACAATTATAGGCCTAACAGTCTGAGATAAGTACATAATATTATCTGTTATCTGTAGGTACTCTCTACCTAGTAGGTAGAGGGCAGAAAACAACTTGAGCGAAAAGCAATGAAAGGGATAATAATGAATTTGTTCATATATATACACTTTATCTATAGTAATATTATAAAGAGGAAAACTTTGTTTGTTTGGTTGTAATGAATAGGCTCCGAAACTACTGAACTGATTTGAAAAATTATTTCACTGTTGGGAAGCTATGCTATCCCTGCTACACATAGGCTACCTTTTATCCCATAAAAATTAATGGTTCCTGCAGGATAGTAGTTAACGCGGGTATAGTATAATCGTGTAGGTACAGGTATATTTATGTTTTTTGTATTTTTTAATCTACTGCCCCACATTTAGTTGACCTGACAAAGAGACCTGAAAATGTACTCTCGCATATTCAAGGTTATAATGCGTAGGGGGATAGATATGTAAGACTATAGCAGAGGAGGAGGTATGTCTATTATTATGTTATGAATTTTGCAGCTGTCAAGATAAAGAAGAACCCTGAGAATGTGAAGTTCAAGGTGCGCTGCTCTCGGTTCCTCTACACACTCGTCATCACTGACAAGGAGAAGGCAGAGAAACTGAAGCAGAGTTTACCACCAGGTACATCTCGTTTTACATAAACAATAATTATAGTACTGATAGCTTAGTGGGAGAAAGTCTGTATTGTTTGCAAGTTCAAATTCAAATGTGCTTTCATGAAAGTTAACCGACTACCATTTCATTCAGAATACATCATATTGAGAAGAACCAACAACAAACACTTCTTTTTAGGTTTCCGTAGCCAAAGGCAAAAAACTGAACGCTTTTAGATTCGTCATGTGTGTCTGTCTGTCTGTCCATCTGTATGTAATTATGTATGTCACAGCTACTTTTTTCTGTCACTATAAGAGCTATACTATACTGTTGAAACTTGGTAAGTACATGTATTCTGTGAACCGCATTAAGATTTGGATACAAAAATAGAAAAAAACAATACAATTTGGGGTTCCCTATACCTACTTAGAACTGTAATAAAAAATTTTTTTTTTCACTATATGGATGGTCTTCAAAAATGATATGAGGTTTCTAATATAATTTTTTATATGTGTGTATATATAAAATCATTTCATCATCATTTTTTGAAGTTGTAATATTTGTAATATTCCACAACATGTGTAATATTCCACCAATATTATATGTTAACCCTGGAAGTAACACAAGTTTGAGATAAAATAGAAAGCCAACAACGTCTCACTATCGGATTCCCGCCAAAACTCTGCAACAAACTCGCATAAATACTTATTACTTATACCTATGTACCTAAGTTAAAGTCTAAAATTAACACATACTTCCAGTATCCAAAAAGTTACATTATAATAGAATTCACTGTTAGATGCTAGGTTGCACCTTTACCGAGTCACTGCTATTGGGTTGCAAGCTCGTGTGCAAGCAGCTGGTGTGCACTGAGCTTGAAGCTTCAGTAAATTGAAAATAATTAATCTATTAGTATGGAGGTTTTAAATGTTTATTGTTTGTTGTTTCAGGTCTCCAGGTTAAGGAAGTTAAGTGATGTGACTTAGGTTAAAATAAAAACTTTAAACCACTTAATTAGTTTCATTTCATTTTTATAGAATTTAGTTTTGTAGGTATACCAGCCTCGGTTTTTGGTACTCGAACGAAATTTCTAGAATAAGCCATAGAGGAAATAAATAAGCCTATAATTACCTACTCCGAGTCCCGCGCCGCACCGCTATAAAGCCCTCGGAGCGCCGCCGCCGCCGCTGCTGACACAGGTAGGTACTGCTCGCGACCTAAGTCGTTGCGACTTCAGTCGGTAGATTTTCTTTCTTCAAATCTTCAATATTTTGGTCCTTCATTGATTTTCCAACAACTCTCGGAGGCCTACAGTAGGTACCCGAAGCGGTACTAAAGCTGCGAAGGCGAAGGTACTAAAGCGGTAGCACGGCGCCTACATAGTTTTTTTTTATCAAAAATGAAAAAGCTGTCGGTAGGTGCACTCAAAACTGAATCGTATTGGTTGAGTATTTTTACGTGATATGAAAATTGACAGACGCCATTTTATAAAATGTTATAAGTAATAGGTAATTCTTGTTAATTATGTAGGTAAGACATTTTAGCTGTATTATATTATAAGAAAAGATTTTAAATTATTATATGCTGCCGGCGAGTAGAAAGCTAATTACCTAGGCTACAGTAATATTATTTATTTATACATCATATAACTGTAACATCACAGAGTACTCCATTACGCTACATTTATCACAGAAATTAACTAAGTCTAGGAATAACAATAAGAATTTTACAATAGGTAGGTACCTACTTAATTAAAATATAAAAGAAAACAAATAAAAAGTATGCATTACAAATAAATAACAGCCTTACAGATTAATTTGTTCACAGTAGTGGACAGAGCATTGAACAAATACTGACCACTTATCATTAAATATTATGTCACATTGTGCTTGTGAGGTGACGAGTGCGTTGAAGTGACGTTGCATGCGGCAGACAGGGGACTGTTGGCGAGCCACTGTACGAGCCGGTGTGGGCGCAAACAGTGGGACTCGACCAGTGCGGAATTTAGCGCGTTGCTCAGGCACGTATAGACGACTGGCCTCACTTAGTACTGTTGGACAATCTAAAATACCATGTAGTAGCCTGTATAGCGTTAATAGCTGATCATGCAGCCTGCGTGTTTCCAAGGAGTGAAACCCTAAAGAGCCCTGCAGGAACTTCGAGGGATATAGGTAGGGATAATAGGAATACGTTTTCTTGTATAGGGATCTTAAGAATCGTTTCTGTACCTTTTCCAACATGAGGGCAAACGATTTTTCATGAGGGTTATTTACCTATATTATGTAGGTGACAGCATGCCTGCGATAACAGCGTTGTTGCATTAGGTACTTTTTTTATTTATACGTAGCCACACACTAGGATTTTTCCTGTGTTGTGAGTACCATTTCCAGACATTATTTCACATACACATAACACCCAGACCAGACACAACAGTCGCCAACTTATGTCCATAGCCCGTGCAAAGTGCGGACTCCGCAAAGAAGGAAGCGCAGTAGCCAATTCCACTTTCTAGCATCACCATAAACTTATGAAAACGTATAATATTCCTACCGTTATCTTACTCGAAACCAAAGCTACCAAATGCCGAAACTCCTAACACAATCCGGCATGAAGTTTCTGAGTTTCAAGGTAACAAAAAACACAAAACATCTTAATAGGTAACACATTTTCGGGTTGTTGGATAACCTTTCAGATTGAACCTACCTAGTTGAAATAGAAGTTCTTTAATTTATCAAGTGGTACCTACCTACCTACTTGTCAAAACTAGAAATTGTTTATATTCGTTTGTACGCAAATTAGACGTTTTTTAGGGTTCGGTAGGTACCCAAAGGGTTAAACGGGACCCTATTACTAAGGCTCCACTGTCCGTCCGTCTGTCTGTCCGTCGGTCACCAAGCTGTATCAGATGAACCGTTGTATAGTTAGACAGTTAATTTTTTCTGATATGATTACTTATTTCTGTAGCCACTATAACAACAAATCCTAATAATATGGGTGGGCGCATACAACATAATATGATTTTTGCCGTTTTTATAGATATACCTAATGTAATTTTTTTATACCTAGAGTTTTTATAGACTGAGATTCTCATAATATGCTTCGGGTCGGAGACAGTGCGCGCTAGAGCTGGTACCAAACCGTAAGTAGGTATGTATTCGGTACTGATATCGAGTAACGGGTGCGCCACCTAGTACCGAGTATAAAAACGTTACTCACTAATCCGTTTCGTTACTCGCATGTTTCGTAAGCGTAGTATGGGCGCACTTACACTGTTCGTTTACGTTGATTTATCGTTAGAATGTTGTTTAAATTTTATTACAAATACATAATTTTCGACACCTATTTGTTGGTCTTTCATTATAACCCATGCATAATGGATTGCAATGTTATTTATTGTGATATTATAATATATAACATAACTTTATAATAACATAACTTATATAACATAAATTGTAATAGATTTACTAAGTACCTACTTTGAAAACGTTAACCTTAACATTTTCAAAGTACTTAGTAAATATTGCAATTTTAGTAGATTCCGTCAACAGTTCACTTGTAGCTTTGCACTTTACCTATTACATCATATTAAATTTAGAATAACTTAAACACATGTCTGGCAAAATACGGAAAAGTGAATAAATGCACCTTACGCAGTATGATATGTAATGTATAAGTAAGTAACCTACCTATGTTTTCTACAAATCACGAATGTTGTGATGCCGCGATGTCATACCGCACCCGTACGAAATACGACTCGATTCGATACGACTCTGTAACATCCTGGTATGTTGAGGTATCAGACACAGCAGTAACGAGTAACGATATTTCTCTCACATTCTCTTCACATCAACTCATTGCTGTATCGAATACATACGGGTACGCTTTTTGTCGTTAGGTACTTTTACACCTCTAGTGCGCACTGCATATTCCTGGCGTGAAGACCAACTACAGGCAGAATAGCTACATTATATAAGAGCGAGCAGGTGTTTCAATGACATGGCTGACATCCCAGACAGTGTGATGTGAACATGTTTCACATGTCTGCCGGTCGTCTTCGTTTTTGGCCGACGACTTCTTCCTTTCTAAATAGATTGTGGTGTTTGTTTAACTTAAAACTGTACGTCCGTCGATGTTTTGTTTATACAGGATGTATCGGCAAGGTGTAGTAATATTGAAATGTGGGTATGTGTACCTGGTGATGAATCATTTGCCAGGGTACTAAAACCTGAAATCAATAGTCGATTTTTTCACTAAAATTCACAAAATAACTAAATATTACAACCCTAACATGATACGGATGATGTCACGTTACGCGGGTCACTGGCATTGAATTATTTTTGTCGCAAAGCGCACCGCGGTCCTTGAATTTTCCCGACAATATTTTCTGGCATTGAATTATTTCTGCCGCAAAGTGCACCGCGGTCTTTGAATTTGCCGACAATATTTTAGGGTTCAGTATTGTTACAAAGTTGAAAGCCTCTAAAATTCATTTCAGATACTTACCGCCTTAGAATAGAATTTTGGCATGTACATTACACGGAGCAGATATCAATCAGTCGCCAAGGAATACTTTTGTCCGGTTGCATCTGTCCGGGTCGGTACAAATCGGTAAAAATCATTATTTAAAAAACAAACGGAACCCTTGAACCTTACTTTTACGAATTTTTCTTGACGGATTTGACGTTAGTCTATCCCTCAAGTTCACTGACATTGCCCAGCTGATAACTAGGGTTGAACGATGGTTAGTTTTGCAGTAAACTTGGACGTGTCTTAATTCATTACCGTAACTACTTACAGATTTATAGTACCTCCAGACTACTTCGAAATATGTATGTGTATGCGTAGTTTCAGTATTACTACACCTTGCTGTTACACCTAATTGCTCTTCTCTTTTTATGTATCTGTGGAAACTTTTAATTGGCTTTCTCTACCTAGGTGCTCATTATCATAATATTATTTGTACCTAGCTGTAAGTTTTATTAAAATGTAATAAAAAAAATACGTCTAACACTTGCGTTACTTACTGGCATTCCTAATTATTTTAATTATGAGTTTGTTACTGAGTTAGCGAAAGCGAGGGTTAGACGTCGATTTGTGGAGAAAATAATATTTAGACACATCTGTTCAACTCTAGTTTAAATCTTCTATGGTAAGACCCCTTGAACAAAACCACATGCTAAGCTAACGTCTTCACTGATCTCGCACGCTCTAAATGTCGCCCACAGACCAGATAGGTATCCACTTTGAAATCGTTATTCTAAGGAAGTAAGTAGATAATCACTGGAAGATGGAACATGCATGTACTTACGTACTAATGATTTTATTTTGTCAACACGTAATGATGATTGATAGGCGGCTGTTGCGTGAAGCGGCGGCGGCGGCGGCGGTGCGCGGCAGTGGCGGCAGTGGCGGCAGTGAGCGCGCGGCCGGTGGCGAGAGCGGCGCGTGTGTCGTGCGCCGCTACGGACGCGAGCCGCTACGGACGCGAGTGTGTCGGCAAAGTACCTGCACTGTGCGGAGTGTGCTCTGTGCGAGTCTCGTGACACTATATTTTATACATTGCAGGACTCGCTTGCAAAGTAAGTCATCTCCTTCATTTAACAACTTTTGGAATTATTCGTATATTTGAGGTAAAACAATTAAATTAAGTTGTAGCTCTCGTTTTATCCAAAGGTAAATAAATGAAATTTGTACGGCGAATAAGGACTAGTTTCTTAATTTGGACTGAGTAAGTTTCAAAAGTGTTAGTTTTCCTAATATTAGTGTTTTCTCATAAACTACCTACTGAGTTCTCGTACGAGCATTGCCACCTATTCACCTGTACTTTTCGTGTTGTTTATTTTTGACAATAAGAGTTTCTATTCATTTTAATTATTATTATTTATTAATTATTATAATTTTATTTATTGAATTAATGTTAATTAATTTTATTTTACTCATGTAATTACAAAAAATATTATGCTATTTATAATATACATAAACTTAACATAATACGTACCTTACCTATATGTACAGGGCGTCCCACGGATATGCCACATGGAGGGAAGTATTGAATATTGTAGATGGAACATTTTACTGAAAGAAGACATTATTTGAATTTAAAAAACAGTTTCAATATTTAAACATATTTAAATAATGACATGGTTGAACCGGGTATCGAACCCGTTACACGGGAAAAATAGTCATTCTGTAGCTTTATCATACCGATCGAAAGGCTTTATCATAAGGATTATTTTTTGCTCGATTATATAGTGTGAGAAATATAACGAAGACCATTATATTACATATTATGTCATGCATTCTCACTATAAAGCAAGTGATTCCAAGCCCGGGCCGTAATTTTGTATTAAAAGCCCTAGGGCAATAATGTAATTTCAATTAGGAACACCAAAATATGAATGAAAACTCTAGCATATTCGGCAATTCCGGCTTTGCAAAAAGAATTTACTCGAAAACGAACTGGCCATGGCCACCTAGACTAGCAACGAATCATACCAATTTTTTTGTTTGTTATGATTAGCATGTGAAACTAAAGACGGTGTTCGTTTGATGTTACATAATGTTGTTGATGATTTTGTGAATAATGATTTTTTCACACCTCATGCTCAAAAATAGTGTCATACTAGCTCAGCCTAGCGGGACCAAACGAGGTTGTTGGGCACTAGGGAGAGAAAGTAGTTTTTTTTTATTTGTACTCGCTATTTGTCAACAGGCTGACAATTCGACGTTTCAATTTTCCATTTTGACATAATTACTTAGAAAAAAAGAAGGGTATCTTAATGTACAAACCGTGCGAAGCCTAAACAGTTTACTTTTTCAAATGAAATTGTAATTCTCGTCTACATTTTTGGCGATCATTCATTGGATGTATCCTATGTGTACGTGTGCGTTTGCGAACATTAGAATAAAAATAAATTGAAAAAGTTTGTAATTTCCGCCTATAATCTGTAGATGTGTGTAGAATTTTGACAACAATGCAAATTGGTTTTAAAAGATTGAAATTGATTATTATTTTTGATTTGAAAGTGACCGTGACTACTTGTAAAATATTCTTAGTTTTTCTTAGGTATTTATTATATATATATATATATATATATATATATATATATATATATCCATACTAATATTATAAATCTGAAAGTAACTCTGTTTATCTGTTTATCTGTTTATCTGTTTATCTGTATATCTGTTTGTCTGTTTGTTTGTTACCTTTTCACGGCTAAACGGCTGAACCGATTTCGATGAAATTTGGTATAGGGGTAGATTGGACCTATGAGACGGACATAGGCTATCTTTTGTCTCAAAAAATAATCTCGAAGGGGATGAAATAGGGGTTGAAAGTTTGTATGGGGAATCCATAATTCCTCAAGTTAGGGATCTGAAAATTCTTATTTAGGCTTTTGGTAAAAAATAAATAAATACGGGTTTCAGCTTTTTTGCAAAATCATCCCTAAAGGGGGAAAAGCAAGGGGGTTGAAATTATGAGGTATTCTTTAGATGCACCCCCTACGGACCACAATAAACGGCTAAACGGATCGTAATTTAAATTGGAAAGTAATTAAGGGGGGAGAGTGCGATGGGAGGAGGGGGAGAAAGGGGGAAGTGGGAGAAAGGGGAGAGTGGGGGGAAATGGGGAGTAGATGGTAGAGTGGGGAGAAAGAGAGGGGAGAGCGGGAAGAAAGAGGGGAGAGTGGGGGGAGAAAGCGGACAGAGTGGGGGGAAAAAGAGGGGAGAGTGGGGGGAGAAAGAGGGGAGAGTGGGGGGAGAAAGCGGTCAGTGGGGGGGAAAAGAGGGGAGAGTGGGGGGAGAAAGAGGGGAGAGTGGGGGGAGAAAGCGGTCAGTGGGGGGGAAAAAGAGGGGAGAGTGGGGGGAGAAAGAGGGGAGAGTGGGGTGAGAAAAAGGTTAGAGGGGGGGAGAAAGAGGGGAGAGTGGGGTGAGAAAGAGAGTAGAGTGGGGAGAAAGAGAGGGGAGAGTGGGGGATAAAGAGGGGTGAGTGGGGGGAGAAAGAGGGGAGAGTGGGGGGAGAAAGCGGTCAGTGGGGGGGGGGGGAAAGAGGGGAGAGTGGGGGGAGAAAGCGGTCAGTGGGGGGGAAAAAGAGGGGAGAGTGGGGGGAGAAAGAGGGGAGAGTGGGGTGAGAAAAAGGTTAGAGGGAGGGAGAAAGAGGGGAGAGTGGGGTGAGAAAGAGAGTAGAGTGGGGAGAAAGAGAGGGGAGAGTGGGGTGAGAAAAAGGGTAGAGTGGGGAGATAGAGAGGGGAGAGTGGGGTATGAGGGTAGAGGGGAGAATGAGGATAGAGTGGGGGAAGAAAGAGGGGAGAGTGGGGTGAGAAAAAGGGTAGAGTGGGGAGATAGAGAGGGGAGAGCGGGGAGAATGAGAGTATAGTGGGGGGAGAAAGAGGGAAGAGTGGGGGGAAGAGGGGAGAGTGGGGGGAGAAAGAGGGGAGAGTGGGTTGAGAAAGAGGGGAGAGTGGGGTGAGAAAGAGAGTAGAGTGGGGAGAAAGAGAGGGGAGAGTGGATGAGAAAGAGGGGAGGGTGGGGTGAGAAAGAGGGGAGAGTGGGGTGAGAAAGAGTGTAGAGTGAATAGGAAGAGATGAGACAGTGGGGGGAGAAAGAAGGGAGAGTGGGGGGGGGGTAAAAGGGGAGAGTGGGGGGAGAAAGAGGGGAGAGTGGGGGAGAAAGAGGGTAGAGTGGGGGGAGAAAGAGTGGAGAGTGAGAGGAAATAGGTGAGAGAGATTGAGTGCGAAATATATAGAAATAGAGGGAGAGGGAGTGAGCGAAGGAGGGAAAGGAAGAGATATAGACGGAGAGGGTGAGGGAAATAAATGTAATGGATGAGATGGACAGGGAGAGGGAACGCAAGAGATTGAGAGTGGAGAGGGATATTAATGATAGAAAGATAGGGAAAGATATAGAGATATAGGGAGAGGGAAAGAGATGGAGGTAGAGGAAGAGAGATAGAAAGAGCGAAAGAGGGAGAAAGATAGAAAAAGAGCTAGAGAGGGAGAAAGATAGAGCAAAAGGGAGAGAGAAAGAGACAGACAGATACCTATAACTGTTCCCCGCGACATCAATTGATTTTCTAAACAGTTTACATTTTATATAAAAATGCGAACGAAGTTGCGGGTATCAGCTAGTATATATATATATTTTAAACGTAGCCCCACACTAGGATTGCTCCTGTATCGTGGGTACCGCTTACAGACATATAATTTCACATACACATCACACCCAGACCAGAGACTAATATTTGAGGATCGCACAAATATTTGTCCCAGGCGGGAATCGAACCCGCAACCCCTAGCGCAGCAGTCCGATTGCTCAGCCACTACGCCAAACGAGCCGTCAAATTACTCAATCAATATTACTCGTAATCTCGGTGTGAAAAATTGTGTTTTACGCAGGTCTCTAACGACTTACTCATACTCGATTCTATGGGCCACACTCGCTACGCTCGTGAGGCTATATATCGAGTAAATAATGAGTCGTTTTCGTCCCTTGTAAAACAAACTACTATTTTTACTAGTACATAACAATAACAGTTTTATAATTTTCATGTTAAGTAACACAATATTGGCGGCAAGCGATAGGGTGATTTATGCCGAAATTGATCCATACTAATATTATAAATCTGAAAGTAACTCTGTTTATCTGTTTATCTGTCTGTATATCTGTTTGTCTGTTTGTTTGTTTGTTACCTTTTCACGGCTAAACGGCTGAACCGATTTCGATGAAATTTGGTATAGGGGTAGATTGGACCTATGAGACGGACATAGGCTATCTTTTGTCTCAAAAAATAATCTTTAAGGGGATGAAATAGGGGTTGAAAGTTTGTATGGGGAATCCATAATTCCTCAAGTTAGGGATCTGAAAATTCTTATTTAGGCTTTTGGTAAGAAATAAATAAATACGGGTTTCAGCTTTTTTGCAAAATCATCCCTAAAGGGGGAAAAGCAAGGGGGTTGAAATTTTGAGGTATTCTTTAGATGCACCCCCTACGGACCACAATAAACGGCTAAACGGATCGTAATTTAAATTGGAAAGTAATTAAGGGGGGAGAGTGCGATGGGAGGAGGGGGAGAAAGGGGTAAAGTGGGGGAAAGGGGGAGTAGATGGTAGAGTGAGGGGAGAAGAGGGTAGAGTGGGGAGAAAGAGAGGGGAGAGCGGGAAGAAAGAGGGGAGAGTGGGGGGAAAAAGAGGGGAGAGTGGGGGGAGAAAGAGGGGAGAGTGGGGTGAGAAAAAGGTTAGAGTGGGGGGAGAAAGAGGGGAGAGTGGGGGGAGAAAGCGGACAGAGTGGGGGGAAAAATAGGGGAGAGTGGGGGGAGAAAGAAGGGAGAGTGGGGTGAGAAAAAGGTTAGAGGGGGGCGAAAGAGGGGAGAGTGGGGTGAGAAAGAGGGGAGAGTGGGTGAGAAAGAGAGTAGAGTGGGGAGAAAGAGAGGGGAAGTGGGGGATAAAGAGGGGTGAGTGGGGTGAGAAAGAGGGGAGAGTGGGGGATAAAGAGGGGTGAGTGGGGTGAGAAAGAGGGGAGAGTGGGGGGAGAAAGAGGGGAGAGTAGGGTGAGAAAAAGGGTAGAGTGGGGAGATAGAGAGGGGAGAGTGGGGTATGAGGGTAGAGGGGAGAATGAGGATAGAACGGGGGAGAAATAGGGGAGAGTGGGGTGAGAAAAAGGGTAGAGTGGGGAGATAGAGAGGGGAGAGCGGGGAGAATGAGAGTATAGTGGGGGGAGAAAGAGGGGAGAGTGGGGGGAGAAAGCGGGAAGAGTGGGGGGAGAGGGGAGAGTGGGGGGAGAGAGAGGGGAGAGTGTGGGGAGAGTGGGGGGAGAAAGAGGGAAGAGTGGGGGGGAAGAGGGGAGAGTGGTGGGAGAAAGAGGGGGAGTGGGTTGAGAAAGAGGGGAGAGTGGGGTGAGAAAGAGTGTAGAGTGAATAGAAAGTGATGATACAGTGGGGGGAGACAGAGGGAAGAGTGGGGGGAGAAAAGGGGAGAGAGGGGGAGGAAGAGAGGATAGTGGGGGGAGAAAAGGGGAGAGTGGGGGGAGAAAGAGGGGAGAGTGGGGGAGAAAGAGGGTAGAGTGGGGGGAGACAGTGGAGAGTGGGAGTGAAAGAGAGGAGAGTGGGGCTAGAAGGAGGGGAGAGTGGGTGGAAATAGGTGAGAGAGATTGAGTGCGAAATATATAGAAATAGAGGGAGAGGGTGAGGGAAATAAATATAATGGATGAGATGGACAGGGACAGGGAACGCAAGAGATTGAGAGTGGAGAGGGATATTAATGATAGAAAGATAGGGAAAGATATAGAGATATAGGGAGAGGGAAAGAGATGGAGGTAGAGGAAGAGAGATAGAAAGAGCGAAAGAGGGAGAAAGATAGAAAAAGAGCTAGAGAGGGAGAAAGATAGAGGAAAAGGGAGTGAGAAAGAGACAGATATATTCTTACCTATAACTGTTCCCCGCGACATCAATTGATTTTCTAAACAGTTTACATTTTATATAAAAATGCGAACGAAGTTGCGGGTATCAGCTAGTTATTTATAAATCATACGCGTTTAGAATTATCATAAGTACCTCTAACCTACATACTCGTACTGCCGGAAAAATCAAAAGGTAAATATAAAAAAGCTAAACGATTTTAATCAATGGAGAACAAAAAAAGAGTAAAGCCTCAGTCTGAATCCGTCCTTTTAGTGCATTTCGAACACTCCAGTCATCAACAAAGACATAGAAAACAAAGCAGCCTAAGGTGCAATTTTTTATGTAGCCCTGAGTTTTATTGTCTCGCAGAAGGAATGAAAAGTAGAGTATGCACCTCAAAGATAAAAACCTCGAAATACCCCCTAATACTAGAGTCCTTCGTTAAGGCGAGGTTTTACTCAATTCCGAAACTCCGAAACCAACTAATAATATAAACGCGAAAGTTTGTAAGAATGGATGGATGGATGGATGAATGGATGTTTGTTACTCTTTCACGTAAAAACTACTGAATGGATTTTAATGAAACTTTACAATAATATAGCTTATATACATCAGAATAACACATAGGCTACAACAATTGTCTAAAATATGACGATAAGTTTTAAGTAAGTAGGAAAATATCTGCGAGCTATTCTGGCGTGCGCTGCCAAAACCGCTAGAGCTATACATATGTAATGTATGATGGAAATGGTTATCTTTAATAGTTCTACAAAAAAGCCCGCCACAGTGTTATATCTATATCTTATGTGTAAGCATTTATATAGCCAAAATAGTGAACTATAAAAATGTGTGATTTTAATGCCTTAACGTTAGTTGTTTTCTACGTCACGCTAATAATTACAAGCTGCTCTAAATACTAATCCTGCGCAGACGAAGTCGCGAGCACCAACTAGTATTATATAAATTACGCGTCACGTTGTTTGTCCACCTTGGACTACTAAACTACTTAACTGATTTTAATCAAATTGCACACCGTGTGCAGTTTGATCTAACTTTAAGGATAGGATAGTTTAAATCTCGATGTATAGTCGCAATAACAGAAACCTTAGCCACAGCAACGCGTGGACGTGTCTGCTAGTATAAAATTACGAGTGAAATATTTATTGTCAAAATTCGTCGCTTGCCTGGCTAAGTGGCGTAACTAACAAAAGGCGATTTTACAGGAGAAGCTTTTTAAGTTTGGGACTGACTAGGATTGACTGTAGAGCACTCATATAAAGATTCCGATTAAAACGAAACTGAAAATCTATATTCCTTATACTTATACCTTCCTGTAAACAATATTGAGACCTATTTTTAACCATTGGTTAATTAGATAATATAATTAAAAACAGATACGACACTTTATGAGATCCATTTTCTCCAACTTTGGGTGTAAAATGTCAGATAGGACTACGCATTTTAATGAAAGTAAATAAAATAAAGGTAATTAATATAAAATCAACTCGACTTTACTGTAAAAAAAACTTACTAAGTACTTACCTTTAGTTTCATTTCAAAAGTTTCAGTCTCGTACATTATAAGTATGTAACGTTCAATCACAGTGTAGCGAGCTGCTACATACTTATTTAGGTACCTATTATTCGAATAGTCACTTATCTTTTATATATAAATGAATATAAAATAAAAAGATATTAAACTAGTTGTTACCCGCAACTTCGTCTGCATTTATATCGGTAACAGCTAGTAAGAATATAATATAATACGTAAACCTGTTGGATACAGTGACTATTGTCTCTGTCGATATCTCTATGAGATATGCATGTATCAGCGCCTTCTGGAGACATCATTATATGAAGATAGTGATGAAAGTGATATTAGCATGGAAGAGATTATGAAAGCGTTGAAAAGTATGAAGTTAGGCGGCTGCAGGGTATGATTGGATTTCGGTCGAGACGCTGATAGCTGGGCAGGGTGTGGTAGCAAGTCAGCTGTACCACCTATTTAACCTTTGCTGGAGGAGCGGAATTGTACCAGGTGACTGGTGCATGCATAGCCGTCATCGTACCGCTCTACATAGGAAAGGGGTCGCAGCAGCACTGCAAAAATTACCAAGGCTTTAGCTTACTGAGTATTGTCGGAATATTGTACGCAAAGGTTTTGATTTCGAGAGTGACGGATGAAACTGATAAGAAAATATGAGATGTACAAGCGGGTTTCAGGAGAGGAATGGGATGCATGGATAAAGTATTTTCCTTGCGATACATGGCTATGTTGTCCAAAAACCAAAAGGTGTATTGTGCATTCGTGGACTTGGAAAAGGCTGATGACAGGGTAGTGAGGAGGGACTTGTGGTCAACATTGTCTATGTATGGAGTGAGCGGCAGTCTGATACATTGAATTGAGCATTGAAATCACTCTACTAGGGTCCAATGCTTGTGTCAGAATAATCGGAGCTGTCACAGACTGGTTTACCATCGAAAAAGGTGTGTGGCATCACCGGGCCTGTTCAATCTATTCATGGACAGATTTGAAAGAGAGTAAAAAGTAATACTGTCGAATCAAGGCCAAGTCAAGAGTACCCATAACCAGACAGCATGTATGTAGCAAGTCATGAAAGTAGAGAAGCGAAAGAGGTGTGTCAGAAATGTGGAATGATGTAGTCTCTGCCTACTCCAACTGGGAAAAGGCGTGACTGTATGTATGTATGTATGTGGTATCGCTACAACATCTCTATCTCTAATCTCCCCATCCCTTATCTCCCCATGCCCCATTCTCTCACCTCCCCATGTCCCCATATCCCATCTCCCGTCTCCCATATCCCATATCCCCATCTCCCCATGTCTCACCTCGCTATTTTCCATCTCCCGCCTTCTCCCATCTTCCCATTGTTTACTCACACTCACCCGGTCAATCGCACACTCACTCACTCGTTTGGCACGGAAAATTGTAGTGTGATTTCTGCAAGATTTAAGAGTTACCTCCACCCTCACGCTCCCTAAAATGAGCGTATGTGCGAAAGTATAAAAAAAAGAAACTTTTTTGATTCTCACTAAGAGACCTAAGTAACTTACGACGACACAGTTTGGGGAAAAAATAAAGTTATAAATCTTACTAAAAGACCTATCGACACATACGATACTTAGCCTGATTCATATTTTTGCAAACTGTAGATAAGTCTAAGGTAGCTATAGCATTTCCTACGTTATGGAAGGGGATACAGACACGTCGATTAGACAGGTCGATGCGTTTTCGAAAGTAGGTCAAAGTTGCATTTAAATGTCAAATAGGCCAAAATGTCAGATACGCCGTTTAGCCAGACAGGCGACGAATTGATGTAAGTGCAATGAAGGTGATTGGGAAGACCGAAACGCGATTACTAATAATTGGCTCTATAGTAAAAATCACATAGATGACATTAAATCGCATCTTAACTTGTCTATCACCTACCTATTAAGAGATTCCATCACGAAACCACGTGAAAGTTATACCAAAAATGGAGCTTTTTACGAGTATATAGGAAGCGATTGAGAACTTACATTTTCTAATTTCATTATCACTTTTTGCCAATAAATAAAAACTTACAAAAACTATACCTACATACAACATACAAAAACTAGATTTAATCTCAATGATGTACCTATCATGTCAAATATTCCCATAGTAAAGTTGTACAAGTTGTAAGAGTATCTGCCTGCGGCGTCGGCGTGCGACATCGCTGTGACAAGATCCTTAATTAGTATAAACATCGGACGCGGCCGCGCGTTCCGCGAGCTGCATCACCTCACCGCCTCCGCAAACCGAAAGTTCGGAATGTAGAGTAGAAGGGCCGCCGCCCCCGCTGCGTAAACTTTGACCGAGACCAAATATTCGTCTAAAGTGTAGTTACGTATACGCATATGTGCGAGTAGTTTGCGTCGGTTATCCGTCAAATACTGAATTATTCACGGCACGCACCGCTTACCTGCCGGCGCGCACCCACACGCGCGCGGCTTCTGTTTCAACACGAGCGCTCACAGCCATGTAGAGACATCTAAAGTGTCGACTACAGTGCAAAGTTACGTATATTGTTTCAGCCTCGTCGTTGGTTTGTCGCTGACACTGAATCTTTCGTCAGATTGAGACTTCGATAAGCGAATTATACTCGTACATCCACGCTCGGGAATAGGGATATAATTCCCGCCACAAATTATTGCAACGAATGACAAAACAAATTAGTGTAGATACCCTCATGGTTTCTTGTTTACTCTCTGCACATAAACGGCTCGTGGCGGTGCTTTTTCGGCTGCAGAGGTGGCTTCGCCGCGCGCCGATGCCGTAACGGTGCAGCGTAGCAGTGTAGCTGCGCTACGAACTCGACTTCTATTGCTTTGTGGCTACAGCTGTACTATTATAATACGTGTATGTATGTATGTATGTCCCTTCTATAATAATGTTTACAATGCGTCCAAACGAAGCGTATTTATGGTCTCAGTCGATTCCGTGGTGAAGGATAGGTACGACGGCACAGCGGTCGGCGGCGGCGGACGGAGCCCGGCCCGGGTCGCTGCGGTGCGTGCCGAGCCTGCTAAAGTTACAATTGATAGGGAATAAAATATTGATGTGCCATTACCGGCGGTAATGAGCCGTCTCCGACGGCGTACCGAACTCCACCGACCATCAGTGATGTGTATCACGCGGCTAAGTTCCAAACGGACGCGACCCTTTTAAGTAAATCATTCCTTGTTTCAAATGATGTCGAGGTGCTATTATAGGAATATTGTTTTAAACTAGTTATCGATGAGATGGAAGACGGGTGCGCACGGGGTGCTCGGCTGAAGATTTTAATTTAAGTTAGCCCGAATTTTGGTGGCGTTACTTATGATGTGTGGCACGAGCCACAGGTTTGTTTGCGTTGCGGATCGGTGGGCGGGTTGGCGGGAGTAGAGATTAGTGAAGCGAACCCGCGCAAAAAAAAGGAAAGGTTAATGAGCGGCACTCGCGGGTCATTTGTTTATGGGTCGTGCGAAGGCGGCGGCGGGCGACCGTGTCGCGGCGGCGCGCGGAGAGACGACGCCGCGGTACTACACCAGGGGGTCGCCGCAGTAAAGTGACGCCGGTCTCCAGTGTCAGGCACAATTCACAAGTTGAGTTTAGTGAAGGGTCGTCTCGAAAATTTCATTAGTTTTTGGTAACATCTTAATTATTATATCAAATGACCGTCCGGGCTGGAGCCGGCCGCCGCCTATTACGGCTAAGGACGCGCGGCGTCACCGACGGACGCGACGGCTTGATTCGATTTTGTTAGCCCTTCGCGCCTTGGCGAGAGGGGCATGGCTCGGGTTTATATTATAACCATAAGTCCGCTATGGCAAGTGCTTTCCGCAGCAACATACCACTCACTGGTTTAGTAAGCCCTAGTTTCGACAAAGAGGCGACCGGTTTAAATGCCGACGATTTATTTAATCTATGTTTTTAAAGGGGGAGCAACAGAAAATGTAGTTAATCTGTTGACACTTTAGTTTCATGCCAGTCGAGCCGTATGTAAGTAGGTATGTACTAATTTTATGGATACGTAGTAGGTATCTACGCGTGTGTTATGTGACAGGTGGTGGTGGCGCGGTATGTTGAACGGGCGGGGTCCGGCGGTGGCGGTGGCGGCGGCGGTGGCGGTTGCGGCGCTGGTGCTGTGCTACGCGCCCGTGCCGGCGGCCGCTCCCTGCGCCGCGCTCTGCACGTGCCGCGGCGACCACCTCGCCTGCGACGCCGTGCCCTTCCACCGGTTCCCGGCCACAGGCGAGTGTCCTCCGTCGACCGCGCTCGCGGCGTCTTGTGTCGTGTCGTGTAACCGCCGTGTGTATGTAGAGGCGGGCGTGCGCCACGTGGCGGTGTCGGCGGCGCGGCTCGGCGCGCTCGGCGCGGCGGCGCTGGACGCGCGCGCGCTGCGCACGCTCGTGCTCGTCGGCGACCACCTGCACCACATCGAACCCGCAACGTTCGCGTATGTACACGCACACAAAAAATAATTAATTGAGGATAGTAGGTACCTAATCAGTAAAAGAAATAAGCACCTAAGCTCCAGCTTTCTCAAAATGTTTTTGCAGGTCTATGGTATCGACTTTGGCTTCGTTGGATTTAGGTTACAACGAATTTACCGAAGTACCCGTGGAAGCTTTACGCGAGCTAAAAGTGTTAAACTGGCTCAACCTACAGAAGTAAGTAGTGCCTACGTAGGTACCGTATCGTCCGTAAGTAGCGAGCGGCGTCGTGAGCGCACTCTCTGTTGCAGCAACTACATCGGGTCGCTGGAGGCGGAGGCGGAGTGGGGGGCGCTGGCGGAGTCGCTGAGCAGCCTGTCGCTCGCCAACAACCACCTGTGCGCTCTGCGCGAGGGCGCGCTGTCGGCGCTGCGGCGGCTCGCGCAGCTCGACCTCGAGGGCAACCGGCTGCACGCGCTGGCGGCCGGCGCGCTGCCACCCTCGCTGGCGCTGCTGCGCCTCTCCGACAACATGCTGCCGGCGCCGCCGTGCGCCGCGCTGCAGCGCCTGCCGCGACTGCGCCACCTGCATCTGCGCGGGAACTCGCTGCGAGCCGCTCTAAACGGCTCGTGTCGCGCCGAGCGCGCTCGCCTCGACTCGCTCGACCTCAGTCAGAATGAGCTAGATGATGCGTTCAGCCTCGAATTCCAGCCGCGGCTGCAGCTGCAGCAGCTAATTTTAGACTTGAACGATTTCACGTCGATCCCGGCGTTTGCAGCGGACGGTGGGCGGCTCGAGCGGCTATCGATGTCGCATAACCGGCTATCGCATGTATCGGACGCGACGTTGCACGCGCTCGCACGTGACCTCCGGCGCCTCGAGCTGGATCACAATTATTTAACGGTACTGGGTGCCGGCCTGCGTGCGTTGTCTCGGCTACGTTACCTGTCGCTCGCGTACAACCAGATCGAAGAGCTGGCCCACCTGCCGCCGCGGCTGCAGTCGTTGGCGCTCACCGGAAACCGGCTGGCGAGGCTGCCAGTTGCGCTGCGCCGCCTGGAACCGGGTGCGCTGCAGCACCTGGATGTGGGCTACAACCAGATAGTAGCTGTGGCGGCGCACGATTTCGGTCCATGGGCGGAAGCACTGGAGACGCTCAGCTTGAAAGGCAACCGGCTGGCAACGCTGCGCGTAGACATGTTCCCCGCAGCGCTGCCACTGCGCGAGCTAGCGCTCGCTTTCAACGAACTGGACGTGGTGGAGGCGCGCGCGCTCGCCAACCTCACGCGCCTGCGCGTGCTCGACCTCTCCACGGCGCTCATCGGCGGCGACTTCTCCGCGCCCGTCGGCCTCGAGACCCTGTCGTGGCTGAGCTTGGATAACAACGACTTGCACCGCGTCTCCATTCGAGATTTAGAAAACTTCTCCTCTCTAGAGTATTTAAATTTGGACTTTAATAAGATCATTGAATTTCCGAGCGACGCGATCGAAACGAGAGGAACAGAGTATAGACTGAAAGAGTTAAGGCTGTCGTACAACTACATCAGTAAGATAAACTTCGAGTTTCTGTCGAATTTAGTGGAGCTCCAGAGTTTAGACTTGTCGTACAACCGCGTGACCAATATTAGCGAGCGCAGTTTTGCAAATTTGCCTAATTTAGTGTATCTGAGCCTCGCGGGGAACCTCGTAGAGACAGTAGCAGCGCGTGCGTTCCGGCGCCTGCCGCGCCTGCAGGCGCTGGACCTGCACGACAACCACCTGCTCGAGTTCTCCACACACTGCTTCGAGAACGTGTCCGGCGCGGACGAGGGCCTCTCAGTGAACGTTAGCTACAACCGCATCGCGTCCCTCAGCGGTGGCGCGGCGTCGGCGCGCATCGGCGTACTGGACCTGTCACACAACTTGCTCGAGAGCCTGCCCGGAGCATTCTTCGCGGCGCTCGGACCACAGCTCCGCCAGCTGATACTGTCACACAACCGCCTCGCCTCCGTCGACAGCGCCAGCTTCGGCTCGCTACCGAATCTGCAGACGTTAAAATTGGACGATAACCGGCTCGGCGCTCTTAAAAGGAGAGCGTTTGCTGAAATGCCGTCGCTGCAAATGTTAGACCTGTCGCGCAACGTGATCCATCAGCTATCCGTAGAGCAGTTCAGCGGGCTGCGCAACCTACGCCACCTACGGCTCGACCGTAACGATCTGCGCGCGCTGCCACGGGACTGCTTCAAGAACACTCTGCTGGAGCACCTCGACCTCGGAGACAACCGACTCGCCCTGTTCCCGAGCAGTGCGCTGTCGCAGATCGGGTTCACGCTCCGCCGGCTCGAGCTGCCGCGCAACCGGCTCGAGCACCTGGACGCCGCCATGTTCCAGGCCACTTCATTCCTGCACGAGCTTAGCCTCGCGCGCAACGCTCTCACCGTGCTCGCCGACAACACATTCGCGGGGCTGACGCGCCTGCGCCGGCTCGACCTCTCGGGAAATGCACTCAAGGCCAACTTCAAGGAGTTGTTCGGTGGCGTGCCGCGCCTGCGGCGGCTGGCACTCGCCTCGGCCGGCCTGCGCGTCGTGCCGCCGCTGCCGCTCTCCGAGCTCGCCGAACTCGACCTCGCCGGTAACGCGATCGCAGCGTTCCGCGAGTCGGACGTGCGCCGTCTGTCCGGTCTGCGCGCGCTCGATCTCGCCGGGAATCGACTCACTGCGCTGCAGCCGGCGATGTGGGCCGCGCTGCCGTGTCTAGTCTCGCTGGACGTGTCGGCCAACCCGCTCGTGCGCATCTCGCGGGGCTCGTTCGAGGGCCTCGGCCGGCTGCTGCGGCTCAAGCTAGAACGGCTACGGAACCTGGAGGCGGTCGAGCCGCGCGCGTTTCGTTCGCTGGCGGCCCTGCGCTCGCTGAGCGTCGAGTCGCCTCTGGGGCGCGGGCGGGCTACACTCGCCGACGTGACGGCGGAGACGCGCGGCCTCGAGTCGCTCACGGTGACGGTGCATGCGGCGGCACTAGACGCGCAGCTGCACGGCGTGGCGGCGCCGCGCCTGCGGGCACTCGAGGTGCGCGGCGCGGCGCTGCGGCGGGTGACGGCACACGCGTTCTCTGCGCTCGGGCGGCAGCGCGCCCTGGCGCTGCGCCTGCGCGGCACGAGCGTCGCGGCACTGCCCGCCGGCCTGGCGCGCCCGCTGACTCGCGTGCCTCATCTGGCGCTCGACTTCAGCGACAACCGGCTGGTCTCCTTCACGCCGGCGATCCTCTACCCTAACCTCACCGGCTGGAATCATCCGGCCACCGAACTTCTTCCGGGTGAGTATACGGACGAATCTTAGCAGCTGTATAATTACTGTACGTACACCCGGTTAAGTCACTTGTATTTGTATCCCAATGGTGACGTGGCGGTCGTTTCGCGTTCAGGCGGGCTGGTGGTTATGGAGCGCGAGCTGCGGTGCGGGTGCGGGGTGGCGTGGCTGGGCGCGTGGCTGCGGCGCTGGACGGCGGAGGTGGGCGGGTGGTCGCGCGGCGCGGCGGCGGCGGCGCGCGCCAGCCGCTGCGCCGGCGCGGTGCCGCTGGTGGCGCTGCACGCGGACGAGGCGGAGTGCCACGCGAGCGCGCTGTCGTCCCGCGCGCCCACGCCCGCCCCCGCGCCCTTCCTCTGGCTGGTGCTGCTGTACGCGCTCAGATAGTGACCGATTCCCATTTTCGTTAATGGGTTCTAAAATGAAATACAGAGTCGTGACGTTGCTGCGTGGCCGTGTGTACCAGTGCAGTGCCGATGATAAATGTTAGTTTTCAATAAACATATTCATAAACTCGGAAAACGGTTACAGAGGCGGACTGGTGAAATTTTAAATTACATTATCTCCGGAGAACTTACGAATTCCATACATTTATAAACATACATGTTGCCAGGAAGTAGTTCTAAATGAAGTGCCGACTTGATTATTTAGAGTGCGACAAACACTCGGACGATCCCGTTTGTTCAACCCGATGAAAGGGATACTCATTGCCGCGGCGGGAAAGTTGTAGATTTACTAATTATCATTCTATCCTATTCGTAGATCTCCAAATCTCTGTCAAGTCTGTAAAATGTAATTATTTGAATGAAACGATCAAACGAACAACGAACTAGTTTAATGGCATTCAGCATCATCGTCGTCTAACGCTCTTCATAGTGTGCATGTAGATAGCTAGATAGGCACCAAGTTTGTAATGATATCAATTATTATTAATTATAATAATGATGTTTGATCTTGTGATTATCTTGTCCAATATCGGATTACCAGTGACGTACCCATCACTGTACACCATGACTCTCTTCCACTAGCTAGATCCAGCGACCAATTCACTGTTCATTATGCGCATTTCTGGCGGTCAACACTTTTGTAAATAGCCGAATGTGATATATTATACGATAAAGTCAATAAATATTTATATTATTACAACTTGTTTCCTATTTACGATGTCCTTTATAAGTTATCCGTTGCAGGCCGCACTCGGTGGCGGCGCGAGGCGAGCACTGTACAATACAGTAGTCTTGTGCCTGCTCGGTCTTCGTAGAGATCGCTCCGTACTAGTGCCTACTATGCAGTCACAATGACTGCATAGTAGTACACTTCAGTACAGTGCAGCATCAAGGGAGGGCGCTGTGGTGTCGACTGTGCGCTGATGGCTAGCTACTAAGTAGGTCCAGTGGCTGTCCTGCCCATTACTTTCCAGTTATTATTAAGTATTAAAAATCTTAAAAAGTAGGTACTTAGCTATGAACACATGCAGCTTGCCTATTCGACTGAAACAGCCCGAAAAAGTCGACAAGAAACAAGAATGTTTATTTCATCAAAATAATGGTAAATCTATTCATGTATTTGAAGTGACAGCTCCGAAGAGGAAATGATTCTGTCACAGGAAGGTTTCACGAGTCACGGACGCGGCGGGCGACGGAGGGTCGGAGCGCTTGTATCCCCATGCGATAGCCTCTCTTACTACTCGTAAATAAATAACGAATTATTCGGTGGGCAGGTATATAGGGCGTACATTGTGGGGTATCGCCGGCCGCAAACAAAACTCGCTAAATAATTATCATTGTTTGCGCAGATTAATGGGCACTGGACAAAAGAGCCTTTGTGTCCGTGTGTCGTTGCGGACGTCGACGTTACAGCAGCTTGATAGCGCCGGCGTTCATATGAACCGATAACGGTGTATAATATGTAACTAACTAAAAACATCGATTCAATATGACAATGCTTCAGCCGATGTCTAAATTCGGCGTCTGTGGTGGCCAGCGGTGGCGAGGCGTGGTGGCGAGGCGTGGTGGCGGTACAACTTGATATTTGTTTGACGATGATGATCCTCAGATCCTCTTAGCTAGCGAGTAACTCTAAGCAGTAAAGTTTATACGACCAAAAGCGCTTTGAGAAAGTCAATGTTAATACAGTAATTATCTCTGTAGACAAGTGTGCCACATCTAGAGCGCATCCTCGCTGACGTGATCAGGTGTGACAGTCGTCGAACATGATTATATTTTTTCATTTTAATAACTCGAATCAATAAACGATATTTGCAGGCATTTATGTAATCGTCACCTAATTAGTTCCGATGTTGCTTGTTATGAGAACGTTTCCCGCTAGCTGCCGGCCGCCGAGCCGAGGCCGCTCTCGCTCTAATCGAATTATACTTCAATATTGTTTTTATAAGAACCATAAAGTTGGAAATAAAGCGTGTTGTTATTCTCTGATTGAATTATGTGACATAAAGTTCCATGTTGCCGCTTGATACTTCTGCTAAACAAGCGCCGGTGCCGGCCCCCGGGGACGTTTTACGACACACACTGTACACCGCCCGGTTACGGTTTATGAAACACCTATTTGGTATCTTATTATCTGTTGGAGTAAATGCAACACTACCGGAGATACCTTATAAGTACTAGGGAGTAAGGGGTTAAACCAAACTGAACCTATAATATAATATAGTGTCTTACTAAAATGAATCACGGGATCCATCGCGTTATGGCTGTTGTCCACCGCGGCTGTGCAAGAATAGTAACATAGTTTAGCCGACCTTGATTGATGGGCAATTTTAACTGGTAAAATGTTGCTCAGCTCTCCACCCACTGCTTTCGCAACAAAATCGAAATCGGAAATCCAACCGCGTTCACTTGTTATGGCGTAGCACGTGTTGCTACGGCATAGTCCCATGTCGTAGCGCTCTAGTTAAGTAGTGGGACGAACTTTATTCATAAAATCGTAGCAACTTTATTGCCATTATAGCACCATTAATTTAACAGCTAGCCTTATTAATATTCAATAAGTTGTAACTACATACGAAATCCTAATAAACTGTTTGAAAATCATAAAATAAACAGCACGTAGTCCAGTAAAAGATAATAACGATAACCGCCGATACGTGATGGGTCAATATTTACTCTCTCTCATGTCTCCGAAGCGAGTCGAGCGCTTGTACGGCGGCGGTCAATATCGCTTCATTGTTGCGATCAAAGTGATTGATGTAGCGCCATGGTCACAGTAAGCCGCTATACCTACAATAATGTGCTGTAGCTATATTGTGTCTCTAAATTAATCGTAGTGGTTTTTTTTCATATTTCAGTATAATAATTCACTGAGGTTAAGTAATTGATTATTTATTTTTTATATTAAAGCGTCGTTGTAACATAGCCCCGTTTATTAATTTATCGTAATATAGCTACGTAATATTTCTCGACCCAATATAATTTGCCAGCACATTGTCATTGCTGCATCCACATAGCCGCACTGCCAAAGCTCCCGAGATTGCTCCAAATACTTATAATTTTGGCAAATAGCACAAGAGCATGCTAATTTCTGCTTCTCCCGTAGAGTGCTCGTAATCTACTTAGCGTTAGTGCTTTGCTGCACTCAGATCTAATCTTCGTGTCATAAGCTCCCCGACTACACGGAAGCAGCGCGCTTTAGATTTGAGGACGTACGGACCTATTCACGGCGTTTTATTTTTGGCTCTCAGACCGATTTATGAAACAGCAAAACAATGGTGCCGAAGCCTCAGCCACAGATAAAATAAAAGTAACTATAACATCAGGTTGGCACACGGCGCAGGCAGCGGTGGTTTTGGACTGCATACCATGGTAAAAAGGAACCGATATAAGTCTTTAAGCTACAGATTTCCTCGAACATTAGTTACTATAAACACTGTGAAGTAGAATGTGGAAGCTATCAGGGGTGCAGGATAACGGTCGCGGCAAGGTGCTTATCTACAAAGTTTTCGTCTTGCGCCCAACTTAAAGTGCCGCCACGGGAAGTTCCGATATTGAATGTTCGGAGAGAGCATTAGCCGGTCCCGCGGGCCCGCGCCGCGCGCCGTGCCGCATCGTTTCATACTAGAGCTTCGGATGAAGTTTGCCCAGTCCGAGACTCGCGGAGTGCGTTCATGCGAGACTTCGCTCCGATCTCGGAGCGTCGAGGTTGCGACTCGAACAGATGATCGCACGCATGCCACAGTCAGGTCTGCCCTGGAGGTTCTGTAATGGATGTCAGATCCGAGCGACACTCCTCTGTTCAGGAGGTTGTTCAAGACTGCAAAGTAGGTTATAGTTTTTATTTTACCGCTCATTGCTTCGTTCAGTAGGGCCTGCGTTATATCGGCTCGTCACGGGTATAATAAGCCACGTTACTATGACACTCGAAATATGATCGCATTGTGTTTTCCATCATTAGGTTTGTGGCAAATTGTATTACTTAGGTCACTCCCACTAATTGCTGGCGTGGCGTGGGTCGCCGGGCTGTCATAAACTTAATATGACGGACTATTAGTATATCTAATCTACGCCTACTTATGGTACTCTGCATTAAAAACGTAAAAAAATACATAAAGACACTTATGGCGAGCCATTGACGATATGGGTTGAACTTTATTCGACACGATTCAACAATTAGTAACCTATTATTTCTGTTTAGTAAAGCTGAAATCTACACAGAAATCTAAATCTAAACAGCTATAACAGAATAAATAGTTCGAGTTCCGAGTAGTGGCGCACGTGTCGTGGACAAGTAGTCCGGTAATAGGTTCCATAGCTACCGACACCAGTGTGCGCCTTCGATAATGACCATGTATTAGCAGCCACGTTAGAGCGCGAGGCGGGTCGTGGCACCGCGTGTCGCTCCGTACGTACTACGTTGTCGCAGCACGCCTCGCGACACTATCGCCGCATGTACTCGTACGTACGCCGGCCGCGACACGCGCTCTGAATATTACATGAGGTTACATGACACCGACTATTATTGACACGGACTATGGCGGCCGAATGTGAGGTGACGTGATTTGTCGGCATTATTTACGTAAGTACCTGCTCGGGTCGACCGTGCCTCACCTGTTATTGTATTGAGACGCGCGTGACATGTGGCGCGGCGGGCGCGGGTGCGGGTCGGATACCTGTGGCTGCGCCAGACAAAAAAAAACTGAATCTATTAGAGTATTTGAAAAATCTGACCTGTAACTTTGAATCACGATTGAATGTACGTGAGCTAGTAGCCTCAGTAGGTAGATGAAGAGGTAATGTGTAGGAAAGGTTTTCAAAAGATACCTTTCTACTAAAAGTTACAAAGTTACAACTAAAAGTTACAAATCTCTAGTTCCGATAGTGGGGTGAGCGTAGCCTTCATCTGTCCTGGGCAGTGCTCCTAGCTCCGCGCCACTTCTCGTTAGAGCGTTGTCTCATAAAGTGTACCTCCCCGACGCACTCGTAAACCCCTCGCACGCGTACCTACTCTGCTACTGTACGCAGCGGCAGGTGCCGTTGCTCTCACCTCTGCGTGTACTTTAACGATGCTAAATGTACGCATCCACTAATAACACCGAAGAGTCCACATCGGATGGAATTATAGAAGTGTCGAAGATTCCTGAAATAATTTGATAGATCGCAAATACTTATGATTGTACTTTTAGCGTAATACTATCATATCTCTTGCTTTGAGAAGTATTTTAGGGGCGATTTGTGTAGTTAGTGTTGCAGACTATAATTGTAAGAATGATGCTCACTTCATTGTGCAGTGACGGCAGACGAGCCCTAGTTTCTCAACAAACTACGTTATTTTGAACATTGTTAAAGTATGTGGTATTCCGAAAGTGGTTCAAGCACGCAACCTTTAAAATATTTCACTTTCTGCCGTTATCTAGCACGCCCGCGGCGGCCGCTCGCCGGTGCGGTGGCGGTGCGGTGGCGGTGCGGGTGCGGCGCGGCGGCGGTGGTGCGGTGGCTGCACGCTCGTCGCTAGGGGCATTCTCGCCTTATCTTTCCAGCTCGTGACTTACACGCTTTTATTGCTTCACACTGAAATGAATTTTAAAAATATTCTTTCCTTTTGTTCCGATGTAATACTCCAGTATCGCAGTCTCCACGGAACCGTGAGTAATGTCGGTAGTTAAAAATGATCTATGGAGTTTAATTATCGGTTTTATATACGGACGTAATCAACATCTGAAACGGGACATTTAGGTAAATGTAAATGTCCCGTTTCTGATATCTCTAATATTCAGATATATTTCTGAACGAGCTGTGAGCGAGAAAGCCATTTTGAGTGATGGGTCCACGGGCCCCTGACGGCCTGAGGTCCCGCCCGCAGCCGTCCCAGCCTCGCTCGACGCCGCCGCGACTCCACCGCGCCGCGCGGCTGCCGCACTGACGGCCGCTCCACGCAGATCCCTGGAGAACTGTCGACCTTTGTGATTTATTGATAATTAATACTTAGTAAGAAGCGGTAAGTACATCGTTGCTAAATTTTTGCAAGCAGCAACTAAGTGCATTAATTATTAATACGCGGCAGGTACGGATCCGGGCCGGGCCGAGGGCCAGCGGTGCAATATTAGAGGTCCCCACATCTACTCTCTACTCCGCCGCTCTACTCGAAGTTCGCGGTGAAACTTTATCTGCTAACAATGAATCCGGGTCGAACGTGGCGCGACCGTCGATATAAGTCTACATAGACTCACTAATGAAGCCAATTATCTTTTGAGAGTTATTATTATCGTTGAATTCTCATTATCGATCTAAATGATAGCGATGATGGGATGATGGGGCGAGTCGGTGCGGTCGCAGTAGACGCCGCGGTCACCCTGCGGCGCGGCCGCGGCCGACGTCGCATGTAACAGAGACCATGTTCTCGGAATATATCGACGATATAATGTGCTTGAATTATAGGCATTAACCGCTGAGTTATAGCGCGGCCGGCGCGGTGGCTGAATCTGAACGCAGGCTGGAGCTCCAAGTGGGCTATTTATCGTCTCAACGTCTCCATGCAGATACTTGGCTCCGAGATTAGTCTCTTGAGTCGCCGCCGGGAAAGGTCGAAGGGATAATACAAAAACGAGACTACTTACGAAATGAGGTTCGCAGTCAGCAAATATCAAGAGTAATTTACTTGAAACAAAGCGTGAACAAAAGATGTGCCTCTTAGTGGAAAAGAATGTATTTGTAGATAATATAACGATACACTTCACAACAAAGACATCGGCGGCGGCGCGGCGTGGGCGGCGCAGGCAGGCAGGAGGGAACGGGGAGCGAGACGGAAGTGCGTCTCCGAGTGGGGCCAACGAGCCGGCTCGCTTCACGCACCCCATCACACACTTATATTTCAAAAATATTGTATATTATTATCCAACCTTGAAACGTTTCAAAAAAGACATATCCTAAAAATAAGGAAGACTTGATGAATGAACGTTTCCACGTGCAAGGACGACACTAATCGCCGAGCACCGCGGCGCGCGACGGCCGGGCGGCCCCGGGCCCGCTGGCGGCGCGTAATTACTACTTCATTAACATCGGTTTCATGTAACAATTACTCGAAACGGTTTTATTCATGCGGCGGCTTCGCGCAATTAGAACTCAGCTGTTTACAGATGCCTGCCATGTTACTGTAGAATGTAAAAAAGTACGTGTTTGTGCCGTTCGTAGACCGGAAGCGCACTGAATCCTGAATAATCCGGTTACATGGAGTGGGTCGAGTACCACTCTCCGTTTATTTTTATAATTTTTTGCGAAGCGCACAGGCTCGCGGAATTTCAATACATGTACTCGTATTTTCTAAAGATATAATTATGTGGGCATGCAATGATTGCTCATTTATTACCGGTTGTAAAGTGTTTATATCGTTTTTCAATAAAGAGGTTGATTTTTTTGAAAACATACACTCAATTGTAGGAAACAAAGTGGTAGTGTACAAATACTGGGTAAGTAACTAAGTATCCCAGTGCGACGACAATAACTGATTACTGCTCGCTAGCTTAGTCGCGCTCTCTATAGACTTCTGCGGTTAAAATGTAAAAAAGCAATAGTTAAAGAGTTTCTGCACCGCAAACGTGTCGGCAGCGGTGGCGGCCATGGTCGGGGTGGCGACGGCGGTGGCGGTGGCAGCGGCGGTGGCGGTGGCGGCGGCGGTGGCGTGCTGGCGCTGACTAGCGCAGGAATAGTAGAATAGTATAACGGGGCTCGATGTAGTCCACACACCGACCCACTGTACAACTGAACGTCGCAAGCTGAAGGTCACAGCAGAAGGTTTAAGCTGGAACGATAGATTGGCACAAAGAAGAACTTTGAAGTGAATTTTAGACACGCAGGACTTGCTATTTTATCTTTGTGTCACTGACCAGATCGAAAGAAAGATAATAAAGTGTTAGGTTTGACTCTGTTTCCGGTATTTGTATGCACCTACACTACAACGGAAGCGCGGTGCGCCGAGTGTATCGGATTTTAAATAGTGATGGTGGATTAACCGAAAATTGAATAGTTAGCATGCAGCGCCGCGCTCGCGCTCGTGTGCGTGTTGTGTGTCGACAGGGAGTTAGTGTAGGACCGTCGTAATTGGAAATAGTTTCATTCGCCGGCTATGTCGTGATATTTGTACCGAATTCTCTCATCGTTTTGTATGGGATTTAAATGTAAATCTCCAATTAAAATGGCAATATATCAGATAGACATGTACTCGTAAAGTTAGGCTTTAACAAACCGCGTGTGATGGCGGAGTTTAGATTGTAGTATAGATCACCACTGCATCCGGATTAATGTATACGGTAGCGGTGATGATCTACAGCCAAAGCCAATCTTGTAGAATCATAATTAACTAGATTTAAATGGGTCTAATTCGCGCACAAACTTATATCAAAATATTATAAGGGTATAACTTTAAACAATATAAGAAAGAGGTAGGTACGGGTGCGGTGCATGAGACTCGAGTTTTTATTGTCATAATGGAGTTACACGCAACGCCGATAGTGAGCCTTGCCAGCTTCAGAACGTAACTTATTTATTTTTTATCTTTTTAAAACACGTAGCCCCCACACTAGGATTGCTCCTGTATCGTGGGTACCGCTTATTAGTGCACAATCATCAGTAGCTGGCTCCTTTCCACGAGACAACAAGCCAACCTGTCAACAAATTGATGACTGAACAGACTGCGGAGCAAAACATCTAAACACTTTACACCCGAATCAAATAATCAAGTGAAGCGACTCGCGCTCGGAAACAATTAAAAAGTCGTGCGTCTGTCGGCACTCTGGGCCCGGGGGTGAGCCGGAGGGGCTGTCGGGAGTGAGGGAGGGAGGGGGATAAGATTGTGCGACTCTGTTTCAGGTTCAGTTAATTAGTCGCGTGTCGTGAGTGCGGCGGCGGCGCGGCGCGGACTCCGGCGCGAGAGGCGACGACTGCGGTTACGTTATTTGTTTTCGCAAACTACGTGTAGAGAGAGGCGGCGGCAACAAATTACTTGTATTTGCGACATAAGCTGAATGCTCGAAAACACTCCATTTTTTTACAAATTAGGTAACGTACTTGTACTACGAGTACAAAAAACGTCCAATTATTGCTACATCGATTTATGAATTTTCAAAGTACTGGCATCGTTTTTCACCCGAGCCCCTACTCTTGCAGGCGCTCGTGCGATGGAGCGGTTCCTTCCGAATTCCAGCTGTAATGAGACTCCGACTTTGTAATTGTCCGGAACTCGGCGCAATGAAACTTGCACGCCTTCGGATATCACATATACTGCCACTCGACACACATTCATAAAATAAAATGACTCGTTGATTTGTCTCACACTACTTTAATATACTATAACATTATACACTACCATCTACTGTGCTGAAAAATTACCGTCATTATATTTTTCTGCATTTTTTGCGTGTATCTTTTATTTGTACGCTAAGCGTAGCTTCGTGGAGCTGTACAGAGTGCGTCCCATACCCAGCACGGGCGGCGGCGCCGGCGGTGTTCACTATTGTCTTGATGTTGAACTTCATTCAACAGATGGCATATCTCTTGCAACCATCATACTAATTAATTGAAGTTTCATAGGACCGACACATTAACGCTACCCCTCCCCTGACTTCCAGTGTTCCAGCATCCGTCGTTTGTGGGGTTATTAGAACTCTCCTTACAAAACGGGCTAAAACGTTGTGTTAGCACCCATGAATTCGTGACAGCCGTCGACGAATCACCCCAATCGTCCGCTGCCCACAGCCTGCTGCTTACTGCCCACCGTATGGAACGTATCTCCATGACGTTTCATCATCAGCGCGACACTACACTTGCAATGGCTATTTTTGTAGCTCTTCACTAAAAACAAAGCGCAGCTATAGAGGTACTCCACTCTATAGCAGCGAGTGCCGCGTGTGCCGCTCGAGCTACAAACAAACGGCTGCTAATGAATTGTAACAGAACCCAACAAAGGGCTCGTGCACACAAGTATCTAATATTGATATTAGCCACGTTCGGAAGCGGCGCGTACTTTAGGCGGCCCTTACAAATATTTGTACTGACAATAAAACGTAACGAGATCCTCACGAGCTCGGGCCGGGGACGAGCCGAGGCGGGGCGGGGATCAAAGTGAATAAACCCGCCGCCGAGTCTCCGTCGTTTACTGCGTCGCTTTACGGTTATGAATTGTTTAAATCGGTTCAATTATAGAACTTGGAGCGAGGTTTGTTTGCGCCGCGACCGCCGCGGGGGACTCACGCGGCGACGACATTCGACTCATCTTCTGCTACTTTTGTATATATGACGAAGCACTAGACATCAGTCTAGCCGTATGCGCGCGCGCCAACATTTCGCAAGCATTCATCACATGAATTACAACTGAAGGAACGAAAGAAATCGTTCAAGTGATGTCCAATGCATGCCCGACGTCCGTATGCGGAACCCTGTAAATATACAGAATTTATTTTTTATTCCATATTTTGTTCGCGAATCTATTTTTGCCTGTCGTGTTAGAACGGTACAAAGAACAATAAATCAAAACTTTAAGTAACGTTAATGCTTTTGGGCAAAAAGTTAGAAACCGCCTTTTCTTGTAAATAATATCAACCGAGTGCCTAAATGTAAATTTAGAATTCAAATGGTAATGTTTGCGGGGAGTTGCAAACTTCCAACAATCTGCGAATGTTTCGGAGCGATTCGCCGCTAAACTTTCGAATCGTTAACGATTTGTTAAGCACATTCATTTATCAAAGTTACCGACTTAAAATATTACCCTGATTTTTAATTTATTATTTATTGAGACTTTAGCTGAGAAAGTAAATATTCTTTACGTTTTTGCTGGTTTGTTTGTTCTTTATAACTACTTCAGTTACAGTTATGTGTCTACATACCTAACTAGTGAACACAAATAAGTATCGTAGCGTAACGGCCGTTGTTTGACAGTTTTAGAGTCTCACGAGTTCAGTGTGCTGTCTCCCGATATCGGCTATGTTGACGCAAAGCTTAGTCAAATTAAATCAAACCTCAGTACACAAATTAGAGGCAAATAAAAGCCGCATTAAATGGAATATTAAACAGAGCGCGCTATGAAACTGAGCTTGTTTCTGAGAATGGTCAATTTCCGCAAATGGCGGTGTTGCTAAACACAGCCAATCATTTGTAAGCTGTGAGGACGGCTCAATATTTTTTCAATATTTCATTGCAAAAGAAACGAACGGCGGTTTCTTTTGCATTTTTATTCTAATTTAGTTCAAATCTATAAATGTAATGACATTTTATCAAATCTGAATAGAGAGCTACAATGTCATTGCTGTGAACAAGATGATGGTGTTAATTAGTACGAGCTTCATGTAATAGTAAACTATAGATATTTTACATACATTATATACACGACAACATACACAAAAGAGTCGTCGTGTAGATGATTGAGAGTTGTTGAAAGTTGCAGAAAGTAAGCTGGCTGCGAGCGAGCGCCGGCAGGCGGCGGCGCGCCCCGCAGCCTCTCACTTTGGAATTAATAAATAGTGCGCTGCGCTGTTGACTCCGACTCAAAGGCACTTTTGGAAGCGGAGACTCTCAATATCTCTACTATCTTAATGATGCCTTTTCGGTGCACTGTGCAGACAACTTTTAAAGCGAAACAACAGATAAATGTGTTTATTATATCGATCGTGTATTTACTGTCCCAATTCTGAAGAAATAAACCCGTCTTAGGGATGTTAGCGCTCTCTGTTGATAGATGTACGAAATGAAATGTCAACCGACACGACTCATCATAATATTGTAATAAAGTAATTGGATATCATAAAGGTAACGGAACTGTGTTGCTGTACTTCAGCATGACTTGCTAACGGTGTTCGTGTGTGCGAGCTAGAGCGCTGAGGTGCAGAGGGCGCCGCAAGCGCTCACTGCGCACTGTCTCCGCTTCCGACTTGGGTTTATTTGTAGTAAAGTACGCCTCTCGCACGGAGTAAAAGTTGTACACGAGCTCTGAGCCGCTGAGATACTGAGTAGAAACTTAATCAAGTAGTCACAGGGTAACTAACTATGAGTTAATTGAGTTTTATATTTTGAATCGACTGCAGCTGTGTGTGTCAGATAAACAGAGTGACGATTGCTACGTGTGTGAAAGGCAACAGAATGGTTATTACTGAGGCTCTATTTAGAAATTAAGGGTCAAACGCCTAGTCAAAGCTCACATGAAACACCAAATGTGAATATTACATTAAATCTTGACATCAGAATACGGCAGAGATATCTTCCCGGTTCACGGCGAGGCGGCCGAGTTCTCGCGGATATAAATTCATGAGCCATATAAATTCAGTGCGCCTCCCCAGACGCGGCCCGAGATTAGCGCGGCTTAAATAACTCACTGCAATGGCTAATCCGCTGGATTGCTTCACTCCGCCCGCCGCTCGCGCCACTGCGAGCCGCTCCGAGCGTCGCGATCACGTATGGAGCGGCGCGGCGCGAGCGACTGTGCTCTATCTCGCCCGCCTACGACGTAAAGCACTACGCCTCTACAGAGCGAGTGCTACGAATGTATCACGCTACGAGCTACGAATCTACGACGCTACGTGCTACGATTACGGCTCGCGACTACAACGATAACGCGATACTACAATTGCCGCCTGACACGTTTACAAAACGCAAACTCCTTTTACCAAACACGACTTTCCGTATGGGGGAAGGGGGGGAGGGGGGCTACAGCACCGTCACGGGTAGTTACCCACCGTCACCATCATTCAGCGGCTCATCACCGAGCGCAACGTTCGTAATTACGCTCATAAGAGCTCACTGTAACGCAAACAATATGAGAAACAAAGATCAAGTCCACCACTCTGTCAATACAATGGATTGGTGGATTGGATTCGTGAGTGCGTACCTGAATAGTACGCACTCACGAAATAAACTATTATAAGGAAAACTTATATCAATAGCGGAAAACAAAGAAAAACACCATAACTAAATTACCAAAAATATTTAATAGAACCAACACACGTCCGTTTCGCACCGAGTCCCTATTACGCAGTGAAGTTGCGCCCGTTCCCTACTTCAGCCGCAAGCAGCCTAGAACGCCGTGAAGGTGTTTCTCATCTGCGACCGTAGGCAACAGCAGCGCCATCTTCAGCTCTTCTCCAACACGGCCTCTCCTGACAGGAGAACGCCTCGTTCTCTAGTGACTGTCAGCAGTCAAAAGCTCTTCAGTGAACTCGGTTGTCCCTTGATCTGCTTGATCTGCATCTATAATCAAGTAAACACCTTATATTACCTCTGGTTAAATCAAATAGAACCATATTCTGAGTTCTGCTTATAAACTCGCCAGATAAGGGGTCTGCCCAAAATTCTAATAGGCGAGGTCTGCTCGCGACCATAAGAACTGATTTCACATGAGGTCTGCTCATGAACTAAATGGTCGAGAGGTCTGCTCTCACATGAGGTCTGCTCATGAACATAAGGGTCGAGAGGTCTGCTCTCACATGAGGTCTGCTCATGAACGTAAGGGTCGAGAGGTCTGCTCTCACATGAGGTCTGCTCATGAACGTAAGGGTCGAGAGGTCTGCTCTCACATGAGGTCTGCTCATGAACGTAAGGGTCGAGAGGTCTGCTGTCACATGAGGTCTGCTCTCACATGAGGTCTGCTCTCACATGAGGTCTGCTGTCACATGAGGTCTGCTCTCACATGAGGTCTGCTGTCACATGAGGCTGCTCATGAAAACAAAAAAAAAAGGTCGAGAGCTGTGCTCTCATTAGATTGTCAGCCTTCAGGTACTAGACAATAGAAAAACTCACTTTCGAAGAATGCTGTGCAAGCATCCGGAGTCCACTCCCCTTTCCACAGCACCATAAACTCGGCGGCAGCCTGGGTCGTCTTTCCGTAGGAACCAGCAACTAGTTGTTATTCGTATCTTCCTTGAGGCAATAATTTTACCACACGGTAAGGTCCTCGCATACCTGAATCAAGCTTCCCTGCCGATTGAAAATTTTTTATGACAAAAACCAGCGAATTCAATTCAAAAATAAGCGGCGATCGTCTGTTTTTGTTGATGACGGCGTCTTGTCACTGCTGGGTTTTCATCAACCGCTTCGAAACTCTCTGTCTGGTAACTTCACGCAGCGCTTCCCAATTAGGATTTGAGCCGTCTATAGCTACATCACGTACAAGATTGCGTATTATTGGTGTGGTGGTAGTTGTCCCAATAAGGAGGCTAAGGGGCGACTGTTGAGTCGTCTTGTTTGATTCAGCAATTGTGTTAATTTACTGAAATAAGCTACTAGGTACGCGTTTATGTCCTGATTTATATTTTTTAATTAGGACTGCCCCATAACCAATCGCGCTGGCATCGGTATGAACCTCGATGGGCAATGATGGGTCATAAATAGAAGAAGCAAGAGCTCAGTGCTCCAATTGAATGGAACATCTTTCTTTGTTAAGTACCTACGCTATACCTACATGCTACTTTAGAGGAAAAGCTGGCGATATAATTTCTAAAGTAACCAGCTAAACCTAAAAATTGACGTACTTGCTTAACGTTATTTAGTAGGTACAGGAGATGCAACGAGGGCTTTAACTTTCAGAGGGCTCGGCTGTACCTGACCTTGGCTTATTAATCTTCCCAAATACTCGATTTTGGTTGACAGAAATGAACACTTGGCAAGATTTATAGAAAATCCTGCCTCAGTCAAAATTTTGAAAGTTTTTTGCAATAGGAACATTGTTCTGATTTCAATTGAGTAGGTAGATGTGGTCTGAGTGTTAGTTAGTTTAGAGGTTGGTGCACTAGAACGCGAATTATAAGCATTGGAGCTAAACTTAAGTCGTTTCCGACAGTTCGTAATCACATGTCCCGGTTGTCCACAAGAAAAGCATTTACTGTCCTCATATTGCCGTTTTCTGTCAAAATCGGTAGATTTGTTTTTAAATTTATCACGTCAGTTTTTGTTAAGAAATTGAGTTAACTCGCATTTAGAAGTGCTGCTGTTGTGTTTTGTATAAATAGAAAAGAACTGAACTAAGTCATTTGGCATTAGATTGGCATTGATTGCAGCTGCTCTGATTTGCGGGTCGGTAATACCACGAACAACAATCGCAGAAATCAGTTCATCACTCAACCCAGTAACAATACGTAACCGGAGTAAAGACCGACGCGCATAATCAGCGTAGGTCGTGTACTGGTCAGAGTTAGTTTTCATTACATTGAATAATATGTTTGCGACATCTACATTTTTTGGGCATAATGGTGTAAATTCTTTTTTAAAGTTACTCCAACTACGATCACTTGTAACCCAATCGTTGAGCCACGTTCGCGCATCACCTTTTAGACAATTACCAATTCGAGAAAGACATTCGTGATCACTCCATGTATTAACTGTTTTAGCACGATCTACTTCCTGGCACCAAATGACAATGTCATGCAAACTTGGGTCAAAATTTGAGATATAATACGGTTGGTTTGATCGCACGGCTGTATTTAATGAACGTAGTGCATTACCGAAAGCATCTGTCAATATTTTCTCCGATGTCGCAGTACTATTACATTTCACTTGTTGCCCGTCAACGTGCTCAAGTTCTAACATTACATCGCGTTGGATTGATTCCCTTCCCGGAGATATCCCAACTTCCTTTTCCACTAAAATATCGGGATTCACTTTTATACCCAAACTGTTAGAAGGAGGTGTAACCGGTACGTTACTTTGACCGCGACTTTCTATCGTATTTAGGCGCGTTATAATAGCGCCTAACATCTCATGTACTGAGTCCATGCTACGAGCTCTACCAGTGCTACGCGGCGTAGACGGGGAACGAAGTCTACGATCTTCCCGATCCCGAGAGCGAGAGCGACGCGTACGTGTGCGCGACTTGCTCCGGGTACTTCCCCGCGATAGCGACCGTCGCCTGCGCCTACGTGATTTCGGTCTTGGACTACTCGGCATGACGTAATCGCGCCACGCCCTAATAGAAGAACCGTCCACAAAGAACAAAGGGTCTTATTATACTCGACCTACGACGTTCTTATAAAATCTCCTAACTGCGTGTTCAACTAATCACTACCTATAGGTATATGACAAAAACACATCACATTACTATACTAAAACATATTTTACACACAATTGCACCGCACTGATTATTCACTAACTTAGTTTTTATTTTTTTGGCTATGATAAACGTCCGGAAAAAATAATTTAAAGAAAAAAATTTACAGAGATAGCTCTGAGCGCAAAAAGGCCGTGGATGAAATTCTTTAATATCCCACTTCTGATATAAGGAAAACTTATATCAATAGCGGAAAACAAAGAAAAACACCATAACTAAATTACCAAAAATATTTAATAGAACCAACACACGTCCGTTTCGCACCGAGTCCCTATTACGCAGTGAAGTTGCGCCCGTTCCCTACTTCAGCCGCAAGCAGCCTAGAACGCCGTGAAGGTGTTTCTCATCTGCGACCGTAGGCAACAGCAGCGCCATCTTCAGCTCTTCTCCAACACTATAATAAATACCTAGATCTGAGAAACGAATAGTTACCACTTTTAATAATTGGACTCTTTTGAATGTTTATAACAGCGGTTCGATGCTAGATGTACCTAAGTACTGCACTGCGACTTATAATGTGCAATACCAGCGTCCGTAATAAGAGCCCCGTCCGAAGCGATATCACCATTGTGTCGGAATTACAGAGTTTGGGGGCGCGCCAGCTCACTTCGATCTAATATAAAAAGACTGCCCTATCTCCTTTCCTTTTCCATAATATGTTATAAGAGCATACTTCTCTATCTGCGTTGACTGCGCACAACACTACATACTACACTACATACATACGGCTTGCTTGTTGTATAGAAATATTATGTTTCCTGAGAGTTTACGGTCTTGTTAGTGAGGGTCTTAGCGATAAAGTCGGGATACGTTTAGTTTGCTGCTGGAGAATGACCTCTATTCTTTGGCTGTGAGGTGTCGGGCTGTGATGTTCGGCGAGCAGTTCCCTCCGTGAGCGCTACAATTTGTGCTAAGTCCGACGCATGCCTTGTAATAACATCTCACAGTTACATAAAATATATGAGAATTAAGATATATGACCTGGGTTGATGCTGATCTCATACGAGCAGTTCACGTTTACCGCCGACTTAAAGCTGAGATAATGTTTTATTTGGTAGTTATATATTCCGACATTTTCCGAATTGATAAAAAGTTATGTCCAAATGTTCAGCTTTTTATGTTAATGTTTTTTAAATTAATGATTGTAAAATTTTATAAAATAAAAATATTGTACGAAGTATACATGTAATTTAATATTTGCGTTCATTCATAAGTTCCCCAACACCATTGCAGCAGTTTAAAAGCTTGCATGTGTACTGACTGTGCATGTACAGTGTACACTCGTCTCTCTGCCACAAAGCTATTGCCCAATAAAAGTGATCGCCGGCGATAGTTCTAAACGATTGCAGTTAGTGCGCGCGAGTTAAAGTTCGGAGCGACGCGAGCTACTCGAGCGGCTCGCACGTTCCGAGCCATTCGGCCGCTACTTTGTATCGAGCCATAAAATAAAGCGCGAGCGCGACTCTCCGCGATGACCGGCGCAGTGCACGGCGCGCCAGTGCGCGAGCTTTGTACAAACCTGCTGCAATCATTGGAATAGCGAACAATTCTAACTTTTTGCTGTTACAAGTGTGAACATATAGCCAGAGTTGCTTCACTTCCCGCCTTCTCATCCAGCTAGGCAAGCAGTACTATTTAGCTTGCGTAAATCAATACCTGTATTTCAATAAACACATTTTAGTATGAGTATTTTAAAGCTATTGAAATGTAAATGTCGAGAGCATTGCTGCTGTGTATCTCACGTATCAAACATGATTGAGTTCACTATGTGAAAGGAGCCTTCACATGCCTACTCTGCAATCATTACTAAACAGGAGACAGTGTGCTCTCCCCCCTGTCAAAGCGTCCTCTGCCGCGCGCTGCGTGTGAGGAGTGTGGAGTTTTGTTACAAATTGAACACAGAATTGAATGCGCCTCTATTATTACGTATGAGTTTAACTTCTGAGCAATAAGTAGTTCAAGTTTGTCGGTAAATCTATAATTATTATGGTCAGTGTACAAGTTACTTTAGTATGAAATTTAAAGCATAGAAAAGTCTCTCGCATTTAAATTTTTGTTGTTAGCTTTGTTTAGTCGGTAGAATGTCTTCCTACGTAGCACACCTAATGATCGATTTCGCGGCGGGATGAAAGGTCCCTGTCCGCCGTCGCCGCGCGCGCCGTCGCCCGCTCGAGCCGGTGTACTGCGAGCTAGTGCTCTGCGCTCGCTTGGCGTCAGTTATCGCTGGCCGCGAGCCAGCACGCGACTCGCGCTTCACGATGGACATTGCAAATTGAATAAACATTATATTCATTGTGGACCTTATTACAATACGATAAGGTTTATTTTGGCCTTACCCTACACATAGCATTTATAAATATCAATGTTGTCCAAATGTAACTCTTATAATGTAAGTCATATGGTGCAAAATAGAGCGGGTGCAGAAATGCAATGGTCCGCGTCGTTATTACCGATGTTAGTACAGACATTTGTTTGCCTCAAGTTAGGCGCAAGAATTTGGCAGAGTACCTACAACATTTAGTGCTTAGTTTGTATTTTCCCATAAAACTATTCTTAAGCTTAATGTAAGTCGCTTACTCTGCGTATGCAATGTAGGTTAGTAGGCTTTATTGACATTAGAATCACATTTATTTTATTCATTAATTTATATTATTTATGTCTCGTAGTAGACATAAGTAGGGTTTACAATTGTAATTAAACCCAATAATCGTTAAACATTGCTATATTGAATAAAGATGATTTTAACTGAGTAATTACAAGTCGAGAAGTTCTTCGTGAAAAAAATGGAGTACAATGATTTGTGATTTTTGTCTACCTCACATTAGAAAAAAATTGTAGAAAAAAGATCCTGATGGATTTGAAGAGCAAATATGCGTGTTGATGGCATTGGCTTGATAGACGCGTAGGCGCGAACATCCTCCCCCTTGTTGAAAGGTTAGACTTTCAACCTTGCAGGTCTTCTGTGGTCGGTAGAGGGCACAGACGGATCAAAGGCCGCCGTACACAGCCTCGTGTAGTGTTGATGTCCGCAACTCGAGATACTCCATCAGGTCCCGGGAACAGCCGCTGTACTCGTCCGAGACGCCAAGATAGAGGAGGCACGTGGTCTTCTTGAAGCAGAACAAGATCTCCGACATTTAGACTGGCGACGTTTGCTCGCCATTTTGATCGCTGCTGCAGTTCGCAGATGTAGTCTCGTTGCCATCGTTGCCAAAAATGTTGGCGTATTTGTTCTAGGCGCGCATAGCGCTTTAATGAATTTTCGGTGTGATCGTCCAGAGCAGGAGCTGGCAGTGCAGTCAATGGTCTGCCAATGAGAAAGTGCCCTGGGGTGAGTGATAGGAAATCGTCTGGGGAACATGACATAGGATATAATGGACGGCTGTTGAGAATAGCCTCAACTTGCGCAAATAAGGTTGAAATTTCTTCGAAAGTTAGGTGAGTATTGCCCATAACGCGACGAATGTGATGTTTTGCCGATCGAACTCCGGCCTCCCAAATTCCGCCGAAATGAGGAGCGTAAGCGGGCGTGAATACAAACTTGATTTTTTCTTGAATTGCAAAGTCAAATAGAGGTTTAGCGTTGGACTGTATAAAATCACCTATCTCTTTAGCTGCGGACACAAAATTCCGGCCGTTATCGCAGAATATTTGATCTGGTTTTCCCCGACGTGCAATAAATCTTCGTAGTGTCATTACGAAAGCATCTTTAGATAAATCGCTGACTGGTTCGAGGTGCAGGCATTTATACCGCAAACACACGAACAGACACAAATAGCATTTGATTAATTTAGCACCGCGACCCTTGCGATTAAGCACATAAAATGGTCCGGCGAAATCTAGACCCACTGACAAAAATGGATAGTCAGGAGTAATTCGTTGGGAGGGTAAGTTACCCATTTTTGGACATAACGTTTTACCTTGTATGCGTCTGCATTGAACGCATTTAAAGACAGTACGCCGAGCTAGGTGTCTTCCGTTGATTGGCCATGCGAATTCTCTTATGGTAGCTAGCAACAACTGAGGACCCGCATGCAGATTTCGTAAGTGTTCATGTTCAAAGATAAGTTTCGTTAAGTGATGGGATGAATTGAGTAATATTGGATGCTTCTTTTGGTAAGGATAGTTGCTGGCGTTTATTCTGCCACCAACTCTGATTAGATTATGTTCAAAAAATGGGGATAATGATAGTATTTTAGATTTAGGGCTCAATGGCATATTTTGACTTAGTGTCTTATATTCCGCAGAAAAAGATTGTCGCTGAGCAATAACGCACAGATTATTGAATGAATCATTTAACTCGTCTATGCTTAGACTTCCGGTAAGTTTGTGATTAGTATTTCTTGCATTGTTGATGAATCGTTTAACGTAGGCTAAAATTCTTTGTAATTTGTTTAGTTTAGAATAATTTTCAATTTTAATTGCAGGTTCTACAACTGTGGTATGAAGTGTAATTATCTCAGGCAAGTATGTAGGGTTATCATTGTTTAGGTCATAATATTGTTTACTTTCATTGTATTTTGTTTCAGGTCGATTTTTGCAGTTAGAATGTGGGTTAAGGACTGGCCAGGTTGACTCATCTTGGCATAAATAGCTAGGGCCAGACCACCACAAATCGAGATTTTGTAATCGACTGGCATCGACACTTCTTGTAATTAAGTCAGCAGGATTTAAATCTGTGGGCACGTAGCGCCACGATGATGATTGTGTTGATTCGAGTATTTCAACCACCCTATTTGCGGCAAAGGTTTTAAGTTTGCCGGGGTGACAGTTTAGCCATCCTAAAACTACAGTTGAATCGCACCAATGCACTAGGCGCGAAGGTTTGTATCGCAGAGAATCGGTAACACTTTGACATAGCTTGGCAGCTAGTAAGGCTGCGCATAATTCTAATCGCGGAATAGTAACTGGCTTTATGGGTGTGACCTTGGATTTCGCACATAATAGCTTCACCGTAACAACATCATTGGAATCTATGGTTCTCATAAATATGCAGGCTCCTAGAGCGCTTTGCGAGGCGTCACTAAAAGAATGTAATTCTATTGCCTTAGGTAAGTCGCACAGCACTCGTCTAGGAATTCTCATCGTTGCAATATAGCTTAAATTTTCGACAAAATTGTTCCACTCGTTGTGTATATCATGAGGGACTGGCTGGTCCCACTCTAGTTTATAAAGCCACAATTGTTGTAAAATCATTTTAGGTTTAATAATACATGGACTAAGGAGTCCCAATGGATCAAATATTTTAAATGAATTTGACATTATCGTTCGTTTCGTTACCGTATTAGATTGAGACGGAATTGTTATTGGAAAGTATATAAAATCTTCCGTTGGAATCCATCCGATTCCAAGTGTGCTTGACGATTCACTCAAAGTTAGATTTTCTTGTGTATCAATACTGTCCGTTTCAAAAATAGTAGGTAAATTAGATTTGAATTTTCGTAATTTGAAACAAGCTGAGTTTAGTGCGTTTGAAACTGAACCTAGAATATAGCGTAATGATTGCTCATCATTTGCACCCGTGATAAGATCATCGACATAGAAATCTCTTTGAATAATCGTTTTAATTGTTTCGTCATCATATTCCTCTCCGACCTGCCATAGACAACGTGTGCTTAAATAGCTGGCACTTGCGGTACCGTAAGTGACAGTGTTCAACTGCATCGTCTCGATAGGTTTGGATTCATCTTCCCTCCATAAGATTAATTGTAGATTGCGATCATCTTCATGAACTTGAACCTGACGATACATTTTCTCAATATCGCCAGTCAGTATGTACTTGTATTGACGCGCTCGGATTAGTATGGAGAAAAGAGAGTCTTGAATGTTTGGACCTACCATAAGAATGTCGTTCAAAGCATAGCCGGATCCGGTATCTGCAGATCCGTCGAACACTACTCGAATTCGGGAACTTTCGGAATCCCTGAAAACAGCATGATGACACAGGAAGTATGATGGATTTGGTCTTTGGATGCTTGATTTAGATAAATGGCCTAATTCGGCATATTCGCGAATGAACTGAACATATTGAGACTTTAGTGTAGGGTTTTTTCGGAACCTTTTCTCCAAGAAAGAAAATCGTTTTTTCGCAATAGCATAGGAATCTCCCAAACAATCTGGAGAATCAATTGTAGGTAATCTCACACAAAATCGACCTGAAGTTAGATGAGTAGTGTTTTCGTTATAGTGTTTTTCGCAAGCCTTTTCATCTTCGCTCAAGATTCTCTTTCGGGGCAGATCTTCTATCTCCCAGAATTTTGTAAGCATAGAGTCAATAGCGTTAGAAGGGTTCGATAAAATAGCGTGATTGCAACGGATAATAGTAGTTTTGAGTTGATCGTTAGAAATATGGTTGTTGGATTTAGAGTTTGTTTGACTGTTTGTATTATGGCTTGTAGGATCGTTTGTATCATAGTTTTTATCATAGTTTGTGTCTTAGTTTATATCATAGTTTTTATCATCGTTTGTATCATAGTTTTTATCATCGTTTGTATCATAGTTTTTATCATAGTTTGTGTCATAGTTTATATCACAGTTTTTATCATCGTTTGTATCATAGTTTTTATCATCGTTTGTATCATAGTTTTTGTCATTGTTTGTTTCATAGTTTTTATCATCGTTTACATCATAGTTTCTATTATAGCTTTTATCATTGTTTGTGCGTGCATGGTTGTCTGTATGATTAGTTGTAATACTGTCTGTAGACTTATTCACTAGATTGATGGTAGACGTACGATTGTTTCTGCATGTTGTTCTGATCGGACCACCCACTAACCAACCTAGCTTTGAATTTATTAGTTTAGGGTTGTTAGGACCTAAGGAACGTTTTTCACTTCCCACTATGTCCCAGAAAAGATCGCATCCAATTAACACATCAATTGGACCTGGATGATGGAAGCATGGATCGGCTAGTTTTACATTTTTAGGTAAATTTAGTTTTTGCAAGTCGATAGGAGTGTTAGGCAGTTTACCCGTTAACTCGTTCAGAACGAAGAAAGATAGTGTAGTGGCAAAGTATTGTCCGTAGAAGAGATTCTAGCAGCGCAGCTTTCTTTAATTGTATCTGCTGGTTTGTTGCTAATTCCAATGACACTTAGATCAATTGGATTTGATTGTAGTGATAGTTTTTGCATTACTGTTTTACTCATAAACGACCATTGACTCCCACTGTCAAGGAAGGCACGCACTGTTAGTTTTTCATTCGTCTTGGGATTGGATACTTCTATCAAAGCTGTTGACAAAAGTACATCGTTAGAACCGAATTGACACATGGCGGCGTTGCTTAAAACTGCTGTAGTTTCAGTTTGATGAATCATAGTGTTATGTTTTTTCTTACATTCTCGACAAGGGCCTAAGTTGCACTGACTTACTGTATGCCCTCGCGTAGCATAGCTTTAACTTTTCTACGTCTGCTAATCGTTCTTTAATCGTTTTCGCTTTAAAAGTCGGACAATCGTATATACGATGGCTATCATTGCAAATTACGCATAAGTAATTATTATTATTATTCGTTGTATTGAGTGTTGTGCTGGCAAAAGATTTAACAAAGGTTCGCTCTTGTTTGTTGTTATAGTTTGATGGTAGGGGACTCGAGGTACTTGATATAGATTTAGAATTATTGTTAACATATTTGTTACGATGTTGTATTGATTCTAGAACATCTGCACGATCGATGAGAAAATCGTTGAATTGTTTTAATGTAGGAACATCATCGAACGAGTTACGCATTTCTTCCCACTTCGTTAGAGTTGTGCTATCCAACTTCGACGACAACATGAAAATGATCAGAATGTCCCAATGATTTGTGGGTTGTTCTAGGCTAGACAGCGCACGTAAGTTTTTAGTGACGTGGTCCACTAAAAATCGTAACGAACTCTCGGACTCACGAGTGATAGGTTGAATGTTGAATAAAGATTTTAAGTGATAGTTTATAAGTACCCTTTTGTTATTGTATCGGGAACATAACAATGTCCAGGCTTCTGTGTAATTCGCAGAGGATACCTCGAGATTAGAAATGATGCGAGCCGCATCTCCTTCTAGGTATGAAACCAAATAATGAAATTTGTGTATGTTCGTTATGTGTTCATTTTTGTGTACTAAGTTCAAAAATGTATCTCGGAACTCAAGCCAGCGAAAACAGGAACCATTGAATTTAGCAATTTGAATTTGTGGTAGTTTGACACTACGGTAATCGAGACCACATTGAGCTTCTTGGAAAACAGATTCTCGCCTTACCTCATCTCTAATGTTATTGTAATTTTCAACAAGATTATTCGCAGTGACAATACCAGTTATGAATTCTTGTTCTATAATCTCTCTCTGATCGATCTCTTCATCCAGATTTGATGAATTTAAGACCTCGATTTCACTTTGCAATGCATCAAACTTTGTTGACAATCCCTCAAACTTACCAAGTTTAAGTGATAGTTCAGCTATATCAGTGGCTGATAAGCGTGTTGATTGATTTAATTTGTCTAAATAGTTCTTAAATTTGGTAATCTGACCCTTGATGGAACTACGTTTGGTGACAAGTTCCCTCATGGAATAACCAGGCTTTTCACTATCAGAAATCATTGTGGATAGATTTTGTTATTGACTGGTAGAACGAATAATTATTGTAATAAAATAAATGTATATGGAAAGCCTTGCTACTTGAAACTATCAAGGATTTTGATGCAATATAGAATTGTTGTCAATTAACCAAGTAGTTAATAATGAAATTTGTATCTCACGCTCCTCCTTTAGGCTGGAAACTGGGTAGGTATGGCACGATCACAGCTGACCGCCGCTGGTAATGTGATAAGACGCGTTTGTCACTTATCACCGAAGTAACGGGGCGAAGGCTTTGCAGCGTAGGGATTCCCTGAAGACGTTCGGCGTATTGGGTTGAAATTTTGCATGAAATTAATTGGTTATGAATCAAATCGGGTATATTAATGTGAAACGATGTAGGAAGAATGTATTTTGACTAAATGGTTGTTATTGTGATTCGTAATTACTGAAATAAAATGAGATTTTACTAATGTAGGTTGACCTTGTAGGTGTCGTGTCACAAAATGTCGGTAATTTTGCGACGGAAAATCGTATAAATATCGTTGAAATCACGTTGTAGGAGGTTTAACACTTATGTATGCGCAAGTAGGGCAAAGTATAATGTGATTTATAGGATTGTAATTGCATGAAATATGACGATGACGATTATTTTGGCAGTTTAGGAAGGACAAAGGAAGGGCACTTATCTCGTGGAATACGATGCGATGAGCTGCGAGGGATGCCTATTCTGCTGGTCCTGCTCGGCCTGCTTCGTATCCTGGCTCCAACTTTTCCTTTAGGGTCTGCTTGGCTGACACGACGACGTCCTTTTTTGAATGGTAACGCCCGCCGTGAGGCAGATTTTCTTCGGTGACTATTGTTTCAAGTCTTTTGTTCGGGCGCCAAATTATGTCTCGTAGTAGACATAAGTAGGGTTTACAATTGTAATTAAACCCAATAATCGTTAAACATTGCTATATTGAATAAAGATGATTTTAACTGAGTAATTACAAGTCGAGAAGTTCTTCGTGAAAAAAATGGAGTACAATGATTTGTGATTTTTGTCTACCTCACATTAGAAAAAAATTGTAGAAAAAAGATCCTGATGGATTTGAAGAGCAAATATGCGTGTTGATGGCATTGGCTTGATAGACGCGTAGGCGCGAACATTTATTTTATATTATATTGATTAGATCAGCATTGAGAAATATTTGAGCAAACATCCCCGACCGCTGTTCCACCCACAATCTTGTAGTCATTGATTAATTATCCACAATATCAAAGATCATTATTGCGCCACAATAAAAAAGAAATAACCTGACTCTACCACTACCATGCCCACATACCTATATACAATGGTAGTTAATTCCACATTCTGCAAGTGTGCAGCGGAAAACATCGAGTAAAGCGGGCGGCGCGGGATCACCACAGATCCACTATGTGGGTGAGCTCTTGATTGACGACAGTGATTGGAATTTTTAAATGAACTGTCCCATAGAGTGTAAACTGTCAGCATGTGCTCGCGAGCAGTGCCGGTGCCGGCGTGCGGTCGTGGCTCTGAGGCTGCTCGGCTGCGGTCGGCGGGTGGCGCGGGCGGCCGCGGTCGGGCGCGACACAAAAGCAGAGAACTCTTTGTGCGCCTCGGGTACTCTTTGATTCTGTGCCAGCATTCGATGCCACTCGTTTTTAATTGGAATTCCGCCTATGACCCAATGACGCACACAGGATAAAGTGATTCAAAGCACAATCTGTTTGAAGTGCCGGCCAAAGAGAATACAAATAAATAGTGGCCAGGTACTCCGCGTGCCCGCTGCCCGCTGCGGACTCGGCTGGCCGGCTGCACACACAGCGGGCATTGTTTATTTTCATTGTAGAGAGTGTGCTGTGCCTAAGCCTATTGCCAACCAACGTTTCGCACAATACCTACTTACTATATTGAATTGCTTTATACAGATATCGATATTAGGACACAGTCATCCACCAAAACCAGATGTCCCGTGCTGGCGCGTCTCCCACGAATAGCTTTTGGGCAAGTAAGTACTTAGGCTTGTATGAAACATTGACTATCGCAACTCACGGAACCTGTGCGCTAGTGCGCAACTTAGTGGCTTGCGTTCGTCGGCGTCATCATAAAAACGATATTCCAATCTAGTATTTTTAACTGTTGCATGTTGGATATCAGTATGTAGCACCAGCTTTCCTTACCGACACGCTCGCGGCGGCGGCGCGGCGGCGCGGCGGCGGCGGCGCGGCGCGGCGGCGTCCCGCATGCTCATTGCTCAGTGTCAGTGACCGCGAATAAAATCTGCAGCCGACACGGCGGCGGACGGCTCTCGTAAAATATTTACAAGATAATATAATAAAATTGAAATAAACCCGGTTGTACTTTCATATTTAATGAACAATTCCATTTTAAAGCTTTTATAATGCGAAGCTTAAACTCATAAACTCTAATTGCCTTTTTGTGAAATTGTGTTAGAACACTGGCAGCAGATATAGGAGGCTTATATTATAACTCCATTGTTGAGTTATTTAACACAAAAGAGCGTAGTGGCGTGCGTGCGGGTGCGGTGCGGCGCGGGTGCGGCGCGGGCGCGGTGCGTGCGGGTAGCGTGCCGCTGCGGCGCGCCCGCAGTCTACGTTACAAACTTACGATCGTATTCTGACACTTGCTGATATAATATTACTACGAACATTTATTTTCGAGGAAACTATCCAAGCCAGTTATAATTTCATCACATTCAGTGTATCGAAAATAATATCCAGCTATTTAAATCTTTTATTAGCACACCTACCTCCGTTGCCCAATATTTTTTTACATTTAGGTAGAGTACTCGTAGTACCTACCTACTATATCAGTAATATAAAAACAAAATAAAAACCAAAAACTAAAACTAAAACTAGACATAATTATAATGTTTTATTTAAGTCTTCAGAGACAGTAAACGTATTATAAAATTGGGTATTTATTATTTAATGTTATTACATACTGCATGTTCATTTAAGTTGATGTCAACGAGCATATTTATTACCATCTACTGATTTTGGAAGAATATATTTATCGACAAAGGTACAATTACCTACTTTAAAACATATTACTCACGGAAACCTAAAATATAAACTAAAGACTAAAACAAGTATAAACCTAATCTAATAACTCGCTGCCAATGGGTAATGTTCCCAAAATGCTGGCTGCATTGCCACGTTGTATGACAATGCATAAATCTTTGACCAAACTAAAGGCCAGCATTTTGATCACGTGTGGTTTCGAAAAGACACCCAGATAGGTCTTTAAAGATTTTGTGGGCTCCCAGTCCCCATGGCCAAGCCTACTAGTATATTGAACGTCGCTCGGAGGCCGGTGTACAATCACCAGTGGAGTCCCAACGCCACAAATGAACGAATAATTCCGCCGGAATATCGACGGCATACAATATGACGGAACAGATATTCGATACGAAACTAATTCCGATATAATAATAAAAACAATACTGATACAGAGATGCGATGCGACGTCGATCGGACTCGGACCCATTACATCGGGCTTTGGAGCTTAAACCACTGCTGAGGTCAGCGAAATGAAACCAGCTCGGTGGGAGCTCCCCGCTCCCGCCCGGGCCACGACACAGTGGAGGCGGCAGGGGGCCGCGCCCGCGCCTCCGGGGCTCAGCGGCGGCTGGCGGCGGGGAGCCGTAGTTAGTGAGCAGACGTCCCGCGGTCCGCGGACGGATCCTCCGCGGCGGCGGCGGAGAGGAACAAGATAAAATGTTTCGTTTATTATCGGCGAGATGGTTTCAATCGGCCGCCGCCTGCTGCCCGCCTCCGCACGGCCGACCCTCGTAAAACGACGCTAGGTGGCTCCCGAGCTGCCGCAAAATGTAGCTAGCTCCTAGCTATTGTTAAAGCTGCGAATATCCAATCAACTTGGAAACATAATAACTATGCATACGGAACTAAACACAAGGGAATTACGCTCTATATTGTGAAGAAGATAAAAAAGAGTCTATTTTAACTTAACAATAGTTACATTACAATAGTTACATTATAAAATCTTTCTCCTCGAATTGATGTTCTTGTCTTACACAGTTCGTCCCCGCCGTCGGCACCGCCGTGTGGTCACCGTGGCGCGTTCCCTGACTCGTATTGTCAGAGCCGCTTCATTGGTTGCTAAGTAAAGTTCTTTACACTGACGCGGCTGCGGCCCGCATCGCGCCGGAACGGCACCGCAGCCGCAGCCACGCCGCCACCGCGTCGTTGACGCCGGCCTCCAGGGCACGCTCGGTGAAGTGGAAAGATTTATTAAAACTGATAGAATGCCATTTTATATAAGGTAGTTTAATTGAAGGTGATTTGGTGAAGATAATGACCTTCTTCTTTTACTGAATTTAGAAATGAAATACTTTTATCTCACTACCCTCCCCCATATTACACACTGTCGGTGGGTTACCTGCAAATTCGGCCTGTAGCTAATGAAATATTTGGGATGTGTACGCCCTAGCTAGCGCACTACAAACATAACGTTACTCGAATCATGTTACTGCGGAGCTTTACGTTACATCACGGTTCCAGGAACTTAGTTTGATTACGGTGGTCCACAATAGCGCCTTGAACACTGTTTCGGGCGGCTTCTGTAACGACCGGTGTGAGGCGCCTCGGCTTACATCTCTAGAATTTGCAACGTAGCGTATGTCACTCGAGGTGGAATCGGAATCGGATATACTTACTAGACAACGGGTCGGCCGGCCACAGTGGAGGGCCAAGGCTGTAGGATTCACGCACACTAACTTGAAGCGAATATCATTCCGCAACCCTACAAACACACCCAACCACTCAAGACAATTCACATCGGGCTGCAAACTGCACACTATGCAATTTGCATAGTGTGCAGTGCCGCGGCGGCAGCGCGTCGAGCCGGCTATACATCGACGGCGCCACTCTCCGAGCGACGCTCATTCTCCATTCATATCAGGCGTTCTATATTTCCGCGAGCCCCTATACCACCAGACTCGCCGGACCCCCACACGCCTGGCTCGCGCTCCGCCTCGGGGGCCCCGCCTGAGTGGCCGGCACACGGGCCGGTGCCATTTTTCACGCGTTCGTTGAAGCAGACTCATTTGAATTACATATTACAAGCCGAAGGTTGACATGTTCAGCCGCTGATAGCTGCGTGTGAATGCGAATTAAAACAAAGTGTCGCGCTTGGAAATGAGCAAATGGCACGTACCTACACTTATTATTTCGTATAGTTTCATAGTTTCATAAGACTTTCTTGACGGGTTCATACAATTCGTAAAAAAACAGCGTACTAGTTAGGTACAAAAATTATTTAATCGTATGTTGTACCTACTGTATCTCAGAAATGCTAACAGATTAACTTTCTGAACTGCGCCAGTTGGACGCGAAGCAATTTAGTTATTTCCCGCTAAAATATGATGCACAAATTAAGCGCTGATGGCCAATTAAAAGTTAGAGCGGCTCCGTCCCGTACTCACTCAGACACGATTAGATCCTCAATGAGAGTTTATCGTAAAACGGACTGGAGTTAGTTACACATCACACCACGGCAGTTCTACTTCAATACCATTTTTGTATTTATGAACAGTTTAGTAAGCTAAATAATACAAACTTAATTTGTTCAGAGCCAGTATAAGAACTGTTTCAGATACCCGCCATAAATGTAACGCCCCGAGCCCGTCCGCGGTTGTCGTCGTAGCGCCGCCGTGCCGCAGCCGCGCCGTCACCGCGCCGCACGCGGGGGCTCGATTCGATACTCCAATAAAGCGCGCTCATACAAAAATACGATATCGCAGTCCTTTTAGAAAAGCGGCCGCTTGACTGCGCGACTGAATATTGTGGAACACTACTGTCCGTTTGCGATTTAATTCACATTAATAAAATATTACACAACGAAATGATTGCTTTACGTAGGTACGTGTCTAGTTATTTTCGGGAATTCGCATTTTTAATTGACACTGGTTGGAAACTACGAGTATATTATATCGTCCGAAAATAGCGAAGCAAAAGCGTTTCCGCCGCAAACTAGCTGGAACTTTCTGTTGCTGCGCGCATTATTTACAACTTTAAACATTACCCATTGTATCGTTTATCAAAATGAAGGATTGCGCCGAATGACACGTTATACACACATACACATATCCTTGGGGTTATCAATTACCGACTGACTCATACCTACATATTCACACTTTTAGACATTTCAATAAATTCACTTTCTTCAACATACTAGAGATGTAGGTTCGCTGCTCCCGACTTCTGATTTGTCCTTATTTTTTAAAAAGGTATTAAAGGTATATAATATAAGTACATCAGTCGATTCAACCGCGGTCGTCAAGCCCAAAACTCGTGTGAGGGTGTGTGTGTGCGTGTGAGCATGTGTGGGTATGTTATATTGTGTGTGTGAATGTTGTGATTTAATTAGTTGACTTTAGAGCTCGATGCAAAGCAGGATGTTCCGTGCTTCGATCGCAAACTGCGTGTCTTGCTCTACATGTACACACTGAAACCTATTTTATATCTTCAGTCAAATTAATAAGGCTGTGTAAATGGCAATATAAAATACTAAACTAACAGGTTTTACACACATTATTATTGTTATAGGAAATGGTTATATTAATGCTTCAAACTCATGGATTAACTCACGTCCAAGAGAGTGGTCAATCTCATATTCAAATATATACTCCAATCTATCAATCTAATAAAAATATACTACGTCCCTAAACTTTGTTATCAGATTTATCATTTATTCTCATAATATTTGACGGCTCGTTTGGCGTAGTGGCTGAGCAATCGGACTGCTGCGCTAGGGGTTGCGGGTTCGATTCCCACCTGGGACAAATATTGGTGCGATCCACAAATATTCGTTTCTGGTCTGGGTGTGATGTGTATGTGAAATTATATGTCTGTAAGCGGTACCCACGATACAGGAGCAATCCTAGTGTGGGACTACGTTAAAAAAAAAATAAAAAAAAAATTATTAATATCCTCGGACTCCATACCCTGCTGACAGACAGTACACAAAGGAACAAAAAAGGGGAGTATACTACGTAGATAGTATATCGATATCGATAGCAAATCGATAGTGAAATCTTATAAGAGAGAAACAAAAGCCATTCGCGGCGCGAAGCGGATCGCGCGCGGAGACGTAGCTGCAGAGCCGGCGCATATGGGGCACAACTCATATTACGGCACAATTAATGGCAACAATACATATCGCGTGACATGTTGTAGTCTTCCGGGCACAAGGTAGAGATCGTGCGTCGTGACAGATGTGCGGCGGCACAAGTTCACGGCACTTGTACGGGCTCATGTAAAGCTCTGTGAACTGTGCCGAAACACTGTTGCGACGCCGTGCACCGTGCGCCGTGACTAATGTGCGCGGTGTGTGTAGAAGACACACCTCGCGACGCGTCACCCGATCTATCGCTTCAGCTCAGAACTGATTTTCATGCGATACACGTAGATTCCCTGTGGGGTACAAAACAAATTTAAAGCAGAGTGGCGGCGCGTTTGTTTGATATTTATGTGAAGTGCTCCATGCGATGTACCAGTTCCACCACACATTATAATAATATTGAATTCGTGCTCAAATGCCGCGAAACGCTACGCAAATTATCAGCTCTACGACTTCTACGAGTTCTACGATCACTGTCCTCGCTACGAGCATAGAGTTAGTCGCGTAGCATTGCAACATTTTATTCTACGTGAGATGAAGCTATAATACGATTTTGCTTTCTTGTACATATACCTACTACATCAGGGTGTCAATTCTCGTAATTACACAAAAAGTTGAACGAAAGTTGACCGAAATGTGATTGGATTATGACTAGACTGAGAATTGGTATTCTGCTCCCATACATTTACAACTTCATCTCGGTATAATCAACTTACGATCTAGTTACAGTTAAGTCAACCCATTGTCTATGACATATAACTTCAACTCATTTTTGCTACTAGAATACCATTTTAGCGTTCGGTTACATTACGATATCATTTCGATCAAGTGAACGTTAAATGTCACTTTTCAAGTTACGAGAATACCATTTTTAGACTTTAATGAGATTATAAGTTGATCGGAACTAGATTTTGAACATATTAAATTACCAGAATTGCCCTACTGAATAGAATTAATTATTTCGAATTATAACGAGATAAATCGTATTAATCTCGTTACAAATAACCGGCGTTTGGAGAACCACGAACGGATAAACAGCCACAAATTAACCTCAATTCTAAATATTGCGCGTCAACAAGTTCTATATTGGATGAGAGCTGCGCAACGTGCTCTCTGTTTATTTGATAATTACATAGCGAATAATGCAATTTGAATACAATTAATACGACGATCGTTTCGTATTCCGTACGTCCACGGTCGACGGTCGTGGAAGGCAGATAAATGTACCCAGTCGCTAATTTGGAACACGCTCTACGCTGCCAAGCTATTTATAATAACTGAACAAATAGTCATATAATTGTTTTGTACTTTCAAATAGTGCAAAACGATTCTACTCGCGGTCCGAGGAATAAATTCATCTTAAATCGTATAATTTAAATCGTCCGCTTCAGTGCAGCTTCCATTTTACGAGTATTCCGACTTCAAGGACCTGAGTTTTATTGCGCACCGATAATTACCGACCGCTTTTCCTCCGGCGTATATTGATGACGCTACTGACGCGATTATATAAATAACGTGTAACGTGTAAGCGGCCCCCTTCTCCCTGCGACAATAATCACAATTCATTGGACTTCATTGTATGAGTCCCAGTTGATCCGTCCGCAAACTGCATTCAGTGCATACCGCCGACCACCGCCGACGCGGCGAGCAGACATCGTCAGTCGCCACCGCCGTCGCCACCGCCGTCGCCACCGCCGTCACACCGCCACCGTCACCCCCGCTATCTGCACCGCTTGCTACAATTCGTTTTGCTCAATATTTTCGCTGTCTTCAACGTACAGACGTCGCTCACGTCAAGCACAGTTTTATCTTCCTCTATTTATCCCTACTTACTATTATAATACTGTAACTGAACCATGTCTGTACATTGGAGATATTTATGAAAGACTAACCGTTTTCGACTATTTAAAGATCACTGAACCCGATAATTTGTTTTTTAGAATACCTGTCTGTTTATTTTGTTTGGTTGTTACCTTAAAACTCGAAAACTACTAGACAGATTTTGATTAGAGTTTCGGCATTTGGAAGCTTTGGTTTCGAGCAAGCTAACGGCAAACGTTTAATAACTAAGTGGCGACTTTTAAAATTTTGCTAAGATGTGAGTACCGCGTCCGACATTACTGAGCATGTTCCGCGAGCTATGGACATAGAGTCGGCGACTGGGCGAGAGTGTTAATGACTACACACATTGTTACATGCCACGCGTACGAAGTCGCGGGATTAGCTAGTATTTTATAAAGCGAAATATCACTCCTTTGATCCTGTATTAAGGTCAATTGTCCGTAATAATGAAATACTGGTAAAATCGCTTTCCACAGGAATGATTTAAGAGGAGGTTAAATAGAGCTCGAAAGAAAAAGTACGTAAAATACGAATGTGAACGTTGCTTGAATTAATTATATCGTGTACGTAGACTCTGTTTTACCCCGGAAAAGGGCAGAGTTGGTTGGAACACGGGAACTATGCGGATGAAACAGCAGGGTGCAACTAGTGATTGTAGAATGAATATTTATCATTTGTTATTCCTCTGACCAGTGAGTGGAGTCGACAGAGTACGCGTCGGAGCCAACTCTCCGGATCGGAACTACAGCGGAGAGTAGGTACGTGCCGGCGCCTCACACCTGCGGCTTTACCCTCCGTCGCGAGTGCGGCGCGGGAATTACCAACTAACACTGCTTCAAGGTGCCTTTGTCTATCTACTGAAAACGTACATAAGCTCAATCCTTTCATTTTTGGACTTTTTGTTAACATTACATATTAACGAGACCTAGTATATTCTTGTAGTAGTGTAACCGTACTTCGGCATCCGTCAAAGAAACTTCATTACGCAAATACAAGCACAGAGCATTTTGTCAGTCATCTACAAAAGGTTCCACTACACAGTCTCACAGGCAGTCTCGGGAAGCGCGAGAGAGTTCTGCATTCCTTTTTGGTGCCAGAATTATTATCAGCATTTTCCGTAAAATCCGAATCACGAAAAATCTTTGAACGAGGATTTTTAAATCGCCCTAGTCTCTGAATATTGTGTGCCGGTGCGATTGTGCATCGGAATCGGGTATTTAGTACTGGATATTCTGTATATTGAAACTTTTTATTTGGAAATCCGAGCAGTGTATAAAAATACATTGGAATGGGATACTCATCGGCGGCTCTCCGGCGTTGATGCTGGCAACTCACACAAACGAAGAAACTTTGATTACCCGGGAAATATTTTAAGAGGAAATTAACGTAACCTACGTCCATTTTAACAAATTCAGTTGAAATGTTTAAAGTAAAATGAGCTGTCAGCGACAGGAGAGAGAGACTGAGGCGACTGGGGCGCGGCTGACGCGACGTCGTTGTTGCCAAAGGCCGTTGTACGTGGTCACACTCTAAAACGAAGACAAAACACGATTTGGCGTGCAGGGCTCATATTTATTTGAACTATAGACAGGTACTTTCCATCCGGACTTAGAAGCCTGAGAATTTTTGATCAAATAATCAAATCTATACAAAATCTCAATCACGCTATCTCGCTTTAATTGAGAGTGTCCCGTCTTCTAGGGTATTAATATTATTATATACGTATAATAATATTGTGATTATACCATAAACTCTACTGTGAAAAGCTTATCCTAGAAGAATAAAACTACCTAGTACTCGTACCAACGCCACAAGAAAAACACCGATATATACTCGCGCGTGTATTTAACAACCTCGTCATGTTTGATAGGTTACACGCCAGTGGTCATCCACTGTCGCATAACGATTCGACGATCGACGATCGTGAGCACGCTTAGTCTAGATTGGGACTAAATAATTTACCACCTGTTGTAGCTAATTCCATGTCAATGAAGCATTTATGTTGGTCGTTTCAAATAAGCGTCCGAACATATTACTAGAGAGTGGCCGCAAACACGCCGCCGAGTCGGACGGGCCGAAGGACGTGCCTAATTTAAATTTGCAAACTTCTATACGGCAAGGTGCCCAAACAATGCCATATTGTGCCGTTTCTCAGCCTGGTAGACTCGGGTGTCACATTAAATGTTAGATGTCTTTCTATGATTTCGATTGATTGCTTTAAATCATTATTAGGCGCCAAATTCAATGTTCTCATGCATCTAAATTAACGACGTAAGTACGTGTAAATAAACCGGAAAAGCGTCAACAAGTTAGCTGTCAAAAATGTTATACGTATTTAATTCGTTCAACGTCTTATGGACCGGGCAGACGAGCAGCTGTTTATCAGCTGTTACGGAACTCAGGCGCTTGGTCGGCGCGAGCTGCAGCTAGCGGCTGGTTGCCGGCATTTTCTGCGCATTCGACAGATTTTTATGGGATCGGTACAAAACAAAACTATGTAGATGGACCATTACACTCCCGTTTGTTTTCAGAAGACGTATTTATCCTAAACCCATAAATGCGTATTCCCATGCCATGACTGTTTCCCACGCAAACGTCGCATCACAATTCCACAGAGACAGTTGAAAATATAAAGAAATAATATGAATAAAACTTCTATCTTTGCTCAGTTCTTTTCTTATAAATTCAAGTTTTTATCCAGTTTGTTAGTCGAAGTTTGTGGCGCCAGCCTGCGGCATTACCCTCGTAACTCCAGTACAATATGGGCAGTAGCTGGCGCAGCGCACCGCAGTAGCCGGTCCTCGGGCGAGCTGCCGCGCGCAGCGGCCCGTCTGCACGCGTCGCGACCATCGCGGAATGCTATAACGTAGCTGGAGAGTCGATGACTTCTTTGATAAACGACGAAGTGCGAGCCGATATAAACTGGCTGCGCGATGTGCAAGGATCGAATGAAAACCGCTAGAGTTCAGTCACTGCTAGCGCCCGCACTACGCCACGGCATGGGCTTGGATATGGTACTTGAGGCTTTGTGAGAATTACGGTTACTGTTATCTCAGAAGATTTTGCGTGAACAGTGCGCACTATAAATATATACGTAATGGAATCTTTGGGATCAACATTTGGCAAATGAAAGAGCTCAGTTACCTTTATTATTAACTTTAGCTATTTTGATGTTGGCAAAATATTTGGCTTTATAACTCTGGTGAATACTGGTGGTATAGATCAGGATCTGCTGTCACGCTCGCCGCCCGCCCCGGCGCCGCCCGCCCGCGTCCCATGCGTTCGGACTCACATACATACAACTCTAAAACTCATAATGTCTAATCTACTTAAAGTTTAAACATGATACAAAATAATCATTAAGGTGGTTTAATTGTATGTACCATTCATAAACTCAGAGGATCGGCACTTTCGTTGATAACATTACCTATAGGTAAATACACGAAATATTTTTAATTATTAATGTTCCTCCAATATAGATATCGGAAACGGGAGATAAAAATTCCCAATATTTGAGTAGCACGGGGGAAACGATTTGCTAAAGTAGATGGCGAGGAAGCAGACAGCAGCACTACGGACCGAGGCCGTCGCCCCCGAGGGGTTAAACACTGTCCATTGAGTAAACATATCCATTGTGCTTCGGGTCCTACGTCCTACGCAAACACTATCAAAGAAATGGTGGGTGTATGAAATTGTCTGTTTATGTTTTATTGGTATTCCGCGGAGTTTCTACCTCTTATATTATTCTTTCGTAAACCAAACTTATGAATGTATGTACAAATAGTACCGGTGTCGACCGGTGATGACTACAGTTCAGTTATTTCCGATTTAAGAATCCTTGCAAAAAAAGTTAAAACATAAATCCGCCGACGCTAGGGCCCGCCGTGCTCCGAACGCTCGCCGCAGCCACTCGCGGCGCGGCGCTAGGCGGTAGTGTACGCTACTAATGACTAGCGCTATCGCACGGGTTGATGATTTCTTGTACATTCATGTATTTAGTGACCATAAAATAACGTATACACAGGAAGGCATTCCATAAAAGCCGCAGTTTTCATAAAAGCTGAATGTGAAATGAAAGCATAACACCCGCATGTAGCTGCATAAGTAGATTTCGCTGCGAATGAAATTGCTCGTAAATAAATTGCAGCTCAGCAGATCGGCGCAGATTGAATTTTATAAATTGAACGATTATTGGATCGACCACTCTCCAGCGGCGGCGGCGCGAGCCCCCGGCAGGTGAGCGATATCATACGCGCCCTTCACTACTCACTAGCTTACTCTATATTACCATAGAATCACAAATAACAATATTTTATTTGTATTTTTGAACCCCGGGATAGGACATTTATAGGATATTTTTAGTTAGTTTATTTTTAGTTACTTATTTCCGTGCGGACGAAGTCGTGGCCTAAAAGCTAATTCACTATGTAATTAAATATATAATATACTTATTGAGAGCAAAGAAGGTCCCAACTCCATGCCCACGCACGATTAAAACAACCGGCCAAGTGCGAATCGCGCACTAAGGATTCCGTACCATTTTCTATAAAATTGCGTATTAAAAAAATTACTTACTAGACCTCGTTCAAACTAAGAATAATATGAAAAAATTAAAAAAAAAGTAATTTCAGTTCTACATAATTATGGGGACCCCCAAAAATTATTTTTTTTCTATTTTTCTGTGAAATCTTAATGCGGTTCACAGAATACATCTACTTACCAAGTTTCAACAGTACCTATAGCTCTTATGCTTGTCATAATTCAGAGCAATAAATAGCAACCAAATACATCGACAGGTATTTAATACTTGTATGAATACTGTTATGGTTGATCGATTAGTCAGCCTCCGAGATAATTAGAATACGACGTAATGAAGCGTAATTATGTGCCTAACCCCAGCGAGGATAATCAGATGAAATAGCTATAAGCGCGACATGCAACGCAGCTGCTTCACGAGACGACGCCGGAAGCGGCGGCGTCGCCATCTTGCCGGAAGCGGGTCGCACCGGAACTACGGCAACGCCTCAATATCCGGCGCACACTCGTTTTAACCATACTGCAGTAGCTCCCACAAAATATTATTCGAATTTAATCTAACATAATACATGTAAGTCCTTTTACACTAACTTTTTTAACTATTATGTCTCATAACAAAAAGTCAGTACCTACGCATACACTGAAAATAAACTATAAAAGAAGATTTAAAATAAATTACTATGATATCAATCTGTTCGATTTCACGTCACGTAAATATTACTGAGTCTATTGTAATGCCGTTATCACTGATTGGTAGCGCAGAATATGATGTGTCAAATGTAATAATCAAATGTTACATATAAATAAAAAAACGGATAACCATTCCAAAAAACAACGACTCGTTAAATACATTCTCGCCGCTATTTATGGAACCCGCGCGAACGGCGAGAGGCCGGATATAACGGGGCGTGGGGTTAAACTTCCTAATTATAATTGGCGTAGAAAGGCAGCCGGCGGCGCGGCGCGGCGCCTCGCTCGAGAGTGTGCCGAGCTGCCGACTGCTGGCCTCTGCTTTAACCCGCCGAGTGTCGGCTTGTGTAATTTGGTCAGTGTGTAAATTGGTCACACGCAAAAACCAGTGTTTATATAATTGGTCACACCTGTATTTAGTTTTTTATTAAGATGGATAATGCACTCATTATTTGGTCACACGTCAATTTGTCACGAGGTGCGGCTTAGAAACATAAAGCGAATATTTTTTGTGTGTGCAAAACTGTAACGCGCGACTAGTTGTGAAGAACGGGCTGAACCGATTGACAAATGAGAATGGTTAACTAGTTCCGACAGCTACGTTTCAAATAAGTGCCAAAATATAATATGGAATAGTTTCAAAGAGCCTTATAAAGCGTAAAGTTAAAATGAAGGCGCATGTGCTCAGCCAATGCAACAAACTAAAATACGGCGGAACTCTATTTGAAGAATTGCGAATGGACGCGATAGGTCTGCCTCGGCTATAGGGCTGGCGCGGTTGTTATTTTGTATGTTCATTATCTTACTGATGGTAAGCGCGGCACACACGCATAACAACTGCAGTAGTAGGTACTTAGAACTTCGATTGCAAAACTAGGCGAACGTAGACAACCCCTCCTTGAATTCAATGTATTCCTGTTTTTGAAATGATGAGATTTTAAGAGAAAATGCATTTTTTCATAGATGAGCCGCCTTAGAGGCCTAGGTATAAAAAAATATAAATGAACAAACTCGGGAAAATGTGAAAGGCATTTGAACCAGGCAAGTAGCACGTTAACACAAATACCAACTTTCAACACGAAAGATTTGTAAGCCTTGACAAAACAAACAATAATTAAACTATGCCTTATTTAACGCCTAAGGTCCTTTTGAATTGACTAATTAATATTAGTGGCAGCCCTAACGTGCACTCCGTAGCAGACGAGGCGGGCGATGCGATCTAAAATATATAATAGCATGCCTCGCGCTCGTGCCTCACCGCGGCGGGCCCACTGACGCACGGCGCCTCTTTGCAGACAGTGTATAGAGGTGGGTGCTACTTTGTGGCACTCCAGGAATGTCATGGGACAAAGCAAACAAAATTAGAAAGCATTTAAAACACGATTGTTTTATATTATACAGTAGCGATACGATACGACCAGTTCGTTCCCTGCGCTTATACCCATAATAATTGCAGTGCGGCTGTGCAACTAAATATTGCGAGGCCCGGCACTGCTTGAAAACAATCTTCCGACAATGCTAGACTCATCACAGCATTTGCGTTTGTTCCGAGAGCAGCCCGAGCTGGACGTGGTGCAACGGAGCCGCGCCGCACGGATAGTGCACGCGATGCGCTCCATTCATCAAGCGAGAGGGGCGGGGCGGGGCAGGCGGGGGTGCCGGCGACGGGCTAATGCGTCGACACGAAGCTACGAGAACGCACAGAAATGATGGGCATATGATCACACACACTCGTTACCCTACCTTACAGACACACACACGCACCGCAGCCCACCTAGCTGTTCTGTACACTGCGCTACTACGCTCGGGACGTCCAGGGATCGTTCACGGCGATCTAGTTTTACGGAGTCGGTTCACAATTCACATAATGGCAGCGTTGCTCGTTTCAGCCCCGGCACAGTTTAACCGCATATTGAAAGTCGCGATTTACGACTCCTCAGCTCCGGCGGTGGTCGAGGTTTATTGTTTTACGTTCCTCGTCCTACATTGTGTAAATAAATAACTTTATAAATAAAACGTTTGGTTAATAACGTAGTATAATTGTTATTTCAAGTTTGTCCCGCCGACGTATTTCGTCACCCACCATGTACCCGCGGCTGCAGTTGGCTGCACTCCGCACGAATCGAGGTCGGTGGAATTCCTGATTGAAAAATTATGACTGTAGAGTCTCTCACCGCAGCGCTCCGCCGCACTGTGATCTCCGCCGCACTGTGAGCTCCGCCGCACTGTGCGCTCCGCCGCAGCCGGGGCTGCCCGCTTTTGTTTGTCAATTTCAACAGAAGGCAAAGTATACTCGGATACAAGTACTAGTATACCAATGAAATTGGAGACACTAAACGCAATGCAACATCTATTACAATGTTCCAATCACCGAGTTATACTTGTGTTTACGAGCTTCATGTAACGGTCTGGTGATTACTCTTTTCGAAACTTGTAAAAGGCCCCCACGAAAAAAGCTGTGACCAAGTGTTGGGGGCCACAGTAATTAAGTACTTATTGTGTACCTACTTTAATATGCAATAAACTCGATTTCATACCCACTTTTAGAAATTATTTAAATGTAATGTTCACTTATTGTTGTTCGCATGGGCAGATTCTAAGTCTCGTTTATGAAGAAAAACACATAAACCTATTTATGTCTGATATTTAACAAAATCAAATGAATATGAATATTTATATAGTACATCTATGTACATATTTCTTATTAAATTGATTTCATAATAAACCTATTGACGAGTAAGAAACATCCTCCAGGATATAATTGTTTCCGAGCACAATCGGTCCGCTCGCAATCATCGAGCTCGCGCTAACGAACTCCCTTGTTAAAGTCGTTAACAACAAAATAATTGCCACCGCTACTTGAATTACGACATCACTCAAGTGTACGAAACAATTTAATAGCTATAAAAATATCAGACACTCGCCTCAAATTTTCTCACGAAGCCTACTCGAGGCTTTCAGTGAAACCATACATCTCGACCGCAGGGTCTCGAGTAGCTTTCAATCCGGGACAACGAAGTGTGTAACCGCACAGACTCGCCTGCTGGAAGCTGCCCGGTGCGGCGCCGCCCTCCCGGGACTCCACGCGCCGGCGGCTCGCCGGACCCCGCTGACAGTTTCCAATTTAGAGGAGACATCACTTGAAATTGCAACTGTCTACTGAAAAAATGTAGCTACGAGAAAATGCCAACGTTTAACTATAAACTTAAAATCGGCCCCACGACTGTTTAGTTGCTTTGCAATATCTTTTATACAAATAAACAGATAGACGCACAGTTATGTTCAATTTGAAGGATAGGTACCTTAAAAGTTTTCACTAACACGTAGTAACAAGAACGCAGCAATTATCTAATCTCAACCAGCTTAACGACACGACCCATGTGACCTAGAGGCGGAGAGTGTACTAAAACTTGGTCCAGTAGTAGTCCCGAGGGCCGGTGACACGTGACTTGGCTCTGATTCTCAAAGGCTCAGAGCACCGGCTGCGGGGGCTTGCGCTCGCATGTAAACACGTCGAAAGCATCGTATCGTAGTATTCTTCTATATTACACATAGTACGTGACGCTATGAGCAAGTCCGAGCAAGCACAAAACAACGGTAAGCGCTCAAGGTGTGACGCCGTCTCCTCTTCGTGACAAGCGTACAGATTAGAGAGAAGTGACTTATATCAGCTTTGAGCGGACAATGCGACGACGCCGGCTCTTGTGTCAGAACCTAGCAGCCGGCGCGGCTGTCGCGGCTGCAGCGAGGACTGACAGACGCCTGGACACCGCCGGTCAGGTTCCATGGAGACTGACTACACGGACGAGCGAGGAACTGAATCAAATGACAACTCTGCAAATGCAACTAGAACTATAGCACCGGACATAAAACTAATCATTTGCATTATACATTTGAACAAGCGTCTCTCCAATTTATAAAGATAAAGTTTTCAAAGATTGTCATTGCGGTTTTAGTTCTAAAATTAGAGGGACATAGAACTGCAAATTAATTCAATTTAACCAGCGCCGGGAGGAGACTCGCAGTCATTTACATTCAGACACAGACGCGTTAAACTTTTCTAGTAATAACGTGAACTAAAGTGAAATTTAGTTTGTCTCTCCTAGTAAATGAACTTTTTAAATTACCACTCACACAAACGAAAAACACAACTCCCCTTCGGCAGTCGGGTAAAAAGGCCAGGGATTAATCCTGAATGAAAACAGTGTGTGCAATCTTTGAAATGACGTATAGAACTAAATCAAACTGAATGATTCCATGTAAGCGTAGCCTCGTCTCCTCGGGTCAATGCAGCTCTAGCCACACACACACACACACACACACGCGCGCGTCAGGGCGGCGAGTGTGTGTCCGCCCATGTAGCGGCGCCGCACTAACGAGCTCATTGTGCTCTGTTGTCGCCCCTCCGCCCAACTATTTGCATTCGCTTGTCGACGCTAATCGCCTTGCGCCTCCACCAGACGAGCTACACGGTGCGATTTTCTGGACTACACGGACACCAGGTGGACGTGTGTAACGGATTCGGAAACTTCACTCTCTTGGTCCCACCTATTGACAACATTTGCACTCTTCATTATTCTACCTACGTGTAAAATAAGTAACAATAAGTCATATTGAACACTTCATTTTTCCGTAGAGCAGCATATTGAGGCATTCTCTCATAGTAATGGCGACACAGTAGGTTTCCCGTCTGCGCAGACATCCGGACCGACCGCAGTCAGCACGTGTTTCTTGCGCCGCCTCGTAGCCGCCGATAGAATAGAAAGCGCTCGCGTCGACTGACAACGTTCTAATGGAGCAAACTACATCGCCGGAGTGCACGAGAGCGCACGCGGCCGATGTTGCACGCTTCGCTTATCCGCGCTCGGTCTCTTTCCTCGCGATACTAAATTGGATTCTTCTGTTCTTTGTGAGTTTACCAACGTAGTTTGCAATCGAATTGCATATTGACATTCTGAATTCTATGCCATGCAAAATCTTTGTTGCGCAAAGGTTGGCCGGAACCCGGGCGCTTGGCGCTTATAAATTGAAGCGGTCGGTTGATTTTTGGGGCCCTTTGTGCAGTCTGAACAATATTATTATCAAACATAAATACACAAATTTCACATCGACACAACAAAGGTGTGGGTGGCGACACCGCCGGCAACAGTTAGTTCGTGCCATTACTTCTAATGAGCTAATATCTTCGGATCATCAATCCAAGTCGATAATTAATGTTCTTACTAAGATAAACATTATAGCACATTAGTCCGAGTGGATTGCGATTTTTTCAGCGTACTCGTATCACATATTTTTATGAAGGTAAAATCTTTTGCTGAATTCAGCGATGCAGGCATTTCCACGTACTACGAATTAACATTTTTTATGAGATGGAGCGAAATAATACTAGAATCTCATTTTACTGCCATTTTAACTTTCGTATTATATGTACTTATGTGCAAGGCTGCGGCGCCGCGAGCGATTCAATTTGCCTTTATGGACATTTTCGTCTGGAACGTTCTCATCACAATAATCCGGACAAGTTATTATGTATGAACGTAATACGTGTGCTTAATTAAATGCCGACTGCATTATTTGGCAGCGGCGCGACGGCGAGCGTCCGGCAACAGTTGGCGGAGCGCGCGTTCGCCGACGCCTGCTCCGCCACGTACGCTCTACATTACGAGAGTCGCGCTGCATCATGCATATTGCCTACATTCGTGAGCCCCTGCAGTCTGCACACCTACACTACACGGCTAGTTTTGTATTTTTTGTATTGTTTATATTCACGCGACATTTCCTTGTTTCACTTGTTTAAATCCGGCAGCAGCACGGTAAAGATTAGCATTAAATAATTTAGAGCCCAACTTGCCTTCTCCAAATCTGTTCTTAAACTTTGTCACCTCTGTTATGAACTCATCAAAAAACTTCAAAGACAACCTTTTCGAAACTCAAAGTACATTTAAAACTTCCTCCCGTATTCTGAACTTTCGCAAAAGAGAGTTCGCTTATCTAACGTGCAGTGGGCCCCGGGCCGGGCCCTCTAATTATCGCGGGCCGCGGCCGGCGCCGGAGAAAAATTAATTAAAAGACAAAACAGCGCTAATTACGTCGACAATTAGACCTTTATCTACGTGACACCTAAATTACAACGGCTTCTAAGGAGTCGCTGAAACGCTCCAGTTGCCGTCCGATCAGCCTGCGGGGGGACTCGGGGGCCACAGCTAGCTTTACATCTGCCTCGCAATTAGTAATAGAATATCAATCGTACAAGCAGTAGTTAGCCAGAGAAACTCGGCTTGAGCACTTAACTAGGGTGGGCGACGCCACGGTTTGACTATTTCACTTTATTATATCTCACTCTTTCATCTTTTTTTTTTTTTTTGTTGTCGAGGGGGAAACCTTCAAAAAGGTACCCGGCTATGTGGGATTTGTAACCGCACTAAAAACCCCCCGGTGGCCGACCTCTGCGCATTCAAGGGGCTCTGGGTTCTCCAGAGGACCGCACCAGTGCCCCTCTTGCACGTTGCCCTGAGGCCCATCCCAGGGGTGGCTGTTAAGCCAACCCCAGCTTCACCTCCGACTGTCGTCGATGCCTAAGACGACCTTCTGTTTCGGCGGGGTATACCGCAGCCCCTATGGGAGGGCTGGCGGTCCGGGTCGTTCGTTTCGAACACCCGGGGCCCGCCGTCTCCGAGCGGGATCTAATCGCTCGCGATCGCGCTCTGCGGTCTCTTTCAGAGCCATTATGGTTTCACAAAAAGAGACCACGGCCTTCCATCTGGTCTCATCCTCTAGCATGGCTGACACCACGCTTGTAGGTGAGAGGTCCTGCCCGATGATTCTGACCAAGCTTCCGCACTCGGCGCTCCACGCCGGGCAACCCTCGAGCGTGTGCTGGGCAGAATCCTGGTCCCACCCGCAATGGTGACATTGAGGCGTCTGCTCCCGTCCAATCCTATTCAGATATTCACCGAAGCAGCCATGTCCGGTGAATATCTGAGTCAGCCTGTACGTCACTGACTCCTTCCTTTTCAGCCAGCTACTGAAATTTGGCAGGATGGCACTGACCACGCGCTGGCGTAGGGTCCACGGCTCTGAGAGCCGCTGCCGCCATCGTCCTAGCGTTGTTTGCCGTTCTTGCGTCCTTATCTCGATCGGCGTGAGTCCAGCCTCGTTGTGCCGAAGACGCTCATACACCCGCGCGTCCATTTCCGCCTGCATGTCCAAAGGCGGGAATCTCGCCAGTAGAGTTGCTGCCTCGAAAGATATTGTGCGATACCCGCGCGCTATCCTAATGGCTATAGTTCGCTGCAGACTAGTGTACATAGTTCTGCAGCGCCTAACACCAGCTAGCCGGTGGGACCAGACGGGGGCGCCGTATAAAGCCATAGATCTTATGACCCCCGCGTAAAGACGCCGGACTCCCTCGCTCGGTCCGCCGAGATTGGGCAGCAGTCTATGCAAAGCACCTGCCGCCCTCTTGATCCGCGGAACCGACCGGCTGAAATGCTCCTCGAACCCCCATCTGCCATCCAAGGTAAGACCAAGATATCGCAGGTATGGCCCCACCTGCACATCTACGTCACCCACTCTTACCGTTACACTAGGTGGTTCTTTAGTTCGTGGTAGCTTATGGAACCATAGTGCCTCCGTTTTCTGGGGTGCCACCCGCAGTCCTAGTTCGTGGATTTTCTCTACCACACAGGCCACCCCCTGTTCGGCAAGTTGCTTGGTCGCCTCAAACGTGACACCTTCTGTGACAACTGATCTCCCTTTTGTGCACCGCTCCGTCTCTACCCGTGTACTGCACGCTCCTGTTGCTTAGGTAGGCAGCAACTGTGTGCTGCAGGTAGGCCGGATCGTTGTGATGCGCGAGTGCGCTCTTGATCTTTTCCCAAGGTAGGGAGTTAAAGGCGTTAACTATGTCTAAAGACACAGCTAACGCCACTCCCCCTCGCGCTACGGCCCGGTCCGACAGCATGCGGACCCGGAAAATCGCGTCCACTGTTGAGCGTGCCCGTCTGAAGCCAAACTGGTCATCCGATAGGTCAGGACCTACTTGCGCCAAGTGTGTGCTGAGACGTCCGGCAATTATTCTTTCAAACAACTTGCCGGCTTCATCCAGCAGACATATGGGGCGGTACGCCGATGGTGAATCTGCAGGTCTGCCGTCTTTCTTAAGTAGGACCAGCCTGGCCTCTTTCCAGCCCTTGGGAAACGCTCCACGACGAAAGCAGCTGCTAAAGAGCTCCCTGAGCTTATAGCCTAAAGCAGCATTCAGGGCTAGCACCCAGGCCCGGCCCGGGATTCCATCGGGGCCTGGTGCGGTATTTCGAGCCCCGAGGCGCGTTACTGCTCGTTCTAGCTCTTTCATGGTCACATCCAGTTCATCGGACCAGGTGGTCGTGTCCGGCAATGGTTCGATGGAGAAAGAGAGAGTGGAGTGTACCCTTGGAAACAGGGTGTCCACTATGCTCTCTACTAAGGTGGTATCCAGCGTCTCCGTCAGTGGGGGAACCCACGGTCGGAGTTTCCCCAACACCATTTTGTACGGGCGACCCCACGGATCCCGGTCAAGCCCCTCCAGAAGTTCACGCCATGATCGAGCCTTGGACTCCTTGATGGCAATTTGGAGTGCCTTAGTGGCATTGCGGTACGCCCCGTAGGTCCTGGCTGTCTCTTCTTCGGTGGTTTGTCGCCTTCTTCTCGTTCTGGTGTACTGGCGTCGGGCACGCAGGCAGCTCTCTCTGAGGCTGCCAATTTCTTCCGTCCACCAATACGCTGAATTGCGTTTAGAGTATTTGGCTCGTGGCATCGCGACATCGCAAATCGACGTCATTGTATCCCGGAACCAAATCACACCTCTTTCCGGATCTGATGTTACCTCTTGGTCTTCCGTCCAGGTCGCGGCAATAGCGGCGGCTTCGAGCATGTCTCTATCGAGCTTCTTGAGAGCCCACCTCCGCGGTGGCTCACCGCTACCGTGAGAAGCACGATCAGGGGGACGGAGGGCCACATCCAGGACAATGTGTCGATGGTCCGATAGTGTGACCATCTCCTCCGCCACTCTCCACCCAGACACCATGTGTGTGGCGAAAGAAGTCGCCCATGATAGATCCACGATCGACTCCCCCTGCCACCGTACGCATGTACTCACCGATCCGCTATTTAGTAATCGGAGATCCGACGCTGCCGCCCATTCTACCAACGTCTCTCCTCTTAAGTTATCCCGGGGACTCCCCCACTCCCGGGAATGAGCGTTGAAGTCACCTAGGATGAGCACGGGGCGGGGCCGACATCTGCGGATGCAGGCAGCTACCCCGTCCAGGTAACCTTCGTAGTCGGCGAAGGAACAGTTGGGGGATATGTAACACCCTACCACCGCCATGTGACCCCACTCTATAGCTACCATACCCGGTCCCTTTTCGATAAGAGAGCAGGGAGGGTCGCCCTGTTGACCAGCCCAGTATATAGCGGCGGAGCCCCCGTTGTCTCCAAACCAACGGGGATGGTTCGGGACCACATAGGGTTCCGCAATTACTGCTAGTGCAATCGACCACTGCGCGAGGGTTTGCAGGAGTAGGTCCTGCGCCCCCCGGCAGTGGTTCAAATTGCACTGAAGGATCTTCGGTGTACACATTATGTGGCTTCCATAGGCTTCTGGAGCGGGTCTTTGCCCGTTTGAACTGGCAACTTTGCTGATGGTGCCCGTTCACCGTCCTTTGATAGCCCTGGGGCCTTCGCTTCTGCTGAGGGAGCGGACTTCCTTATATTCTTGCCTTTAGGAGGGGGGTTGCATTTCTTGCTTCCCATCCTGTGGTCTGCAGGCCGTCCCAGGTCCGCGCACACCGGACATTTGAACGGGCGCTTGCATTGTCTCGCTTGGTGGTCAGGTTCACCACATGCATAGCACCGGTTGCTCTTATCCGTCCCACTGGAACACCTGCTGCGGATGTGCCCCATTTCCAGACAGCGGAAACATTGCAGGGGCCGTGCTTCCAGCTGTTGAACCCTGGCCGAAACCCATCCGATCACAATGGTTCTGGCCTCTGAGATCCTCCGTGCTGCCGTAAGTGGGCACCTAACCCAGGCAGTTCCAAGCCTATGTGGAGAGCCGCGAATTTCCCCAACCTTCACAACTGATGTTAAGCAATCCCCGGCTTTGGCGACAGCCTCCGCTACTTCGTTTGTCGTGATGGCCTCGTCTAGGTCCAGAATCCTCAAATCCCTCGTTTTGACGGGCCGCAGAATACGCAATCCAAGGTCAGTGAGAGAATCACGCATTCGCTGAGCCAAGAGGTCAGCCTTTGAGTTGCATTCGGGACCAGATACTTCAAATATGAGGCCACCAGTCATCGCCTTTTTTGTGCGAATGGACTCCAAACCACAGTCAACTAGCTTTATTCGCTCCTTGGCGGTCGCCATCACCGCAGCATATGTGACGTCCGAACCCTCCGGAACCGTCACAGTAATTGCCGCTGATGTCGGCAGCCGCTTCGGCTTTGGCTTAGCAGTGACTGGCACTACCCTAATCTGGGTAGGCTTAGGTGGTGGTTTTTTCACCTGGGGCTTATTCCCCTTACGGCCCGTCACAGTTGCCCACGAGTATTCCGACGCAACCTGTGCCTGCACCTGTGGGGGCTGTGATAGTACTGCAGGTAGGGGCTCCACAGGGGCGGGAGCGGCCTGCTTCTTTCCCTTCGTTTTGACCGGGCCTTTTACCTCTTTATGACCTTCGCCCTTTCTTGGGGCAGGTCTGGTATCTTCTTTTGGCGTCTCTGGCTCGCTTGTAAGCTGTACCTTGAAAGCCGCCAGTTTCACGTCCATCATGGCACTAATGCTCTCCATAAGGCGAGTGTCCTGGACTCCGGTGGCCGCTGGGGGTGCCACTGGTATTTCTCCGTTGGCCTGCCGGTTGCTGGGACGCCGGACTTCCACCGTCAGCCTCTCAACTTTGGCGTTTAGCTCGACCATTTGCGCCCGTAGCTCCGCGTTCTCTCTTTCCAGGCGCTCCACATTGGCATTCGCGGAGGTTCGCTGAGCCAGCTCCGTGGTAGCTGCCTGGACAGTCCGCACCGCGACCCGCAGGGCATGCACGAAACTGCCCTTGAGGTGTTTCGACGAGTCCGCAATCTTCTCCACCGTCGACAGCTGCGCATTAATGCAGGCGCCCAGATCGACGGTGGGTTGAGTTGCCATATCCTTTCCGATAGCCTCAGCTGTCAGCATTTTCACCTTGGCCCGGGTCTTCAATGGCTCTACGTCCGGGTTAAGGGCATCGTCTTCACTCTTTTCTGGTTCCTTCAAAAAAGTAGCTCGCTTGGACTGCGGAATATCCACGTTATCGCCAGATCTTCTTCCTCTTTTCCTTACCCGGGACGCATCCGACGCTACCGACGCGTGTGAGGATACGGAGCAGTCTGACTCCTCACCATCGGTCACCGCCCTTGATGACGGTTTCCGGAAAAACACCGAGGCCTCCTTCCGTACAGGGGAACTTCCCTCCTGGTTTCTACGGCTGCTGGCCATCTTAGCCCTCGTCATAGGCCCAACACCTTTTTCCACTCCCGTGGTGGCGCAGCTGGTTAGACCCAAAAGCCCCTCCTTTTTCTCGTCCAAGTTTGAGGCGTCCGTCCTAGTGCCTTCCAGCAGGCATTCGATGGATGGCTCCACCACCTCTTCCACAATCAGATCAGTGTCCGTTTTCCTGCCAGGTTCAGTTTGAGGGTTGAAACCCTCAGAGCGGTTGTTGCCCCCCCCCCCCCAGAATACGAGGGGCAGCCTCCACAGCCCGAAAGGCCGGGAGGGTGGGATTCTCCGTCGCCGGTACCCACCTGGGGTAGTAAATTATTTTTACAATCCGCCATTTTAGGTTTTTTTGTCGGTTTTACGGCTCGACAGCCAGGGTTGAGCATGAAAAAATGGAGATGAAACATAAATGAAGCCGGAAATGATAACGAAATGAATGTGAAGATGAAATAGAAGATGAAAATGAAGATGAAAATGATAATGAAGATGAGACGATCCGGAATGGAGACCCTCGCAAAGCAAGAGCTTTGCGAGAATCTCCATCCCGTTCTACCTCGCCCACAAGCCCCCGCGCTGTGAAAACACAGCGCAAAGACCCATGGACGAGGCCGCGGCGCCCGGGGTTTCTGTTGCGTCTATTCCAGAAGAGACTAGACCAAAAACGGGCAGCAACCACGTGAAGGATGACCCCGGACTTGTCGTTGTTCGTCACAACGTGGACAACGTCCAACGCGTCGTCGTCGTCGTTGATCGCGCTTGACAATTTATATTGCACCGTGCGAGCCGCCGCTGCGCCGCCGCGCCGCCGCGCCGCCGCACCGCCGCGCCGCCGCTCCGCGCCGCGCCGCGTTGACTACGCCGCAGAACATGCGGCTTTAGATGATACGGAGTAAACTTTACAATCCTGACAGTGATTTATGGCGCACTTTACGATCAACAATGTTCACCTCACCACTTTCAACCTTAATCTCGAAGCGGTAAGACTGAAGCTTCTCAGACGAATCTTTGCAAATAAAAATTTAATGATATGGCCCGATGGTTTTCATACTACCTGAGCGCATTCTCGCTTGCTCTTGTGTGTGCCAGCTACCTACTCGTATATTATTGTGAAAATTGTGTAATGCAATTACCGCAGGTAAATTATAAAAGATTATCCGTTAACATAAACAGATATTAAATTGTTTCTAGCACGAGCAACGCGCGCGTCGCGTGCCGCCGCGGCGCCGCACCGCGCCGCACAGCTGCCGGCTCCCACGGTGGAGCGCGGGCAGCGGGCATGGTAATAATCAAACATACCAAGGGCCTATACGAGTATACTATAATATACACATTGGAACAAGAAAAATGTTGAAAAAAGATGCCAGTGTGATTTTAAGCACAGCTGTGCAACGCTAACATTACCCATGATGGCCATTATTAGGCTCCGGTTGAGTGGGAAGAAGATCCGCTTAATGTAGTCCTCGGTGTTGTACGACACAGTCCGAGGTGCGTTGTGCGTCACCTGCAGAGCCGAGCCACGCAGCCTCTGCCTGCTCCGCAGTCGCTGTAGGCACTGTCTCTGAGAATGAGACAGCGCCATAAAAACCCATTGCTATTACAATGACAACGTTGCCGACCTCGGAAATGGGCATTTTCCTTACTTTGTTAGTCTCGAAAGCTATTTGAATACAATTAACATATTCGGCTCAGAGACGTTTAGTTGGATATACCTAAGCCGCACTTAACGTCGAGAGGGAGTTGGAGGAGCGCATTGTAGGGAGCGGCGCCGCGCCGCCCCACGCCTGTGCCGGCGGCGCGGCGCCGTGTGGCCTGCATGCAAGTGTATGTACATTTGAACTCCGGAGTAGGTAATTGACGCGCGGTGTGAGTCCTTCAATTTAATTATATACATTATAGTAAGTAAAGAAGTCTATACTTACATGGGTCTCGTGAAAGTTAATTCCGGCTCTACCCGAGTTCGAAATACCTATTCTAAACTCTCGTTGGATACTCGGTTTTATCTATATTCTCATCCAAAATATCCAAATGAATTTTAAGTTAATCCTGTGAGTCAACTGTATATATTATATGAATTTGTTTATCGCTAGCTTAGTAGCCGACACGCTAAAGCTGGCGAGTAAACGTGCGATCGCCGGCTGGCGCCGCGCCAGCGCCGCGTGCCGGCCGCGCCCGCGCCGCGCCCGCACCGTGCCGCGCCGCGCGACCTATGTAAAGAAATATTCACCTTAATGCGAGGATTCTGTTTAAAGCAGGCGCCTGGCGAGCGGCCAGCGCGCCTCCCGCCGCCGCCTCGCCGGGCGCGGTGGGCACGGTCTGACCAACTAACTGATTCATTTTGTTTTAAACCACATTTCAACAAATTGAAAACAATGTAGTGAAAAATTGTGCCTTTATTGAGAGCATTTTAGCGCTCAGTTTAATTTGTTTGAATCTGCTGTATATAATTATAAGTATGTATGTATATATCATAGGTAAGATAACTGTGTTCAGATCCTCCGCTTACACCATTAGGAGTACCGTGGTAAAATTTTGAACGGAAACTTTCTAGTTCCACTCGCCCGGTGCGCGGTCTCTCCAAAACAAGCTATGTAATAATGCAAGGCTTGCATATCCTGTCACAACGATGTCTCCACCAAGAGAGCTCGTTCGAAGTTCAATGGTTGAAGCATCGACACGGAAGAAGAACTCAAAGATTATAATGACCGTTGTTCGAAACTCCGACAACACTCATAACATATAAAAGCTATACAAAGTTTATTGCACCACAGCAACGTAGGACTTCGTCGTAGATATTCGTGCACCCTATGTATGTACCCAACGTATTTCATTAAAGCGATTACGGGGCATTTGAAAGGGGGTAATGGCAGAGAACGCAGCGCGACATAATGCAAAACAGCTTAAGCTCTCGAGCAACGCGGCGCGAAAACCTACTCCGAGTGGAATTAAGCTGTGTTCTGAATTTATGAAAACTCCTCGCGGAGTTAACTGTTAATAAATGCAGCGGAGAACACTGAAACTGAAAACTGAAGAGAAAGTTAAGCGACCGTCACACAGCGGACACTGAGCATTGCTACACGGTATAGAGTCACGCGAACGGAACTTCATACTGAAGGCGCGCGCGTGCCGCGACCGCCGCAACGATAAGTACGTGCGGGGACCACACTTCAGCACCAGTGGCTTGTTAGTTCAGCTACATAATATACCGTTCAAATCTAACTGAAACTGGGGATTCAATGTAGCCCCGTGTTAGTCTGTCTAGTATACTGTCTCATAGGGCTCAACCGCTTCTCCATAAACAGGAGTAAATAAATAACGCTTGCATTTGGCGCGGCGCGGCGCCGGCGGCACAACAAAGCCGCTTAGCTTCCGTCGGGGCCCCCCCGCGGCGGTTGCCAGCCTCGCACAAAGCATGCGGCTGCGAAATACAATAAACAACGAACAAGGAAAATATGGAGATATTTAAGACCTTGGAAATAAAGCTAGTAAACGTGCATGCCTAATTCTTTATTGAAGATCTCACCTCAAGCTTGTTGTGGATATTACTAGCCATGTAACTCATTGTAGTAGTACCAATCAACTACGCTGACTACAAAATAATCATGTACCAATCTCAGACTCTATCCAATAACACGTCTACAATTTTCTACACGTCTATTGCTACGAATACGTGTCTACGCGTGCTACGCGTAGCTTGAGTTGAATGTGCTACGAGCTGTGGCTACGAAGTACATTATTATACTTGAAAATTCAAATCTTTAATTGAACTAAGGGAGTTAGTGTAAAAGGGGCGGCTCTTCAGCCACCCTTTCTGCGGTCACAGTCGATCGACAAGTGAGCAGATCAAGCGGTGTGCGCTCTATAATCAGTTGACGCTGCTATTATAGATATCGCTGGTTATGAAAATAATAATATTATTGTAGTATAATATTTTCACGTTTCAGTTATTCGGTTTGTCAGCGCAAGTTTCTTTTCAGTTGCTATGCTCCTAAAGCTGTTTGAAAATGTAAAATGAAATTGTGACATCAATCCGAGCTCAGGTTTCACCGTAAGCTCGTGCAATTTAACAATTAGAAACAATGAACGCCCGAGGGAAGTCGTCACTCTCACGGAACGACGCTCAAACAGAACGCCGCTTCCGCTTCTTGGATCCGAATAATGAAATATCTAGCGGAAACACAAAGCTCCCCCAATGTTTACCAATAATACACACAATTCTCATCAAAAACATATTCTTAAGCACAAACTTGAATTACTTTTGAAGTTAAAGAGCTACAAGGTTACAATACGCGTCGTTCAACGGAATTCGAACTCTATTCAGAGCGTGGCTGAATCGCAAGTTCGGTGTTCTCGGCTCAAAACGAAGATGTGGGGAAAGTAAACATATAACAATCTGGAATACTGAATTTCTATGAATAAGAAACACTTAGCGGCGTTTCCCAACGCCACCAACGCAGGGGCGGGGGCGAGGGCGGGGGCGGGGGGTGGCCGTGCGTGTCATTTATAAACATGCAATTACATATTTACGTATACATTGCGGAAACGCGGTTTCAATTTGGTTTTCCCACGGTGACGCGGGCGAGGACGGTAACTTTCATGGAGAGTTCACGGTGGAAGCGATCATTGAAACGAAGAGTTTTGAAAGCCGCACGTAAACATCAACATAAACACGCGGAGGTACGCGAGCGGCGATTCAACAACTTCGGCGTATTTATTGCTTCTTGAAACGGAGTGAAATGCAAACACCAGCTTCAAAATATACTTATATGAAACACTAGCGGCGCCCCGCGGTTTCACCCGCGTTACACGTACAACACCTACAGGTGTTGTACGTGTTATTTGAAAGGCTATTTGAAAGGTTTGTGCATATTACCTACTCTGTCATCATAGTTAGCATCCGGGTATTATTTCTATATATTTCCCACTCACTCCTCACGCTCTCTGTCTCCCTTTATCTCCTTTCCTCTTCCTTTTTCTCTCTCCCTCTCCCTCTTTCGATCACTCTCCCTTTATCCCTCAATCTATATACTTCTCTCTTTATCTCTTTCTCTCTCGCTCTATCTCTCTCCCTCTCCCTCTATCTCTCTCTTTATCTTGTATCCATTGTTTTGTATCCCCTTGCCAAATTGCGTTACGATCCGTTCAGCCGTTTATTGTGGTCCATAGGGGGTGCATCTAAATAATACCTCATAATTTCAACCCTGTGATTTGCCCCCTTTAGGGATGATTTATCAAAAAAGCTGAAACCCGTATTTCTTTATTTCTTACCAAAAGCCTAAATATAAATTTTCTGACTCCTAAATTGAAGAATTATTTATTACCCATACAAGCTTTCAACCCTTATTTCATCCCCTTCGAGAATATTTTTTGAGACAAAAGATAGCCTATGTCCGTCTCATAGGTCCAATCTATCCCTATACCTAAATTTCATCGTAATCGGTATAGCCGTTTGAGCGTGAAGAGCTAACAAACATACACACATACACACATACACACACACTCACAAACTTTCGGCTTTATAATATTAGTAAGAAGTAAGATAAGATTAATAAGATAAGATTATAGTTTAGGCAGCGTACGCAAAATAAGTAACTTTTCTGGTTGATTTTTTACACCTTGTATTCGAAAAAATCCAAATATCTTACGGAACCCTATTTTTTCCAAAATAAAATGTAGCCTATGTTACTCGTGGATAATGTAGCTTTCGAATGGTGAAAGAATTTTTAAAAACGGTCCAGTAGTTATTGAGCCTATTCATTACAACCAAACAAACAAAGTTTTCCTCTTTATAATGTTATAGTGTAGATTAATGTATGATTTGTGCTACGGTGATATATAAACTTGTGAAACACATCTACTAGACCTCTAAGGCACTGCTTGCACGTGTATACCCTATAGTTATACACGTGCAAGCAGGCTTAGTTCGGCAGGGCGATTGTTGTGTATAGTGTATTATCTTTGAAAATCCGTATACCAGTAACTAGTTGTATTTCACAACGACGCATCCTTGAGTTCAAAAGTTTCAAATCTGAGATATGAATAGCTTGAGGGACGTATCAGGCGCCCGGAGCGCTCCCAGCGGACGTCGTCGTCGCAGCCGTTGAAGCCCCCCCCCCCTCCTCACCCCTCCCCCATCTCACACCTCATACCGCTGGGAAATTAAACTATCGACCAACGAAATTTTTCAGAACATATTTTTTATTCAACGTAAATAAATGTTTCGCCTATTTATGGAGCACCCGCACAGAGATTTCATTGGAAATTTAATTTGTAACGTGACAGTCTTGGTAAAAATCACTTGAATATTATATTCTATTATAAGGAAACGAACGCGGAAATTCTACAATTATCTCAGAAATATTAGTGAGCGAATGCTAACTAAATTTGCGAAGTTCTGAGAAATCTTGGAAAAATATCGTAATAATAAGTCCCTATAATATTCGTTCAGAACATCTTCCCTCTTGCGGAAGCTCTCGCTGCCTCGGGAGCGCTCATAAATAATGGGCGTAGCTACCGTCTTACACTTTTTAATTGCTAATATTTCAAAAACAACTGCAGTTAATTAGGCAGGAGCAGTGTTTGCAGAGAAAACAAGCTTCCTCGTGACCCGGCGCCAGCGGAGACCGGCGCCGGCACCGCGCCGACGGCAGGCGGGCAGGTGCTGCTCACAGTGCACTAGTGCGTGGAAACATCGCTCGCTGTAATAGCAGATATTCAAGCTATGGAACAATCGTCGCGTCGTCGTCGTCATCGCCTAGAACTTATACTACGGCACGAGGAAAACAATCCTTAGACAAACACGGTCATCTTCGATCTTTTCATTCCTCTGTATGATATTTGAGATGACCATCCGAGAAGACTTTAGATTACTATAAACATAAATTGTACCTATAACGTGAAGTATAAATAATGACAGTTCAACAATATATGTTACTAATAAAAAATATTCCGATGATTGCCGCGACGGGAGCCAATTTGTGCAAAGAGCCGATATCCAGGATCGGCGCAGTATGCCGATCGGCGCTCTCGGCGTCTGATTTGAAAATACTCGCTCCATATTCAAGAGCTAAATTCCCTTCATTGGGCCGACATATTCTGGCAAATTCAAACATCTCGTTACGTGATTACGCCGAACTGTATGAGCGAGCAGTTATCGTACGAAAGAATCTTCATACATATGTATGGAATTACCGCTCGCACGCCACTTCGGTATCTTATTTTATATTTAAATAGCATCGCGGCGGCGGCCGTGGCTGCGGTAGTTTTACCCGTAAATGGAATTTGTTGCCGCGATTGAGTCGATGGAGCGAGCGCGGTTCGGCACCGGATACAATTAGCGGAGTGGTCCGGGCGGGGGCGGGGGCGGGGGCGGGGGCGCTCCAACACGCGCCCTACGCAGGTTTATCCTACTAATATTATAAACGCGAAAGTTTGTGAGTATGGATGGATGGATGGATGGATGGATGGATGGATGTTTGTTACTCTTTCACGCAAAAACTACTGAATGGATTTTGATGAAACTTCACAATAATATAGCTTACATATCAGAAGAACACATAGGCTACAATTCATAAATATATATTATTGTATATTATCCAAACGCGGGTGAAACCGCGGGGCGCAGCTAGTGAGATTATAATAGTGTACTTAACTGGTGCGGATTCCAAACATCAAAGGATGTTAAAAACACGTCAGTTAATTAACATTGCGAGCATTTTTAACGGTATATAGTTGTAGCCTGCAAGCGAATGTCAGCGCGAGTAGCGCGCACTAATTAGTATTGTATCGCCTCAGACACCTATTGGTAAATTCGTAACGGTGACTATTAAGATTCTTGTAAAAATACGTGGAAGCATTTTTATGTTACTTCAGTTGAACTCAATTACGTTCACAAAATATCGGTTGATCGGTCAGTATTAGGATCAAATTAACACATAATAAATTATGATCTGCGTTGATACAAGTAGGTACCTACTCAGCAAATAAACATTTCCCGTGGAAACATATTACAGAGCGCTTCGTTCTATGAGAACATCGTGTTGACGGATACGAGGACGTCACGTCGGGTTCAATTTATCGTAAAATTCGCTCAACACGAATACACTCGGCCTCGGTACTTGTTCATCCATTCAAAAACTTTTTTCAGTTGAAAAAACATTCGCACACACGAAATATTTATTCGGAGCTCAGTTTAGGAATTACGAGTAAATCAAAGTTTTTTTCAAAGCCGTCGCTCGGCTCGACTGCACGTTAGACAGAAAAGTCAAACAGACTCGAAAATTGTACCCTCTCATAAAGCTAGGAACGCAAAAGTAAAGTGTTAACGGCTAGTTAGATATACATTTGCTATTCTAAAGTGCGAGTAGATCCAATTAACATTGTAATACAGGTGTACTTTCGTCAAAGAGTATTCAAAGTCACAGTATTCCGTTTCACAGGCCCTTTGTGCAACCCACGCGCGTGCCTTCCTCGGAATGTACTCGTGTGTAGGTAACGTACGGCGGGCGGCGGCGGGCGGCGGAGGACGGGCGGCGCGCTCGGCAAACTGTCCTGTTTGCTAAAGACCTCGCGCGCCAGGTAAATGAAGACATTCGTATTGTAGAATTATTTTACGTTTGTTCACAGCTGCTTTCATTTGAATATGAAAATTAAATTAGACTAGCGAGTAGGATTATTCAATTCTTAATGCTGCACCTGACCACGGTGAGATATAGTAAAATACAGACCGCTCGTTCCTGGTGATTAAATATTACTCATACGTACTCGTATCTAAAACTGACAAATATTTCAAAGACTAATAAAAGAAAGTAAGCGCATCCAGATACATAAAGTAGTTTATATTTACTTTTCTCGCCTCGCATTCACACAAGCAACTTAAACGATTCAACAGCTCGAATTCTCACCCAATTCTCAGCTGGAGAAGTGCATTACAGTATTAGCCGAGGACGGGGTGAAGGGAGGGGAGGGGGGGGGGGGCATCGGCACTTGAGGCGAGTCAACCGAGAGAGCGGCTTCGGGCGCACTGGGAGTTAAGGCCAACATACATAAAAGCTGTGCGATACGATACGATGCGGACGTCGCAAGTTAGCACATACATGGACTCCCAGGCGACGCGACGTCACCAATATTGGTTAAATCAGCGCCACCTGAAGGAAGTCCATGTAACGCAATGCATAACGTAACGTCGCCTTGCGGCTATGCGTCGCGACGCTCCGCTATTACTGTGTCGGCCCACAGTGCGACGCTCCGTACCTACTATGTTGGCTCGCGATGGACTGACACGATAACTTGTTCCCCTTCTGTTGAATAAAAACTTTTAACAAGTTTTTATTTCACTAACCGCGTTAGTGTTAGTATAAATAGTGTATGGTTAGGTCAAATCTTGCAACTCAATCTCGACTTTGTTCGCGGTGTTCAATAAGGAGAAATTATGCAGACCCAACTTACGTCGATAATAAAATCTGTGGTGAGAGAGATTTGATCTGATGATGAGGGAAGGCGACGACCAAATTCATCAGTGACTAACAGTAGGCTCATGGGGTTTGGGCTCATTTTGATCAACTGATAGTAATGATTACGTATTTTATAAAAGTTTTTCTAGTATACTATATTCCACAAACCGCTTATTTCCCTTTGAAGTATTTTTGAATTCCACATTAGCATGAAATAGGAAGCAATTCAGCCACGAGTAGAATTGATCGAATAGGTATGTAGTGGTATTGGTTGCTATCCTGTTCAGTGCGTCGCGAGTCGCGCGGTGCCGCCGCCGCTGCCAAACGAACTGCGATGTGCAGTGTGCAGTGTGCGTGCACGCGACACGGGAAGCCGGGAAACGTGGCTCTCAATGTTTTCACATTTTATTTGCAGCTTTAGCCTCGTCTCGCAATATTGCGGGCTTCCGAGTCTATGTACCCACCTACTCTTTGTACGAAGGTACGTTATCGAAACGACGATCTTACAAATTGTATATTTTGATATCCGTTCCGCGACGTCTCTGTCCCCGGGTATTAGCATCTTTGCCGAGAAAAGCTAGCGCAAAATTTTATCTTTTTAATTAAACTATTAACAGGAAGTGTGCAGTTAAAGCCAAGTTCATGCGATTCTTTATTAAAGCTAGGATACTTACTACGCGGCGGGAATCGCTAGGAAAATTAGTATTTTATAAGAGCGCAAAACGGTCTAGGAAGTAATATGTAATGCGTTTAGTAGGACCGACCATGCCAGCGCACAACTGCATTGTAGTGTTAGTATTTTGAAACTTATGCAACAAAATTTAATATTTATTTTTGAGTTTGTATGTGCTATGAAGAAATTGTGGACGAAAGATAGAGTAGGTAATTTCAATTCTGTTTGCAGCAAAAAAGGTGTCGAAGGGAGAGACTATCAAGTGAGGCATATTTTCAAAATGTACTGCGGGGCCTGAAACGAATAGGGACTGTGGGCCTAACAACAAGCAGTTAGAAACTGTATAAAGGCGCTGAGTAAGTATTGAAATGTTCTAGAAGTCAAAGTTATTTCGAAACAATTGTATTTATTCCAAATTCCCTTATTTTTTGTTAAAGAAAGGGCAAAGGTCGCGGCGGGCGGCGGGACCGGCCGCGGCCCTCGGTGCGGGTGAGCGCTGACGCGAGCTGTGCGGGGGAGTCTTAGGACAAAGCTTTTATGTCGAGAGCCTCTTGTAGTCAAACGTGATTGGAAACTTCCAATCTACTGCGAGGTTGGCGGATCATTTGTTACACTTCAAAGCGAGCCGTCGTTTGTACAGATAAATATTGTATCCTACTCGTTTCACATTCGGTAAAGGAAAATTTTCATCGTCTTCCAAGAATTTACTTTATGTATGAAAAATATGATTATAAGAATAGCAAATGATTTGAAGAAAATGTCGTTCAGTTTTCCTTGCTCTGCATTTACTACATCGTTAACAGCTTTGAAGTAGGTACATTTAATAAGCATATAACTTATATTAGGTAAAGACACCTACCGATACGAGCTTACACTATTTTGGTTGATTCGTTGTATTCTCAAACATCAAAGTCCTTAATATTATTACATTTGTTACAAAGTTCTGGCGTACAAATTGCGGGTCACTAAGCAAGCGAGATAAAAAGGCGGCGGTCTGCGGGAGGTCAGTCCAACTGACGACCCACGCATCATGGACTCTTCGCTAACCGCTCATTTCGGAAGCTAGCATTAAGTTAGGAGTTTATTATCATCCCCAAACACTCTCATAAGGAAATGTCGATCTGTTAGGTGGAAGTGTAGTACAAGTTGGTAGCCGCAGATGCGTCATTAGATGCGCCCATCTCCTCGGGCCGGCAACAAGTGTAATCTCCGGTCCGCTATCGGCGCGCGTGACCCGAGCGTCCCTTATCTCTCCGCGCTCCGCCGCGCCGCGCCGGACGGCTCCTAGTCGGACATTTTGTTTTTATTTTGTAAGACCCGATTAAATCTCGGTCGGGTTATGTTCCGCTGTGTGTGGAGTTTCACTTCTATTGTTATTTCTCACGATACAAGCTTTTTATAGTTCCTTTATTTCTCGTCTCTAAGCGGCCGTTATATAATAATATATTATTCGGCGAAACCGTGGAAACTTTTTATTTCCGACCACAAACTGTAGTTCTCTCGACCGAAAAATAGAATAAACATTTTTTATTGGAATTTTATTTACGACTTCCCGAATTCGGTGCATACTTTTTTTGAAAACACATTGTTATTATATTTTATAAAATACCATAGTATTCGTTACTGCTGACCTAAACGAACTCAAACATCATCAGTCTACTATACAATACTCCATTATGGAGCTACATCTTCTGCCTGTATCATTAGATCAGCTCGCTGTCACCTATTAGATAACATTGTATCCTACGTACTTAACTTACATATTGTAACTCATTTGAACAACGGCCTGGGTCACTTAAACCTAAACAAACATAAATGCAATGCATGATGTGGTGCAATTAAGATTTGTTGTATTGTATTTCACACGCATACCTACTAACATATCAAAACAGTAAAAGTAATCGTTAAAAAGGTACTATAATGTACACCCTTCTGTCCCTACTATAGCAGTTTATTCACTTACATCTCTCAAATCAGATCAAACAACCTTTAGTAGTTCGCGCCTGACCATTGAGCGCATTGTAAGGGCGCGCACACACGAAGCTCGGCCGGCTTGAAAGGCGCGCATTCACGCTGTGTGCTGATGCAATGTTGATAGCGGCCGAGTTTGCTCAGTGCCCTTTGCTTGCGCCGTCCCCGCCGCCCGCAGTTGAAAAGAACCGTTTAAACGAGCTTGCGACGAAAAAATTTAAGACTGCGAAACAGGTTCAAATCCGACAAATATGTGTGCTTAAATTAAGAACGATATTTTACCTTGTGTTTTTACTCATATTGCTGTTTATATGTTGTATTACCTACAATAGCGGTTCCACCACACAGTATATTCCGCCCCGCGCCGTCGTCGCCGCACCTTGCACACGAGCTGTCTGTGAATTCCGTTAATTTTCCACCTAACCGTTAGCGTTAAGCCGGTGGTTCGCGGCGAATGTTTTACATAAGCCGCTGCACTACAGGACTTTAAGATGCGAGTTGAACTTTGAAAATTGCATAGAAAATTACTTAGCGCATAATTAATAGAACTATAACTATATGACCGATTCACGAATGCATGTAGCGGGCTTTAGACAAATAATTTTAATAAGCATTAATTTTGTGCTTTTGTGCTATAGTAGCGATCCACCCGGCTTCGCACTCGTAGCACCAAGTATCGATCCCATGACCAGTTACTGTTGGTGATCTAGAAATGCATAGCCAAAAAAGAAGTCGCTATCGTCGATGTCGTCAACATCCCAACATCGAAAACACCCAGTTTCAGCAAAGATTGTTGTATCCATTGGCAATTAGTTATCACTTATCTCAGTTATCACACTTGTTAGCACTGATCACAGTGGTAGGTATTTGAGTTTTAAGGTAACAAACAAACGAAATTTTAATAAATCTCATATTCAGTTTCAGTGACCATTATATAGACCATAAAACTATCTCCAAAATGCAGACTCAGCTCAGTTACAGTTTTATACCAGTATAAAGATATAATTATAAAAGTCACCGTTTCATGGGGCAGGCAGAACTTCTCACAGAAGCACTAAACGTATAACGTACCTAACTAACCTAACCTAACTGTGTGTTCAGAACAGTAATGTGCGGCGTGTAAGCCCGCCGCCGCAGTAGCCGCACCAGCCGCCGCTAAAAGCATTCTTCATCCTTTTTGCTGACTATTTTTTACTGCATCGTTACGTTGGCGTTGGTTGTCACAGACAGTACTGAAGCTTTGGTTTTATAACATTACGCATCAGAAGGACGGCTTCAGTGGCTAAACTTGTTAAACTATGGTGGCATGACCCACGTAGAACATATGAAAGAAAAACAGAAAAAGTCCTTGTGTAATCGCGTCAATACGAAAAATCCAGCCCCAAGCGTTTACACAATGACGAACAAGTTAAAAGCTTTTTCGGTGCATACGAAAACTATAATAAATAACTCAAGTGTAAACAATAAGCTTCGTCTCAATCTACAATGGGACACTAGCCAGGGATTATCAGTATTTTCTTTACCACGGCAAGTCTACCGAGGTCGTCACTAGCAGCGACCGTTGGTAAGTGTGGACCTCGGTCACCGCCCCTACCGTGGCTACTCACATGGACACATTTTACTCGCACTCGCACTGGGATTGTGGTGTTGTTTTGCGCAAACAGTTCGATGGGCTCCATCGAGCGAGCCTTGTATCGAGCTCGTTGGGCTCCGATTGCTGGAATGGGGCGCCTGTACGCGGTAAGTGGTGTACTGTCACTGTTAGTTATTTCTGCCATTGTATATTAGGACGGGTATTTGCAATGAGTACAGGAACGAACAGGCTATCGAAAGTTTCACAGGTTCGGGACCACTTCATTCTAAGTCATGTGACATTCTACTCCGCTAGACTGAATACGTCTCTTCAAGTTCTCTTCAGGGGCGTTTTCTCAATACTCTAACCAAATACTTAAGAGTGTGACAGCCTGATAGCTCTTAATGCAAAATACGGCAGTTAATAAAGACTCGAGTAAGACGGATGTATCAAGCCCCTCGCCTCCCGCTCCCGAGCAGGCGGTGTGAGTGATGGCGCTGCATAGCTTCGCGCTGCACTCGATAAGTCAAGACACTGCACCTAATTTGCCTCTTGTCTCGCGCCGGCAAAGATTTATCCAACAACTTACAAGTCACTAGTCTGCCTTCTTGCACTCGAGACAACATTATCAATATTCATTCCACGCTGCGCATTGCACACAAGATGTGGTACAGGAGGTCCCGCAACCTGCACCGAGCTCGGCGGATACCTCTTAGAAAGTTAGTCGCAATAACACTACCGCCAGCGCGGCTCCTCCTCCGCCTTGAAAACTTCATTTTGAGAGCTCATTTAAAAATCCATTTAAAACATCTTCCCGGAATTGGTTGAAAAATAATTTTATGAGGATTAAAGTTGGCGGAGCGGCGAAATTGAAACGGGACGTTGCGACGTCGCGTATATTTTAAGTGTACCTAAGCATTAGAATACAAGTACTTTGAGGTGCGCAGAGTATCAGCGCCTTTTGTTTTATTTGGACTAGATAAATAAATGATAACAGAATAACAGCTGAAAGATAACTTTGGATTCGTATTATTCCAACCTTTATTAGAGAGCCCCCGGCCTCCTGCAGCCAGCGCCAGCTTGCCTCCGTCGCACACCCATCCTCCACGACGCGCACCCACTACTCTCCTGCGCGGAGATAACACAGCAAATAAAATGTTGAACATCCGCCGCCGAGCGCGTACAGAACGTTCAAACAGTACCTACTGAGAATTACTGGTACTAACATTTTTATTTGCCTTGTATCCTATTTGTGAATCACACACACAAACTCGAGAATGATCTGTACAGCAGTCTTTAAAGAGCTTATTTATTTTTGTGAGGCCGCCAAAAGAATATGAACCTGTATTTAGATACTTAGCGAGTATTTTTGACCTATTCCGAGATAGAATCCCATTGAACGCACGAGACGCGAAAACAGCTCAAGTTATTTACGAACATTATAAACGTCGAAGGTACATTACAACAGTTTCTATCTTTTATAATTATTATCAAAGTAAGAAAGTAATTCCAAAATACCATCTCCGAGGGAGACATGATTGATCTGTAAACTGTGCGTGGGCTACCAACTATTCATAACTAAGATTACCGATGGGCTATCACAAATATGCGACCCATTGAGGTTTTGTTGTCATACACAACGATATAAGTAGCTACTCATATAATATATATATTTTCGTTCGCATGATGATACACGAAACATAGCCCGTGAAAGGATCGTGTCAGCAACACACCGAGTGCTTTAAAAGAGTGAGTCATGGTGACGGCGCGTGCTTTGCGCCGCACACGACAGGCTGCCGGCATGTCTTCACAATAAATTGTTTTAAAATAAACAAAGTCCCATTAAAAACAGTTGACTGTTGAAGTCCTCAGCTCAGCGTCCGTGCGCAAAGTTGTACAATTTAAAAGCAATCGCGCGCCAAACTGCTCCTCCGCCATGTTAGCGCGTTACTCGGCGCCTCGCGCTCATTAGCAACTTTTATTGTTGTCGGTGTTGTCTCCGCGACAGCGCCGCGCTGCGGCGGCCAGCTCCTTTGAGAGACTTGTCTTTGAATGTTTCATACACACTTTTGTTAGGAGCTATGTCAGTGCCCCGACTGCAGCCCGATATTTTAATCTAACTTAGGATTAGTCTGTTTGCATTAGCATCAGGATGTTCCCAAATTTTTGACCAAACTAAATTCATAACGTACAAATAAAAGATATTAAGTAGTGTAGAACCACTAATTCTGGATAAAGTTCGACCAATCGACGTCGAGCGCACTGAAACAAACTTGGACGACAAAGCTTTTGAAATAAGCACATTTGCACAATTCAAATTGGATATCATTCCAATATTTGCCTCCACAAGTGGTCATGTAGTGGCTCCTCTCCGATAGTTTAGGCACAGTTTACAGTCGCCCCGAGAGATTGCTATTGATTCTGGCAGTTGGGTAGGTAAACGAGAACTTTACAAGGACTTGGTTTGTGGTTAGACGAAGGAATGATAAAAGCGATTTGTAGTGGAATCAAACGCGTGAGTGAAGTCCTTATGCTGAAATTATTTCGTATGTAAGTTTTTTTCTAGTTTTCTACTGCTATCAGCCTGACTACGTAGCTTACATTGCCCGAGTTGGTAAGAACATGAAAACCTCGAGCAGTTATTAGACGCTTAAATTCAAACAATTTTTCATCATAAAATAGACTACATTTAACTAAAACTATAAGGACAGAATTCCATTCTTCTACAAATTCTGAATATTAAAGGAAAAGATCCTTTCAGAAAACGCAACAGATAGGATCCCGGAATAGGTTTCACGTTTCACATTTCGCTGGAACCAAAGGATTTATCGCGAAATTACTGTCGATAGGCGACGGTACAGCCCGCCGCCGCCGCGGTCGCGGGCGCAGCTACACTAAACAGCGATTTCATAAGTATCTGTCTAATAAATAAATATATGAAACTGACCTGTTTAACGTAGATTTCTTAACGCTTCTGTAGCACTTGCTCAAAAGCTTAGGCTATGTAGATCTCGTAGTGCTATCGTAGAACTTGACACTACGTAGATCTCGTAGCACTTGACACTACGTAGATCTCGTAGCACTATCGTAGCGCTAGCTGAAAAGCTTACGATATGTCGTAGTGCTATCGTAACGTTTGATGCTACGTAGATCTCGTAGTGCTATCGTAGCACTTGACACTACGTAGATCTCGTAGCACTATCGTAGCACCAGCTCAAAAGATTACGCTATGTAGACCTCGAAGCGCTATCGTAGCACTAGCTCATACATTAATATTACGTAGCTCTTGAAGCGTCCAACTAACGTCGATGACAATGTTTGCAGTCCTCAAGTACCTACTCGCAGTACTATTTAAAAGTTGTATGTAATTTGTATATTTTTTTATTACACAATTATGTAAATATATTATAGCGTAGCGTTAGTGCCGTGGAACCCGCTCGCAGCGCCGCCCCGCCCCGTGCGCGCGGGTATCGCTGCCCGGATCAGCGGCGCCTGAATATATCCGAGACCCGCCGAGATAAATCCCGCCATCAGTCTGCGTTACATGCACAGATGCAGCTTCTGCAACTATCTTATGAGCTTTCTTAGAATGCGACCACTCGATTTCTGGATTTCCATGTAAATGTGCGTTGCATTCAAACATATTCAGAGAAGTCCGCTTTGAAGTGCAATATTTGGAACTTGTTTCATTTTGAGAATAAGCATTTTGTTGCATGTGTGGGGTGCGGGGGGAAGCCACATCAAATATCAGTAGATATTGTTACTGTACTGTCATCGCAGGTTTTATGGTGTTTTTTCCAAAGAAGGAAGAAAACAGGCATATTGAGAAACACTTTGTGTTACCTCGACTAAAAAGCAAGAACCATAATAACCGTAACGCATACCACTGAACCCTCGCCAAGACGACGCTTCGCCGAGGCACTCCCTACATACTACAGACTATTGAAAGTTGGAATGTGGACTTTAAAAGCCAATGGTATTCATAAATGATCCCTAAATTCAGTTATTTAGCGGGAAAAGACAAGCACTAAACTTTTCCCGAGATCTTAATCTTATCACTGTTTAATTTACTATATTTTCCTTAGTTTAATACAGACTAGAAAAGTTTCAATAAACTAAATAGAAACTCAATCCTCTAAAGCCGTTTCATATAAAAAGCTCTAAGTAAACTCGAGCCGGTAAAGTGACTTACTGTGCGAGTGCAATTCAGCAAGTTAGCCGTCCGGCGGGGCGGCGGGGCGGGCGGCGGCGGGCGGCGCGGCGTATAACTTGCTATCCAATTCAATTAAAATTTTCCAATCGGGTACATTCTTAACGGAGTGTTTACTGTCGATCTTGATCGAGTGCAGCCTGCGAGCAAGCGCTGGCGCTGCATTTAATGCACTCCAGCTTTCAATTATTAACTCATTTATTTTTTTCACCATAACAATATAAAAGTCTAGAAATAATTGTTTACGTAGGGAAGGTTTAGTTTGAATAGGCAAAATTCTAAATAAAATCGATGGTCATGAAAAAACACGAGAATCTGAAATATAAGTTGAACTAGTTGATTATTTCTGATATACGGGTAGGTTGCAGATATACGAGTAGTCATCTCCTAAATTGTTCTAACGTGTAAAACCGTAGTGAACTACACTTTTTGGTTTTAAGCTCATGGTAAATGTAGACTAACCTTTGCTAGATAGTGGGCCTCGTAGTGAAGTATATTATCTGGCTTCGACCACTGAGTAGGTGTTTATCGGCGGAAGTCCGCGTGATTGGCCGCATCCGACGCGAGCCGCTACAAAGAAAGCCATTTCCGCTCCGAGCGTCACGCGGCGAGCCAACAGCGCGTGGACGCTACATTTACTCGTATGTGCTCCGGATTTTATTTTCAAGTTGCAACTTAAATGACTATGTGAAAAAGCAAGTATAACAAAGTATTTTATATGTATTATATTCTACATCACCGAACTTAGCTGCGATAAGTATCAATGAAAACAGAGTATGAATAAAAGAAGATACCTGTGCAGCTATGTTGACGTATCGTCTAGGGAAGCTACGAATATTTAATGCTCTAACGTTTCTATGTATGTATATCAACCGCACTATAACTAACCAAGAATATTAAGATAACCACCTAGCTGTGTAGTGGGCTCCACCGCCCCCTGCTGCCGCTGGTGAACCGCCAGAATAACTCCATCCAAACGGAAACTGAATTAAACTCCGAGAGGAGTAATTATGATTGTGTTACAGGCTCCGGGACATTAGGGTGACAAGCGAGAGAGGCCGTCTTACAGACTTAATTGGAACTGAAACGTATTTAACTTCATCGGTGATCGGTTATGTAACTGTTGGATCAACATAATATAGCTTATGTTGACTAGTAAAAAAATACAAGTTTGAAGGGAAACGATTTGAAAGAATTTTAGAATACACACCAATTTCTCAATTCCAGCTATGTTCTGCAGAACAGACAAAGTGAGATGAAAATAACAGAAACAATAAACAGCAATAAAAGTAAGCAGATTACAGCCGTTGTAGTAATGGCCGGTGATTTCGTGCAATCTTCGCGGCTGCTAAATTGAGATGAGCGCTAGCGTGGATTTATGGAGGCTGGAGCGCCGCCAGGGGGCGGTGCCTCTCAGGGCTCGCAGCACTACTAGTGTGCTGCCTTAGGAAGCTTCCGGAGTACATTACAATAAAATCATAGAAATAATATACGTATCGTATTTATCACAATCGGCATCATCGTCAGAAATACTTTCTAAATCCGATAAACATTGGAGCGTACACAGTGAACTACAACAAGCAGCATTCAATGGATATCGTCCACTTATTGCACAAGCTTGCACATTTCCTGGACAGGTCCAAAGTTTTCACATTTCGTCGTTAAACATTTGCAAGAGCGACGGAGCGAAACGCAAAGCGGCAAGTCGGAAAAACATTTTATCTCGCCAACTATCTTGCACAAAGGCATATCGAGACTGTCACGCACACAAAGAGGTTGCCGCTTCACAAGTAACATTGTGCCTGCGCTAGCAGCGGCTTAGCTTCCGCCGTACTCATAGCATAGCTATTACGCACACGAATGCGAACAGGTGATTTATTCCACATATTCTACTAAGGTATACTAGTACCCAACTTATAAGGCGCGTCGTGAATCTTCGTTCGCGCAGAAAATAAAGTATGGTCCGAAGATTAACGAAAGAATGCTTAAAACTTACAATCAACCTAAGATCACTATTATTAGGTTCATAATACACTGCAGCTGTTAGTTCCATCTCACTCTAAGCTTGCTAAGATGGCGGCGGCTGCCGACCAATAGCGGTCAATAGCATTTCCCGCGCTTTGAAAATTCATCTTCTGCGCAGGTACATCGGTAAGCCATATCAGTTGGGTAATACTGTACTCAAGTTCATATCGGCAAATAACCATACTTGATCCTTGAAGTTTAAACCACAAATGCATATTATGTATGCATTTTTACACTATAAATTCACAGCTCTATTATGAAAGATAAATAAGTAATGTTCCTTCAGTATACTCGGCGCCCAGCCGATCCTCCGACGGCGGTCGGCGTAAGTTAATTTTGAGTCTTTACAAACGGCTAAGTGAGCTAAGTAACTGCATGCATTTAATGTATAATGCAAGAGGGACCCAGCGGGGTTATGTACTGTCCACACGGCGCGCCCGACCACGGGATCGGAAATGTTCCTTTATGAAGCCGACCGGACACTAATTATTTCAGTCATTATGCACTAATGGAGCTAATCATTATGCACTAATGTCTTTGTTGAGCTGGTTGAGACTACAATGTCTTATTTATGTATCCTTAACGTCATTACAATAAGTATTATATTTTTTTATATTGTGACATTGCGCGATATTTTCAAGGCTAATCTGGAGCAAAACTGTAGTAAACTATTGATAGTATCGATACCGTAACATTATAGACGCTTCTAAAGGATTAACTGTACTAGTGAACCATCAATCTTGTAGAGCGATGAGGTCGCTCCCGGTAGTTCAGAATACTTGGGAATCTGTAAACAAACCGAGTCGTCAGTCTCCGCGCGACCGAGGCGCACAGCGAGCGGTGACCCCGTGCCCCGCCGGCGAGGCACGCCATCCATCTTGTGAAGTTATAGCGGCACTCTGTTGTGAACTTATTTCTAAACAAATTGCCTTCTCACACTTACCAGATGAACCGTAGTCAGCGTCATCCTTCCTGCCCGAGCGCTCTCTGTAGTGAAGCCGTGCTTACACTACGTATGGCTTAGTGACTAGCCAGCTATTGTTGCACGTCGTGATACGTATCATGCTGCGTAACAACACGTGCAGCAATTATCAACTACTGTCGATCAGCGCTGCTTGTATACATATCGTCACCGACAAACTAGAAGATATGCATCAATATCAAATGACGCGTCAATTAGCAATGCCGAACGTATTTGTGCAACGTTACACAACATGTTGAGCGTCACATGTTGTGTTGCGCATTCTTCGTCGGCCAGTGAATACCCAGCCTGACTCGCACACTATAAATCTCGTGACCCGATCGAGTCGCGCTCGCCTCCACGGAACTATCTGTAAACAAGTCGTCCCAGCTCGCTTGCCAATCGGATACAACTAGTTGTTTGCGACTGTTCATCTTCGATTTATAGCTTGTCACACCGCCTGAGTCACTTCGTAAGCCATCAATATTGTGGAATGGTCGTACATCAAGAATAATCAGGAATTTCTTTAGTATTCCAAATTAGAGACATCGGTAGTGGTATAGTGTAACATTGCTACTTAGGTAATTGATGTCTAGTGTTAGTAGAATCATAAATCGTCCTCATAGTCTTCAACCCTTAGCTACAGGGAACCGTAGACCTTGGTCCAATATGTCATCATGATGCTGTTATTGTAAAGTTCATGTCGCAGAACTGGAACTGAAAATTATGTAGTTAGCTGCAAGCCCCTTTAGGTCACACATGGCGTTCCGAGAAACCTTGAATTAAAATAAAATGCCACGTTCAGGAAATGAGTGTTCGGCCAAAACCTCAGCAGAATATAAATAAGTAGTTACAAGAAATTGGTTCACTAAAGCAAATCTGTATTCGTGTCGCGCTCATTGACAGCGGCGTGACGAACAATATAACGTCGGCATTTCTCGCGGAGATTTGGCACGCGTCTGCTGACGCGGACCAATAAACCCCTTCCTCCTAAAATATGGCGAAATAAAAAGGGTTTAGGAGCGACAATCGAGGCCCTTTGCTTTTTCATCAACATTTGAGGCCAGGGAAAGGGTAATTTTACCCCTCGACAGCGGTAATTTTGCATTTTGCATTGCAAATGTGTGCGGAAGAAGGCTCCGCCCGCCGCTGACCCGCGAGTATCTGATTAGCGAGTGCCCACTACCTCGAATAAACCAAGAGGACGCACACTTGGGTACGTTCAGACACGGCTAAAATGAAAAACTCTCATTACAGAGGGTATCTACATTGTTAATTGTGGGCCCGAGTGGAACCGCTGCGTAATTAGAAGCGTGGCCGCGCTTTGAACCAGCATTATCTTCCTTTAAAAGGACTCAAATACAGGCGGCGGTTTTTTTTATCAAATGATATAATTTTTTTTAAAGATGAAATATACATAATATGCTAACATTCGAGTACACAATCTCACGTGGTGTTCACTGACGATGTGGTCGATCGAACGCAAAGCCTAAATTGAGTCAAACAATATACGTTCCCAGAGACTTATTACAAAACAGTAAAATTTGTAGATAGACGGTCGATACAGAACCGATCACTCTTGAAGTTATTAAAATCTAAATAATTTAAAAAGAGAGTTTGATTCTGTCAAGAATAATTAACTCCATGGCTTATACAACAAAAAATATCGATCGGTACAATACATAAATAGGTGAAGAACGCGCCGCCGAGTCGCGCCGTGCGTCCCTACGCACGCCCGACTCTGTTTCAGAGATTGTTCCAAATCAACTTTCCAATTCACAAGTAACTTGTTCATTTCTCGAAGTAATTGGACAACTAAGTTCCGAAGTTGTTGGCATCGATAAAATAATTCAAGGACAAGGTAGCTACAGTGTAGGCAACGTTTATCTTCAAACGGAAGCTATAGATGTTCGAATACAAACGATTTTATCAATAAAAAGTACCTACCAAGGTAGTCCTTCATCACAACAATCAGTAGGTAAGAGTTTTTATTCACATATTCAGTTATATCTGACTTTATGTATGGGATACATTTATTCAAAAAACAACAATTGCTGACTTTTATACCTACAAGTAAGTCATGGCTTTCTTTTCAAGTTAAATTGACAAACATATAGGTACCTAACCACGGATCGCCACGAGTTGAGTCTAACAAGAGCCTCATAGTACTAATGATCCGAGTGTCGTGTCCTCCGAGTGCCAGGTCGGCCAGTCAGCCAGTAGCCGGCGTCGGAGGCCCCGTTAGCGGCAATTCTCTAATTAACGCGCACTCGCAGATATGAAACTTTATATTCTTCGTTAAAACTTGCCCGTGGTCGCTTTATATCGCCTTTGACAAAGTTCTCCGGGCTCACTGGGGTCGCCACGCCTCGCGCGCTCTCGGGACGGGGAATATCACGAATACATAATGACGGTATGAGTTTACAAAGCAAAATCTAACGGCGTAATCACGCGAGACAGCCGCCGTAGACTTGTAGAAAAACATCATAAAGATAGCATCGGTGACACCCGAATAAAACTCATATACCTTCGAATCTTGGATCAGTCAACGAAAATTGCTCGCTTTATAGATTCAGAGTCTTCCATAACTAAAAGTCACAGTACCCCTACAGCAGTCGTGATGATATTCCTCGGCCTCCGCCGGCGCCGCTCCGTACAAATTCGGCAACTCGTTATTGTAATGAGAGATTGGAGCGATTCAATCTTATTAATATTGAGGCAATTCCAAACCGGTGGCAAACGAAGAGGTGGTACACAAATAAAGGATTTTGCTGTGTTTGCTATGAAACCCTTGTACGATTGCCACATCTAGATAGGTACCTACTATGAATGTCTTCGGTGCGATTGGATAGGCGGTAGTGAGCTCAAAGGTCACATTAATTCCGCAAAGGAATGCAAACCGCGTTTTGTATTTATGTTTTTACGCTGTAGGTACTTTGAATGAAATATTCTTTGCAGTTCTCCTTTTCCTCGATTATGTTCCGATATGATTAGGTGGGCGGGTGCCCTCAGGCGCGGCGGTGGCGGTGTGTGGTGGCGGCGGTGTGTGGTGGCACACCTCGCTACCGATCGGCGATATTAGGAGCTTATTTCTCAAAGGTGCCTTCAAAGATACAATTACATGACGCTCTACCGTCGCTCAACAGATCGAAAAACACAAAAAGAGTTGACGTCTCGATGCAAAAATTGTTTTATTTTCATCTATGATGTAGGTACCTATACGTTTCAATGCGATCTTAGAATATTGAAGCAATATTTTATATTCAGTACGCTCCGCGACCCCGTGACGCGCGCACACGCTTGTCGCTCGCACCGTTACTGTGCTTATCTACTGTGCTTATTTTTTGCGGATCGGTATTATCACCGCTATACGATGTTTTCATGTCCTGGATGTAGCCTTGACCACTCCGATGGTGTGAGATGCTCAAATTGTTCTACGATGCGTTGTTTCACGTGTTCCCATACCACCGAAAAGAACTACAGAAAACTTGGGGCGGCGAGACAATCTACCGCACTGTGTGTGAAATGCAAGTCCAATCAAACTCCAATTATGCGAGCTGCGTCTCCATTATCACAATTACCTACAACTGCTACTCTGGATTTGGTACTGCAGGAACTACGCGACGGGATTCAAGGTATAAATGTGCGCCTCGAGCAACTGCCGACTCTGATGCAAGAAGTTAAGGACATCAAAGACAGATTCCACTACTTTGAGGACTCGCTACTTAGTGTCAAGAAACAGGTCACTGAAAATACAGAGAAAATAGTAGATATTGAAAAAAGGATCACCAATTTAGAATCTAGGTGTCCTAACGACGATAACTACCCGCAACTTGAATTAAAAGTGACCCAACTAGCCGCTGATCTGTGTTCTAAGGAGCAAAGAGAGAGGATTAATAATATTGAAATTAAGGGAGTGCCCATTAAGAAAAACGAAAACTTGATTGCTATTTTCCGCCAGGTCGGTGAAGCTATCGGACAGCCCGTGACATCGGGAGATATCAATTTCATTACAAGAGCTCGATCTGCAACCAACAATAAACCTATTATCGTGGGATTCCTAGGAAGGTACGCCAAGGAAAACTTTGTGGCCGCGGCTAAATCGCACAAAAACTTAGTTGCAGAAGATGTGGGATTCCCAGGCGTCACCACTAGGATCTTCATAAATGAACACCTCACGCGCGAGAATAAGCAGCTACTGGTGAGGACTAAGAAACAGGCGGAAGAAAAAAACTTTAAGTTTACGTGGGTTCAGAATTGCAAGATTCTCGTGAGGAAAAACGACACCTCTCCAATAATACAAATAACTAGTGATGATGACTTTGCTAAACTTAAATGACTGTTGATTCAGTGCCTCAATGTTCATTTATTCAGAACACTAATTATGTTTGTAGTTTCATATTTTTTCTGTAGTACACAAAAATTATACCATCGTAGTTTTTTGGTATCCGATCTTATTGTTCAGAACTTTATTACAAAGCCATGTAAAACTATTCATTATATCGTGCTATCTGTTTATTTACTATTTATCAATCAATCGCCATCCATAATAATACCCTTTAAACGTTTGTCTCATTATAACCATAATGAATTATACTCGTTTTTACTTACGCGTATAAAAATCGTACATAGTACTTTGGCATACCTATACTTTATTTTATTCGTAAATTATTTCACGACATTCTGCACACCGCCATATATTTGCGCCTCAAAACACATAATTGTTTATCTGCATATTTTACTGTTAACAAAGGCCACTCAAATTATTCCACAATATAACCAAAGCAGATGTATTGCTATTATTCACTATAGATGTCAGCCGTTGACACAACACCGGCAGATAAGCATTGTTGCTCGTTTCTCAAGTACTGTATCTCGTTCGCAAATGCCTAACATTATCAAAACATTTAATATTTACACATCGTTTAACGATGCACTTTCCGGCCGAGTTCAGACTTGGCTGGAACGTGGTTATGGTACCTAATATTTATTATCAAAATGTTAGGGGTTTGCGAACGAAGACGGTACACTTTAGGAGAAACCTTCAATTGTGTAATTATGATGTTGTTGTGTTAACGGAGACTTGGCTTCTTAGCGGTATAAAAACGGAGGAGCTATTTAGTGACATGTACACGGTTTGGCGGCGCGATCGTGACTACGAAGCGCTCGGACAGGCACGCGGCGGTGGCGTGCTTATCGCTACGCGCCGAGAGCTATCGGCGCTCGCGCGCCCAGAGTGGCATTCCACAGCGGAAGATATTTGGATAACGATTCAATTTAAAAATAATGCTAATAAAATACCATTAAACCTTCATATAGGCGGCCTGTATCTCTGTCCCCAAAGTGGTGGCCTTTCTTTTTCTTCACAGCTTTCAAATTTTTGTGACAATGTCCTTTCTATCTCGGCTGAACATCCGAATGATAAGTTGTTGATATTAGGTGACTTTAATCTGAGCGATATTAAATGGTCTGCGTCTACTGGCTACTCCTACTTAACACCGACTTGTAATAGTAATAATTTTAACCACACAGAAATTTCAGACCTTTTAAACCTCAACAATCTAGGGCAATATAATCATGTACAAAATTTTATGGGTGGTATTTTAGATTTAGTTTTGTGTAATGACAACCTTTCAGTAGTCTATTGCCTGGACCCATTGGTGGATGAAGATAACTACCACCCGGCGCTGATATGCAGGCCGCATTTTATGGTTTCTGACATGCTTGTTCCCAATTGTAGGCATAAGTATTTATATGCAAAGGGTGATTATCAGTCAATATCAAACGAAATTGATACGCATGACTGGCAGTCACTTCTCTCGTGCGGTAGTGTAGATGAAGCTGTTATTGTTTTTAATAATATCTTGTCTGAGCTTAGGGACCTATTTATACCATCCAAATATGTAAAACCCAGTCAGTACCCAGTATGGTATTCCCCTGCTCTGTTACGAATACTAAAAGAAAAAAATAAATTTCATCGGAAGCATAAGCTATATAATAACGTAAGCGATAGTAATGCTTTCAAAATTCTGCGTGAACGTGCAAAGAGAATTGAACATGACTGCTATCTTGGTTACATAGCTAGTGTTGAAAATTCTATTCGCATCAACCCACAAAATTTTTGGTCTTTTATTAAATTAAATAAACAGCACAATACATTTCCTTCAACCATGACCTATAGAAACAGAAACATTACATCTGGAGATAATATTTGTAATGCATTTGCAGATTTTTTTGACTCTAATTATTTACCATCTTCATCCTCGCAAACTTTCAATAATTCTCCATTAAATTGTGACGCAACCAATTCTAAGGCCGACATAGGCGCAATAGAAATAGTTAATAACAAATTACTTAAGCATTTGAAGTCCCTTGATTGCAGAAAGTCGGCTGGTCCTGATGGTCTTCATCCTTATTTGTTACGCAACTGTGCTGAAAGTCTATATTACCCGATAAGTATACTCTTTTCGCGTTCTATAAATGAAGGTGTAATGCCAAAAATATGGAAGACGGCATTTATATCCCCAATACATAAGAAAGGCTCTAAACGTGATGTATGTAATTATAGACCAATCTCAAAACTTTGTATTCTGGCCAAGGTGTTTGAAAAACTTGTTCATGAACAAATCTTTGCTGCTCTTAAACATTCATTTCTGCCGCAACAGCACGGTTTTCTAAGGGGTAGGTCTACTGTATCTAACCTTGTTTCATTTACGGATGCTGTCACTTCTGACATGGACTCGGGAGGTCAAGTTGACGCTATCTATACAGACTACAGTAAGGCATTTGATCGCATCGACCACGTAATTCTTCTCGCCAAATTGCAAGCTGCTGGTATTCGAGGAGACTTGCTTAGATGGTTTAGTTCCTATGTCGATGGGAGATGCCAGACTGTAGTCTTGAACGGATTCGCGTCAGCCCCCTCACCCATTCCTTCTGGAGTGCCTCAGGGCTCAATCCTTGGCCCGCTCTTGTTTATTATCTTTATAAACGATATAAATAAGTGCTTTGCACACTCTGACTTCTTATTATTTGCTGATGATATGAAAATATTTAAAAAAATCAATAATAGTGATGATGCGATGCTGCTCCAGAAGGACCTTCATAATCTTCAAATCTATTGCCACCTTAATAAACTTGACCTAAATATCCTTAAATGTTTCTGTATAACTTTTAGCAGATCGCCTAGATTATCGCATTTTAATTATACAATTAACGATCAAGTCCTCTTGAGGACCGATTCCGTAGTCGACCTTGGAATTACTCTAGACTCTAAACTTTTATATGACAAACATATACAAGTAATTTCTGCAAAGGCTATGAGAATTTTGGGTTTCTTATTTAGGGTCACTAAAGACTTTCAAAAGATCAAATCTTTAAAAATATTATATTGTTCTCTAGTCCGTAGTCACCTAGAATACGGTTCGCAAATTTGGAACCCACGTTATGATAAATATATCAATATATTAGAAAAACCGCAGAGGAAGTTTGTGCGTTTTATTAACATTAAATACAAAATTCAGAATTCCGCATATCTTGATAGTTGTAAACATCACCACCTACTCCCTCTTTACAAGAGAAGAGAAGCGGCAGATCTATCTTTTTTGCATAACATTATTTTAAATATAGTAGACTCACCATCATTGCTATCGGAAGTTAAATTGGTAGTGCCCAGTAGATTGAGCTCCCGCAGAAATGATCAAAGATTATATTCTCCTCCTTGTGTTTCAAATTACCGGCAGAACTCTTTCTTTATACGTACTATTAACCTATTCAACTCGGAGTATTCAAACGTTGTTGACCTATTTATAATGAGACAAAACATTTTCAAAAACATTGTGAATCTAAATTTCTTTGATAATAATAATCATAACTGAATAGTTTTCTTAGTTGTATGGCTTTGTAATGTATGTAAATACTCTCTGTATGTTCGATATGGTAGTTGGATGTATGAGTAATTTGTTTATTATTATTTATAAGTATGGCACTAATTTCATTTAGTACATCCACAGTACAAGAAATTTTGTAAGCGAAAACTGTTAAGGCTGTGTAAACCTATTAGTGTATCTATGATATATATAAGTTGCTGTTAGTTTTCCTAAAAATAAATAAATAAATAAATAAATAAATAAATATTATAGTGTAGTCGGTAATTATAATATATTTTAGGTCCATTAAGTTTCCTCAAGGTTGATATAGAAAAATAAAACCTGTTGTAAATATAAAAAATAACTACCCATTATAAGTCCTTCGTATTACAGCCTTTCTCCTTCCACGAAGTATAAGATTCAAAACTTGCACTGAAGGAAGGTACCTACGAGAGTGCATTCCATTATGCATGAATGTAATCGCTCCGGCCCGGGGTCCCATCCGCACGGCCCCGGGGCGGCGCCGGGGCCTAGCCTGCACCGCCACTGGCCCTAGGTACACCTACCTATACATTTATATCTATAAAATATATCTATAAAATATGCTGTTGATTAGCTATAAAATTATGTTAGTACATAAAATAGTGCCGGAAATAGGTTTACAATGTTGATGCGAGCGCAAAACAGTAAGATGCGCTCTCGTATATCATCGCTGCATCTAGAGCAAATTATATCAACATAGATCATGACTTTACGCCTTGCAATGGATAGCAGTAATAAACGAATTAGCTTGGAAAACAGTCCACGTGCAGTTGAATTCATTTACCCCGGCGCCACCACGAGCAGTCGCATACAATTTTGGAATGTAATTTCAGGTTGAATTGGAGTTAAAGATAGCATCGCTGTAATTAGTTCGGAAAGACGTATAGCTGTATTCGGAGGCGCCGGCACGGACGCGGGCGCGCGCCGGAACCGGAGTTCAACTTTTGTGTAGATAACTATCTCCGAACAAAACGTTCCTGCGGGTTGTTTACACGCGACGACTCGGGGTTAATAGTAACAGTTTTCATCGCACAGTGCATGAAATGTGTACCACGGGAATACCCGCGCCTCGTGTACAGTAATTCGAATAAGATTCGATGCGGGTCGTTCACGTCGATGACAAGACGCGACACCGAGCTGATGACCGACGTCTCGTATCGTGTGGTGAGTAGAAGCACGAGGCGCGGCGACATCGCGGCTCGGCACGCTGCAGTGTCGCGACACTTGCAGCTCGTGCCGTCCCGCCCCGTCCCGCCCCGTCCCGCCCCGTCCCGCGCCGTCCCGCGCCGTGCCTCGCGGCCCTAAACGCTGTCGGTTTAACATGCTATTTCCTCGATGGAGTCGGGACGATTGGATTGTCTCTCCTACTCGCAGGCGGGCGCCTCGCCTGCTTTGCTATCGTTAAAAAGGGCCGTATATTTCATAGTGGCTTTTATATCATGTTCAATTTGCGAATGGGCGAAAGTAAATAGCAGTAAAATTCACATTCATATATACGAAATCCGCAAGAAGAAAGTTCTAAGTTATCAGGAGACTTATGAGTTATTTGGTTTTATAACACTTTACATCGTTAAATAAATTTTGGTTTCCCCGCTGGTACCGAGGTCTGTTGCTGCATTATATCCTTATGTAACATACGAGTAATATATATCTGTTAGCTCTACCGCAAGCCGGGATTAAGGGTGATGGCATATTCAATACAACCAACTTAATCTTATAATAGCTCAGTGGAGATTAATGAACGCAAGCTACTCACCGACTGCTACCTCAGGACCGCGTGACACTTTATTATTGAAATGTTCCACATAAAAGTTTTGATTGTTATTTTAGTAGCACCACACACACTCACTACCGACGAAGCCCTGCTAGCGACGGGGCTGCCAATTTGAGGCGTCAGCTCGAGTTTAGATATAATTGCTGTAAGCAGGCGTACTTTACCGCTCCAGCGTAGATTGAAAACTGCGGGTAAACCAGCGAATGACTTAAAACTACCCTCACTGATGGATAAATAAAATATTAAAGCAAAATAAATTGGCACCACCTACCCTCAAAACTGACAATAACTTGTTCGTTCGAAAACGTCGGCAGTTTTTTATTCGGTTCACAAATTGAATACAACACGTTAAAATATTGATAGCATTGAGACAGTGAATCGGAATCTAAATACAAGAGAAAAATAAATGGAATAATAATTATCAAGGTTTTCAAAAACCATAACGCGGCTTCAACAGTATCGAAAACTCATTTGCGGAGTGTAACAGCGAGGTAACAGCTTATTTATTACTACCGCTACATTTACACCACATAAAGTCGCGCCCCAGCGGCGCATATCGAAATAGTATACTCGTGTGTCGGTACCCGCAGGCTCCCAATATCTGCTTTAAATAATAGCTAACTATTGGAAACGCTACACATGCTTCGCAAAACACCGTAAATCGATGAACACAAAGCTCCATCACGGCTTTCAAATAATTGAAGAGATCACTATGACGATTGCCTTTATCGATGTTGGAATTTTATTTACATCTTTATTACCTTTTTATAAAGTAAAGGGCATAGAACGTTCGTCACATATTATTATTGTTTTTATTTTTTCATAGTTTCCGCTCGATGAAAGTAGTATAATATATACGCATAGGAGATACCTCAACAAACAAAAAATACACTATTTTCATCGTGCGAGGTAATTTGAAGATAGATAAAAATATTCTAACCCCTTTGAATATTGCAGGTATAGATATAATACATCAAATATACAATGTAGTTCACCTCTGCGTGACACCCGCCGATACCGGCTACAACAGTATCGATACAAACATTCGTCGGCCAGCGAGCTAACGGATTTATTCACTGCGAATCCAATTGTTGTCGGGATTAATACTCGTAGGTACTATATTCCCATTTCTATTATTTATTACCGGTACTAAATAATTCCTTTTTATAGGTATCTTGGAATCGTTTATTATTGTTGCTTTATAACTGGCTAAAGAAGTCGGAGTCGTGTCAGTCGTCGCGTGAGAGCGCGGCGTGATACTGCAGTTTATCGACGAGCCATGCTGATTAATGCTAGATTGTCTGCCGCGATTATACAGTTCCGCGTCCCAAATCAACTTCGTGTTCTTACGAAATACTTACCGAGTCACACGCGGCTGCTAAAGAAATAATTTCACCCATTCGTTGAAACCTTCATACGCGTGGAGTAGTTTGCTCGGAGGCCGGTTATAACTTTATTATTCCGCTTTATGGGCAAAATAAACATGAATCGCTCACGTTTTACGTTTACTGGGTCATATCCATTGATCCCCCATATAACCATTCTATGAGTGACCGACATCAATAACGACGTCCAGTTGAAAGGCACGAATTGTCACGAGCGTCGGTAACGCGCGCTGGCTGAGCGTTTTTCACGAGTGTTAGAATATGCCCCCGTCATGTTGTCATATTTTGTCAGTAAAAATCTCATACAATGTATCTAACTGCTCTAAACGCAGCGTTAGAGACGCTTCTCCAAATCACCGGTTTCAACACTGTAAACCATGACAGTTAAAAGTCAGATCTCCATAATGTATTTAGCGCCAATAAATAATGTACTCGTATGACGACCCGCTACCACATGCCTTATGCAAATAAGATTGCCCTGCCTGCCTCGCCTTGCCTGTAAAAACACAAGATGATGGTTCCTCGACGCACCACCTTTCTTTGGACCCTTTTCTCTTTCATTCTGTAATTTGTTTATAGTTTTAACCTGACGTACCCAATAATTAAAATTGACATCGTTATGATACATGCTGCGATTCCTAACGACTATCGACGCGTAAATGAGATAATAATCTCACGTTATTTATCCATCGTCCGCCGCCGCGGGATTATCGCAATTTATGTGCGAACTCGAACGAACGCACATTATGGGATTATTCTTATCGACTATTAACTCAAACTACTACTTTGAACACCATCGACTTACGAGCGCATTGTTTTATAAGGTAAGTACTCGAGAAAAAAATATTAGTTGATAAATTAATTCCTATAGAATGAGCACTAGGCACTGCTAAAAAGCTTTGTTGTAACTTATATAATCCCCATAATCATAGATCGATATATGATACGATAATTCTATATTAGATATCCACAAAATCCGATATCCGTTGTGGAATATTTTATTTGTTGCATGTAGAGATACATTTATTCAAATCACATACGTAGTCTCATGCCTCTCAGACATGCTGGAAATATAAAGGTTGTCAGGATGAATAGGAAATATTTATTATCCGAATTGAAGCACAGTTAATTACTTTTTGCTACATCTGTAACCACTACTTTGTGTCCACTACAATATGGAAGTCCTGCTACCGCGAACAGAAACACTACAGTCATTACGTATGTACGTCGTGCTAATAACACCTACTCATAAGAGCCCCGGAAGTCGGAGGATAGACTGCGGATGGAACTTGGAAGTTCTGAGATACAATCGGAGACGGCGGAGGCAGCGTGTCGCAGGGCGGGCCAAGTTGGGCGATCCCGTGTCGCGCCGCGTGACGGATCGCGCCGCAACTGTCGCAAGCTCCAGCTCTACTTGGGACGACACACGTTTCTATATAATACCTCTTGGAGTTCAGATCTACACTAGTGATAGATAGAACACAGAGGACGGCTTGTCAGTTGTAAGTACTTGATAGTATTTATCTCTTTCCAATAAATCAATAAATTAATCTCTGGGCTCAGGTCTATCATTGCTGCACATGGTGGGTGTTGGTGACTTCATTCTATTTATTTTTGCAAATAAATACCTACATGTTTCCGTGCCATGTACAAAGTAAATCCAGATAAGAACCCGACGCTTGGCTTAGTGTTAGTGGTTTGCACTCACTTTATTACCACCGCATCTCCCAAACATCTAATATTAGATAAAAAAGCATAATTATTAATTCAGCCAGTTTGTTAAATGTTAGAGGTACGGTTTTAGCTCGAGTGCTGAAACAACGCTTTGCATTATACTTACTGATTAAAGTGCGATTTTCCGAATTTCGAAATGAATGATCGGCCTATCTAAACCTATAATTGCGGCAGTGGCCGCGGCCGGTTTCATTGAGCCGGGTTTGATCAGAAGAGCAATAATATTACCTAGGTATTCTCGGTCAGAAGTAGGATTATAAACCCTATGAACTTCGACATTACGGGTTGGATTGGAACGCTATTTGCGGTTGACACTGTAACATAAACACTAGCTATAGGATTTTTGCGACGATATAATATTATGATGTTATTATAATCTCATTGTAAATAACAAACGTTTTACATTGTCTCTAACATGAGCGAGCCCTAAAAATACGGTGTCCATAGAACCTAGCAACATTACTACACGCTAAATCATATTGTAACTATGCTATTAGGTATGTTGTCGGTGAATGTAATCCAGGTGACAAATGGGCCAAGCCGGCGCAGTAATTAATTTGAATGAGGAATTGTCCCTAATAATCTTCAAACAAAGTAATTCGAGTTAGTAGAGGAAGTAACTTGCCACGCTAACATTTAAATCAGTTTCAAAGTGGAAGCGCTGTCGAATGATCATTATTCAGAAAAGAGATCGCTAGCACAGCCGCCGCCGCCGCCGCCGCCGCCTCCACCGCCGCCGCCGCGCCATCAGTTTCGGTCAACTCATTATGCGAGCACAACTGTACCTCAGACTACGCCATCCAATAGAGAAATCACGTAGTAGTCGGAACTGATTTCGCTTGATACGTTACACGTTAAATACTATGATCATAGTCGAAGCTTTGAAATGCACTACAATGTAATCCGAGGAACTTTGCGTCAGCCGAACAACATCAAACATTCTTCAAGGTATTCGAATACTTCAGAGACTTTTTACTCGCCATGTGCGGATGATGGCAGAAACACAACACGTCAGATGCAGAGGACTTTTCACAGTTCACCCGCAGAGGCGGATGCGGCTACATGCGGAAGTGCGGTGTCCGAGCCACCTTCAGGCGGTCGGGTGACATCGCGTGACGCGACCGACCGCGCCCGGGTAGGTACCGCGTAAACATGTTTCTCGAATAAAGTAACACGTACGACACGTTACCTCACGTCAGTTAATTATTTTTTTTCCCACCATAAAACCTGAAACAAGTGAAACGCAGAGGGAAATGTTCAGGGAAGTAACACAATAGAACGAGCCCCCCGCCCCCTTCCCCCGCGGATGCGCCCGTCATCGGTCGCGACAAACTTTACTTTTAACGAAGCCCACAAAAATGTCTTGTAAATTTCCCTCGCCCCGAACACTGGAAATGTTTTCGTACGAAAATTTTATTGTAATAAGACGATTATTTTACTGGGCCTTGTCGTAAAAACAATGTTTACGTACGGCGAAAACTTAATTTATGAAATAAAATGTTTTTTATTGATTACTCTCCATGGGCTGGCAGTTGGTTTCGTAGGTATATAACGTACGTTGCAGGGATCAAACCTTTATCATGATAAACATATTATTGTTTGTCTCATAGTGATAGGTAAGTCCTAAATAATACAGAGCTATTTACATTGTTCTCGTAAATAAAACTGTGATATATTAGTTCCCGCCCGATCTCTACTACACTTTAAATTATTACTTTATCACCATAATTTTATATCATTAAGTTTATTATGTTTAATTATGTACGATACTGTACTGTATGTATAATTGTATACGATAATAATACTGAGTATTGCTGAGCCCTCTCGTGTTGAAGCTCAAGCCGCTGTCGCTCGCACCGCCCGGGCCTCCGCCCCCGCCGCCGCGCCGCGCCGCGGCCGCGCGGGAACACATGCTAAATATCTCAGCAGCTTCCACTACAACTGCGGCGTTGTAATTTATACGAGTGTTATTCAATAGCGTCGCATCACGAGAGAGCACTTTGTGAGGGACACTAAAAGTCGACAACAGCTGACTCGACTCCACTTCGACTTACTCGAGCACGAGTGACTCTCGGGCCACTCACTGCTGCTGTCACCTAACCTAAGTAAAAATTTCACTTTTATCTCCAAGCGTATGGCATTAAAATGATAATTTTATTCATACATGCTGTAGTGTCACGAAGAGATCTTATTGTGCACCGGTTCTGTAAAGTCGCATAATAGAGATTCGCTTCACCCTCGACTCAGTCGAGTGACTCTCTGCTTTCGCTCGTGCCTCTCTCGCCTAGTGGCCGACACCTCTTGCTTGCATGAGCACGCTATTCTAGTTTACAAGCTATTGGAACAGTCGGGAGCCGTTGTTAACTTCCAAGTTAGAAATGACAATAATTTATGGATGAAGTTTGAGACGTGAAGACACGCACATTATAGATCGAGATACAATAAACAAATACACTTAGAAGGCTATTAGAACGCACACAATACTATTCGCCAAACTATCCAGATTGATTCAACGTGGAGGAAACACATCGCCATTGCCGACGAGCGGCGAGGTAGTTGTTACTGAGGAGCGACACGCGAGTGTGCGGAACCATCCTGTGTTGTCTATTTTCAGGGTTTCAGATCATTACATAGCTATGCACCCGTACTACGGAAGATGTTCACAGGCATAGTGTCAATAATCCGTCAGATTTGAAAATCCCCCTTATATATTAATCTCGTAGAGTGAATGCAATATAATATGTTCAACTGTCAGGCAACGAGCTCTTCTGGCCCGTAGGTATGTAATATAAAGTGTACGTACTGAAAGCTTGGAGATCAGATATTCAGGTCCCGGCGGCGGCGAGCCAATTGGAATTCGATTCGGAGGCGGTATAATCTGGAATACATCCACGATGGCCGCCCTCGTGCGTCGGCCGCTCGTTACATGTTACTGACCTTACTCACACCACACGTACATAGAGAAACCGCAGTAATTACACATTGGATTCAATAATACATTACTATTAATGAAGAAGTATTAGCTGTCGAAAACTCTAAACACACAGATCTCTCAGCTATCAGAGATCTCATAATAAATGCTCAACGTGCTCTCATAGCTAACTACATACATGCATACACATACCTTGATCTGCTGTTGTTCTCCCGTGTAGTGAGCTATTGAGAAAGTAGAATGACGAGAAAGTAAAGGGAAAACATAATGATCATAATATAATAATCCTATAGGTACCTAGGTACGTTTTCTTAGAAAATCCCATACTCTGCGTGGAATGAGCGAGTCCTGCGATACTAATGGTTACGTTAGTTTGCTCGTGGAAATACCTTTTCGGAAAAGGAAAACTAAAATAAGCCGAAATAACATATCTCGATAATCCGACATTTTTATATCTCGTAACATCCGTACGTAAAGCTTTTCCCGCACAAATCTGAAAAGGAAATTCAGAGCACTACTCGACTTCGGACATAAAATATTATAGGAATACTATTTTACGCAACGATGCCCGATTTCCTTCCATTTTTCAACAGGATATGCAAATCGGGAGCGCCTCCGAGCTCAGGCACGGTCCGGCCTCCGAGCCAAGCCGTGTCGGAGAGAATAAATTTTCCATACGACTTGCGCCCGGACGCTCAATAACTGACCCTAACGCGAACTACACTTTACAAAACGAGGCAAAATTGAAACTTGTGCCGTTAAATCGAGTCCGGAGCGTGGCCGCCCGAGGGGGCGGAAACTATTGTTCTAAATGAATCGTAACTTTTCAATTTAGCGCGGGCGTCGTCCATTAAACTCTTAAAAAGTGTGCCGACTCGACTCGGATTGCCTGTTAACGTTCTCATAAAAGGATCTTCGCCTCGAGTGGCGCGCCGGCCGCCCCCAGCCTTTATCCGGTGCGTTCTACTACCGCCGGCGCTGCAGCGCCGTCCCGATCTCCCTGATTGGAATTTTTATACAAAATTAAGAAAATAATCGTCTTCCTGCCGCGGGAGAGTTTGAACAAACTTTGTTTTCGCCGGGATTACTTCTTTCGAAATACTTTCAGCTCGGCCCGCTTTCGCATTGCATTTTAAATCTGAGTTTCCGTTGAAATGATTTATGGGTAAAATCTGTAAGTCACGGCTTTGCGTAGTCCGGTTTCAAAGTTGAGGACAAAGGCGCCGTAAGGCCGTGTCCATGCACTGTTCACTTTCAGTGCGAAGCTTTGTTGTTCAATGCGGGATGACTTAAGAGCTGCGCAGTTTGGTGGAGCGGGATATGGGCTCGGTGGTGGCGACGATTGCGGGTGCACGCCGCTTTTTTCCACACGTCATACTCTCGATGAACTCTCCGATTTCAGAGACTTTAAACCTCGACTCCACTCGACGCGTTAAAACATTAAGTAGTACTACCTACTTGGGTAACGTCAGATTAACCGTTTAAATAGTAGGAATTTTCTATGTGATACACACAGAATTTTGTACAATTTCGAGGAAGTATATTCTACGATTTGTTGAATAAAACATTCCGGTAATAGTTTTTGACCAATTCAAATTGTGTCCAGTAGACGTCAGTGCTCACGTGCTGAGTTTTTGACTTCGAGTATATCTATAATCCGACGCGTAATTAATGTGGTATTGACCTACCGGAATATATTTTTCCCGTCGATATGAAAGCTGAAATGAATATCTGAATAAAAATCGATCCCCTCCCAACTTCCGATTAAAGTAATTAATATTCATTCGAGTTGTGTCAGAAATTCATGACCGAGCAATGCTTTGTTTACGTCGTAGTCCAATGCCCCGCGGTTTCAATTATAGTTTTAAAAATGAATCCAACATGCTTGCAAAGTGGCGATCTTTGATTTGACAAAGGCTCGAGCCGCCCGCGCCCGTGCTGTCCGGACGAGGCTCGAGCCGCCCGCGCCCGTGCTGTCCGGGCGAGGCTCGAGCCGCCCGCGCCCGTGCTGTCCGGACGAGGCTCGAGCCGACGGAACAAATCCATTTCTAAATGCCTTTTCCACTAATTTATCAGCCACGTCAAGGCAAATTCAACTCTACAGCCTTTGTATAAGGTTGAAAAGTAGGAGTACAGGCGTTAATTGGGAGGTGAGAAAGGAAGCTCGTCAGGTGAATGAAGGCTACCGCGAAATGAATTCGTGAACGAGCCGAGGTGGAAGCGAGTTCGATCCGACAACCGACTCGCGCTCTATTTTATACGTGACGGGCTGTAATTATCTCTTGAGATCTGAGTCACGTATACTACAGCTTTCGGTATTATGTCAGTCAGGTAAAGCATTCCTGGCAGCCTCACTTTACATGTGCCAAAGCAAAACGCAAGTGAGATTTAGGGAATGCACCATTATTTTCTAAAGTCAATTAATGGCGATCTCTGAATTCTGTTAAATCGGTTACGACCTATACTCGTAAGTTTGCCATATCATCGACGGACGGTTTATTTGCTCGACGGCCACGGACGCGGAGAATGCAAATTGTTACACCGGTTCGAATTAATTAGGTTAACCCCCCTCTCTTCAAATATAAAGATCAGTTCAGAGGGCACGACGCATTTAATTTTATGGCTGTGCCCATCGGGGTATGTATAAGTATAATGTGATCCTCCGTACCGCATGACTCATGCGAGACGAATTAATTAAATACATTATTGGGTATAGATAATCTTGATGATTATTACCTACTTATGTATCAAGAGCTCCATCAATTTGGCCTCTATAAACTAGTAAGTAGACGCTTTCAGCCTATTAAAAATTTTAAAACGATTAACGAAGAGTTCGTGGTGCGGGCATGAGCCGCGCTGGACGGCCGAGCCCAGAGCCTGCGGTGACTGCATTATGTATGAGCGCACCCGCTCGCTCGCCGCGCGGCCGCTTACTGCCTACAAGCTCACTAGCTCCACGTGCGATAAATACTTAGCTCCCAATCAAAACCGTACAGAAGAATACGAGTATAGTTTGTCATAGACGGACGAAGTTAACTATTTGGCTATGATTTAGCAGACTTGCTTTCCCCAACAATTCATCCCTGTGGCCAGTAAAAAGCCTCAATAAGTTTTACTATAAAACAAACATTTTTATAACAGTAGAATAACCCATTGATTCCTAAATGTATACCTAAAATATTAACTAAGCCGTTCTGCGATGTTAAAGTCGCTGAATCAGGAATGCGCCATTCTATTTTGCTAGTGCACCAATGGAATCACCACATTTTACTCCAATTAGTAATAATCTCTTTATAGACGTAGCAAAATCAATTAAAATGGGAACTGCCTTTGAGGGAATTTTAATAAAATCAAACGTTTTGAGAACACCTAACTAGCCCAACGCTGCGATACCTCATTAATTTGCGCCGTCACCGATATTCAAATGCGAGCAGTTGTACCGCACCCCTCCACTCGAGAAATGTCGACTTTTCCACTCAGTTCAATAAATAAGTTTACCTTTCATCCGTCTTATTGATGGTCTTTGTACTGAAGTGAATACCTGAAGGAGGCGAGCACTTATTTTGTAAAGAAATCTTCAGACCCGGCCCCGGTGGTGGATTATGGCCTAATCCTCTTTACGAAAGTAAGGAGAACCCGCGCACTGCAGTGGGCGCTATGGACTGCATGATGTGTGAAGTTGTGAGGAGACAGTTTGTGGGAGTTTTTGATTAGGCCGAGACTAAGCCAGTACGAGCCAGAGATCAGAATAAGTCATATTATATGAGTATGTGCCTCAGTCGTGATCATAGAGTAACTTTTATATTGGGGAGTCGTGTCGTGATGCAACATTTAAAACTTACAGAAGTAAGCAGTGTGCCGCGCACCGCGTCTTGTTAGGTAGGTAGGTATACTTCTTTTATACCGAGAAAATGTTGACCTGAAAACAACGAAAACACTTCACCGGCATCATGTCCCTTTCAGTAAGTTGTCCTTGAGATAACTATACTTATGAATGTCCTTTTGTTACACACTGCTTAACTGTTTCTTGGTTATTGTATGTATCTTCAGTCTGGCATTCAATCTATTTACTCGTATGTTCCCCAACGGAACCCGCTTAGATAAAAGAAACACTTGGTAAGTAATCGCTTTTAGCAAAAAGACCGATCCTTGCTGTTTCTGTTAATGGCGGTAATGGTTCCGCATGGTATCGTATGTGTAGGTAACTATTGTCAGCGCCGTGCGAGTAGCCCCCGGCGCGGTAGCCCCCGGCGCCGCCCCGGGGGCAGCGAGTAAGGGATCCCCGGCCAGGCGGCCACCCGATCGCCGCTACTGAATACCTAATGCCTCAATTTATAAGGTATTGCCGGCCCATTCAATGTTCGACACAACTTTTTATTTGTGCGTAAAAGCTTTCAATGGGGTTGCTTGCTTATACTCGTTATAAGTTTCCAACGTTGTTAATGTTTTAGTAAGTACAGGTACATACTTAGCCAAATTTAATTTTAACAATAACGGCAGGTAGATTTTCCTGGACTATTATTATACGAACTTGGGAACACGCCCGCTTCACAAAATATACTTATCTGGCATGAAAGCTTTTAACACCTTTTAACAAACTTGATCCTATAGCTTTACTGAAATATAAAGAGGGGTTGATACCACCCCGCCCCGTGTCATCTTCTCAATGTCTGAATTAGTATTTTGGAATATGATTATAAAATTTCTTTGTGGTTTTTGATTCTGGTCTGATGTTGTTTCATTTGCATATTCAAATTGTAAGAGTCTAGTTAGTGTCCTGTTGGCATCGCTAGTTCGCTACCGCAGACATTATAACTTTAGGTACCTACTTATACACGTGTGTACTTACATCTGTGAAAAGATTGATGGAGAGGGAAAACTTATGTTGGCCAGACTATGGTTCCAACATATCTGTTCAACAAAAGTGGTTCTATAAACGGGTTCTAATATATTAGTATTCTGTGTTAGGTTTCTGTATACTGAGATGCTAACATGTTTCTCATAGCCCGATGTGAGTCGAGGCATGAAAAATTTAAAGAGCGGCGCTGAAGGTAGGATACAATCTGTTCTCGGGTACAAAATATTAATATCTTGAAAAGAGACAAATAACTTTGTATTTTCTCCTAATTTGATACATTAAAAGGGATGAAGCCACTCCCTTAATTACATTTATTTGAATGAGAGCCCCTCCGATGAAGTCCTGATTAAGTCAAGAGATTATTATTGATTATGCCGTTTTGAATATTAAACATCTCATTTGAATTATTTGGAAATAAATGAGTCTCCAAACTTGGAATGAAATGTAATACATTAACTTTTGTGGCGGTTGGTTATCTGTGAACCTAGCTTACTGGTTATCTTGTGATGTAGTACGTACACCTATGCCGTGTGTACAAATATACAAGGCAATTTACCAAAATGTAGGAGCGCCCAGCACGTTTCTAAAGTAATGGTTCCACCAAACTTGATCTAATAAATTACAGTGCAACCAACGCCACCGACCAGCGGTTATATACGGAGGTGCGACCATTCTGCCCGTTAAATATTATCGTGGAATAGTCGCTAAATCAATGTCAACTATTTTTGATGTAGATGGTAATAATGGATTAATTAATATCATGTACCTAAGTAATAAAAAGCTCAGTCCGCGGCGGTCATCACCCGGCGGAGGAAGGCTGAGCTGGCGAGTCGCCAACCGACACGGGGACAAAGAAGTATACTGCAGACAATACTCGGCTGCGGCTCATCTCAAGTCGAGTAGGTAGCTATGTACTTACCCAGGTTAAACTCACGTACAACTGTATAGAATTAAATATGATAAAGGCTGGCCTTTATTGCTAACAAAAGCAGAATAGCGCGGCAACTACATTAATTAAACTCATGGCTACGTTTCTTGCAAATTGAACTTACGCATTTATTTGTCATTAGTCATTACCACTAAGAACAGTCGTGAAATTAGACAAAGTAGTAGCAGTATTGTACTCGAACTCCACAGTGGTAGTCAGCAACAGCGGGTCGAAGCAGAGTAGGTGGTCGCGGAAGTCGCTCCACCCGCCGTTGCCGTTGGGAGGCGCTTCGGGACTCTCGAGGAGCCTCCCGCCGAGCCCGAACAACACAACCGCTTGTACTCGCTTAGGGAACAAGCGATCGCTCCTCGCCATGGACGAAAAGCTGTCGAACGCCCTCTTCCCGCTCGGGAACCCTCCCGTGGCCAGCACTCGCGGCGCCATGCTCGCCACCATCACCGCGTACCCGCCAGGGAACCGCCGCACCAAGCTCAGCAGGGAATAGCTCCAACTAGTATCGTCGTACTGGCAGTAGTACGAGCTCAACTTGGAAATCTTCTGCCACGTGGTTCTGTTGAACGCCAAGCCCTTGTCATGCGGCGGCCTCCAAGCCTCCACCGTCAGCTTGTCGAAGTCCAAGCCCTTCGTCGCAGACCTGCCGAAGGATAGCACGCTAGCGTCGCAAATATAAGCCAGTGACAGCTTACAGATCCGAAGCATGTACAGAAAATCCGGAAGGACATAGCTCTCTTCGTCGATAAATATGACCATGTCTTTGTGGATAGCGGCCCAGACGAGCCGGTCGAACACGACGCTGGCCGTCCACCACCAGTGATGCTTGGGCTCCGCCAGCCACGCGTCGCGCTCCGTCCCGTAGCCGCCGCCTGCGTCGTCGCCGCGCGAGGCCGAGCCGTACGCGGGGTCCGGCCCGGGAAAGCGATCCGGATACAGCTGGACAGAGTTCGGATAAAACATCTGCAACACCATACAGAAGTCTATTTGTTGGATGAGAGCGTTGATGGTTTCGTCGTAGAAGCTATGCGAGAATATCAGTAGAACCGTTTGTATGCCTTTCACCTGCGCCAGGGATACGATCAGATACCGCAGCCGCTCCACGTCTCTGCGGACTAGGATGACCACGACGGTGGTGTCGGAGGCCAGCGGTCCGTACTTCTGCCAGTTCTTCACTTCACGTTGAATGTTTAACGCCTCTAACTTCCTTTTTATTGCGTGCAGATCGAGCGTGCTGTTGTTGGTTGCGTACTTTTCTTTGGACTCGAGATATTTCTGCAGGTGCTTAGGGATATTACCTGTTGCTGTATTTTTATAATTATAATACAGACCGTAAGCGAGAGAGATTAATAGGATAGTAAGTAAAGTGTATGGATTTGCTTTAAACGACCTTAATTTTAAAAACATTTTGATTTTAAGATTATATACTTAATCGTGTATATAAATCTATGATGTTAACCTTTAGGTATGGATCTAATAATTTACGTAGTATTTATTTCCTATATGATAAATTTATTTATACTATTACACCATTTGCTGCTTATTACGAGTATGTGCAGCTTATGTGTGTATCTTTTGCAAATTTTTATTTTTTAGCTGTCAATAATTTGACATTATATATTTATACTAGCGGCGCCCCGCGGTTTCACCCGCGTTACACGTACAACACCTATAGGTAGCTATTTGAAAGGTTTGTGCATATTATTGTGTCATCATAGTTAGCATCCGAGTACTGGGGCGACAGTCTGTACATTAGTTAGCTTCCGATATTGGTCGCTAAGTCCATACTACATACCGAAAATGAAACAGTATGAAAGCCTTAAATATAAGTTAGGATGAAACCGAGATCGTGGGACAAAGTTAAACGTACCTAATCTGACTAAAACAATGTGAGTTAATGTGTGCGTATGTATGTTTGTGAGTCACATAATTGTGGCATAATCCTATCTATGATATATGCCACCTCTATCTCTTTCCCTCTCCTTCTATCTCTATATCTTTCCCTCTCCCTCTATCTCTATTTATTTCCCTCTCCACTCTCAATCTCTACCTTTCTTCCTCTCCCTCTATTTATATATACTTCCCTCACAATCTATCTCTTTCCCTCTCTCGCTCTCTTCTCTCTCTCTATATATCTCTCTCTTCCTTTTTTTCTACATACTTCCCACTCACTCTATCTCTCCCTCTCACGCTCTCTCTCTCCCATTATCTCCTTTCCTCTTCCTTTTTCTCTCTCCCTCTTCCTCTTTCGATCGCTCTCCCTCTACTTCTATATGTACCCTCTCAATCTATCTCTCTCCCTCTCTCTCACTCTATCTCTCCCCCTCACTCTCTCACGCTTCCTTTATCTCCTTCCCTCTCCCTTTATCTCTCTATCTATATACTTCTCCCTCAACTTCTTTCTCTCTCACTCTATCTCTCTCCCTCTCCGTCTATCTCTGTCTTTATCTTGTATCCATTATTATCTATCCCCTTGCCAAATTGCATTACGATCCGTTCAGCCGTTTATTGTGGTCCGTAGGGGGTGCATCTAAATAATACCTCATAACTTACACCCCTTGCTTTGCCCCCTTTAGGGATGATTTAGCGAAAAAGCTGAAACCCGTATTTCTTTATTTCTTACTAAAAGTCTAAATATAAATTTTCAGACTCCTAACTTGAAGAATTATTAATTACCCATACAAACTTTCAACCCTTATTTCATCCCCTTCGAGAATATTTTTTGAGACAAAAGATAGCCTATGTCCGTCTCGTAGGTCCAATCTATCCCTATACCAAATTTCATCGAAATCGGTCCAGCCGTTTGAGCGTGAAGAGCTAACAAACATACACACACACACACACACACACTCACAAACTTTCGGCTTTATAATATTAGTAAGATAAACACTAGCAGACGCGGTCACGCGTTGCTGAAGTTTTTGTTATTGCGACTATAAATTGAGATGTTTATAATAAAACTATGGTATCTTTTAAGTTAGATCAAACTGCACACGGTGTGCAAATTTGATTTAAATCGGTTTAGTAGTTTAGGAGTCCATTGCGGACAAACAACGTGACGCGTAATTTATATAGAGGTATATTAGGATATAGACGAGGCACCTCTATAGAGGAAATAGATAACTACTAGGTATTACCTACTTACTTAAGATCACTGACTAGTTTTGAGGAACTACTAGCATTTTAATCTGAGCTTATATAGGTTCCTATGCACGGACTACCTTACGTAGGTATAGGTAGTATTTATTTCATCTATGCTGATATAATATCCTATTATGCAACGGTAGAACCCACTGCACAACTGTGGGCACAGTGGGTTGCTTATTATTCTGTGTCGGTGGCCGCAGAAGGTCCAACAAAAAAGTTGTAAAAGAGAAAATAAGGAAAATCGAAGTAAAACGGCGCGTCGAAAGAAGTAATTTAGAAGGTATTTACGTTAAATAACAAAACCCCAAGATGAGATTTCACTCCATGAATACACAAAGGTTGCTTATCGTGCAGAGAGCGCGGCGTTCTCAGTAAATGTACCAGCGGCGTGTTGTTTGGCAGCAGAAGGACGTTTGCCGTAAACAAACCGAAGCACCTTCGCGGTAATCGACGTCCGAGGGGCCCGGCTTAATGGAAAACAAATGTAGACGTGTCCGTAACTCTCCCCAACCGAGGAACCGGCGCGGCGGCGACTCGGCCGGATACGGCGGCACAGGCGAGCTTACAAACTCCGTCCGCGTCGACACCGCAAAACTTTTAACTTTTTGTGCAAAAAAATTCAATTCGCCTAAGTAGATATAACGCATAAGTACGTTTGTATTATGGACTTACAATTTCCCGTTATTCTTTACGACACAGAATAAAGTTTTAAGGGGATTCGATGGGGCTCAGGCTCGGCCGACGGATAAATATTTTTCAGCGCCAGTTAATGCGTTTTATATTGGCTGTTATTTTTAAATGTCGTCTTTGAGAGCTGCCCTCTATTAACTTAATTGAAAAACATAACAATCAAAATTTAAGCGCTTTTAAACACTTCAGGAATGCTTTTAGGAAAGTTGATGTTTATTAGTGTAGCATCTAGGTATCTATCTATCTACGCTACGAAGCATGACGCATGAAGCGCGAAGTCGAAACCTACTTCCGAGTGTAACCTAGTAAGTACTTTTATCTCGTAAATTGTATATTCACCAAAAATCTCCCGACCATACCCTTTGCAGTAACTAAGTAATTGAGCCGTACTTACATCTCATCAGCGACCCCGAGGCACTTCAATTTGCGTAACATAAGACTGCCACAAAAGATGTCTTCACCTCTCCGTATACCTATAGTGTGACGGTAAATTGACGGCGTTGGAGAGCGGTTGATCGCGAGGCCAGGTGTCACAGGTGAGCGCAAATTGTGGACCCTCGTCAGCGGCGAGATTAGACCCTCGTATTTTACCGCTGCGGTCGCCCACTATTATGTACGCACTTGATAGTCGCCCACAGATGTATACTGGGCTTTGTGTAAGCCTATTGTGGACTTGGAAGTGGCCACCGTACTGGTCGAGGGGGGCATTAAGATGCAGCCTTAGCCCTTTTGTAACACTAACCCACTTCATTCGTTTGCAACCCACCTTTTTCCACTCACAGGCAATAAGAATACCTAATAATTCATTTTGTTTCCACCCGCTTACTTTTAGAATTTCGTGTTTAACCCGTATCATCAAAATTATAAAAATAGAGCAGCAGTAACGATAGAAAAAACGGGTTCCCAACGAGTCAGCAGATCCGGTCACAGAGTGACTGGTTGGGAGCTTTTTCCCCATTGAGTTACACTGTAACAACACTTACACTGTTACACTGGAACACTTCTTTATAAAAAAGTTGCAACGAGTAACAGTGTGTCTCAAAAAGTGTTTCAGTCAACTCAAATTACATAATATATTTAACCTTTAGAGGAAAAAGTTACGTTAGGTAGGTAGGTAGTAGGTACATTAGTAGGTACATTACACAGGTCTACTGTCTCTTGTAGGTACCTAGTCGTCACAACCTTACCCGCGAAAAATAATCATTGTAAGGTTTCAGGCCCGTAGAAAAGTAGATACCTACCTAACTAAGTAGGTACAATAGGTAGCTACTTAACGCTACAATAAATAATCACTTACTGAACACCACACAATAAATTAACAAAAATACCTACAATACAACGCAAAAATCAACAAGTTTTAAGAATTTTATCACCTACTGCCAACTTCTGGATGGCCGAGTACCTACGAGTGCGAGACTAGATCAAAGACATCTTACGACAGTATCCTTTAATCTGTGATCAATGACTAGGTACCTACCTATCTAGAATCTAGCTACACTATCTAGACTATTCTAGACCATAGTCTCTCAAACTTATAATATCATCTACCGCCCACTTTGATTTATATTTTATTAGCGCCACCCAATCATTTAAATACATCACGCACCGACAGGGATAAGACATTGCACAAATGCACAAATACGCTTATCTCATTGGACGCTCAATCATACATACTCATCAAGTAAGAACAAAGAACCAATCAATGTAGGTACCAGACGATTTATATAAATGATTGCATAAATCGCGTTATTGAACAAAAACTTGTTGTAGGTAGTATCTACCTAAATACATTGTTCGATAGCACGGGCTTTCCGACGAAGTACCTACTTATATGCTAAATATTTTTTTGGTTTTATACAATCAAATATGAACTATGAACTAAAGGCAGAAATATGAACAAAATAAGTAGGTAATCGATGTTGTGTAGTAGATCAAATATGTTTGAATTTCAGTGAAATTTACAATAATATTGAAAATCAGAAATAATATAGCATATGAAGTTACAAATCAGCCAGCGTCGCCTTCACCCCTTCAACGCCCCCCAATTTTTTCTTGGCCCCTTACCGCCCCACCCTAGGCCTCCAGCGCCCACAAGGGGGGCTATCGCCCACTTTGAGAACCTCTGATCTAGACCTATCTATAATATAATAATAATTATACGCATGATATTTACCTAATAGTCAATTAGGTACATAAATAGGTATAAATAACCTATTAAGTACCTTCTTGAAAATAAACGTTGCATAGCGTAGTATATTTAAACCAAGATAATTTATACATAATAGTTACCTATGCCTATGTGTGTTATTTATTAATAGTTTATTGCATCGTATATCGTATGGCTAGCTTCAATGAAAATATTGTTACTTGTGGCGCCACCTTGTGAGAATGAAATGAAAACAAAGCATTCCCTAGTAATTTTGTTGTTTGGGAGAATAATCTGCTTTTCTTTAGTACGTACCTACCTACCTTCATAAACCATTATTTATGTGTTATAGGAAACAAGACAAGAAAAATAGATAAGTAGGTAGGTAGGTATGCTACAATTATTTTATATCCGAACGCTAATTGTAGATTTTATTTTATTTCGTTCTAAAATCAACATTCTGGTAAAATAATCAATCGCTGTCAGTACTAAATGTTTATATCGGCAGCATTGTCCTCTCGGTGGCATCATTCTCCATGAAATGCCTTTATTTTATTCATAGAATTGCTGACATAAAGCGACAACACCACTATTTTGTAAAATTTTATGAAAACGATAATTTTGAGTGCTGTTTTTGGCGTTTCGTTCGTAAATTCGTAATCATTGTATTGAATGGCCGCCTGTCAGCTGTACAAGTACTTTGGTTGGGAAGCTGTCAAATGGTGAATAGCAAAGCAGGAGCGGTAGTGAGAATATTTTCCGGCAAATATGTCTCTTCATTCGCATTATCAGTGTTATAGGTAATCGCCGCGCGTAGCCGTAAGCTTTAGCGTATTTAGGAATAGGAAACACGGCCGGCGTCGCGATAAAATGGGCTCGAGAGAGAAGTCGCTCCAGGACAAGTTGAAAGTATTCTTCAAGAAGGGCACGTCGGGTGAGTATCGGAGACGGGCGGCGCGGCGCGAGTCTCGCGGGAGGTTTGTGAGGAACGGAGGATGACGTGCGAGGTGTGTTTGTGCGGTTGCAGCGCCGCTGCCGGCGCGGAACGAGCTGGCGGTGACGGCGGAGCTGGAGCGCGAGCTGAGTGCGGAGACGCCGCTGCACCGCCGCCTGCGAGCCATCAAGGAAGTCGGAGAGAAGGCCATCGTCGTGCGCGTGCCGGAGGTACCTCGCGCCGCTACAGCGGAAGCTTGCAGCTCTGCTTGCACAGTTACACTACTTCTTTCCTGCACAGATCAGATTCCCTATTATATTCAATGTTCTGTATGTTTTACGTTGGTTATATGGTTAATATGAATTATTGGAAAATCGGTATTCATCATGTTTTACCTGAATTGATTACAAATGTCTATTAGAATTATTTGTTTTGACTTAAGAACAATCATCCTTTTTATCAATGCAATGGCAGTGATCTCCCTTTGTTATAATTAACAAAGGTGATGAAGATTTCGATTTGAGAAATACTTATTTAAACATTTTGGACACCCTCATTTAGCTCTGTAACAAACAACCTTGCTTTGTGCTTTATAACTTTGTAAAACATCAGTATCGCTTAAAATTTCAGAGGTAACAATAGTATCCAACTGTTTGCATTCAGGGTGCTGTGGAGAAACTATGGACTTGCACACGAGATCTGCTGGAGGACAGCAGCAGCGAGGCGCGGCACACCGTGCTGTGGCTCATGCGCTGCATCGCGGAGGGCCAGGCTGACCACCTGCAGATCATGCGGACCATCTACTTCCACTACCTGCGAGACACACATCCCACGCACTCTCCCGAGGACACTCAGCTCCGGTTCAAGCTGCTGCACACCCTCACCAACTCGGGAAAGAACATCAACTGCTTTGAAGAGCAGGTGTGTTGAACCCTCACTGTGTCAGGTGTCACAATATGTTTTCTATGATAGGCAATTGATTGCAAATTTTGACATATTGATGAGTTCTGCTAAACAAATTGTTTCTATGAAAAAGGTGTTTTGAGTAAAGTTTGTTCAATCACTTTGAACAATAACAGGAAGTTACGATGTGATGCTTAGAATGCTTAGTATTTTTCACACCTTATTTGACTAGCTAAGGTGTGTAACAACTAAATGTCAAGCCACTCTACACATTATAAATTACATGAAATTTTTGCTTTCCTTATTTGCTTGCCTCGCATCGTTTTAAATATATAAAAGGCATACCTATGAGAATTACTCTTTTGTACCTGTCATAGTCCTAGCAAAGATTTACAACTTCACTTACTGCATAATATGCGGTTGGCATTTCCTAAATAAATAAGTATAAAATATATTGACGTAGTACCCTGTGCACTCCAGATCGGGCCATTCCTACTGGAATGGCTGCCTCAGATCGAGTCCCCGGCGCTGCTGGTGGAGTTCTTGCTGCTCATCATCAATGTGGTGAAGTTCAACGCCACCTACCTGGATGAGCACATCGTCCACGGCATTGTGAAGTAAGAATGTTCCGCTCGGATACAACACTCGCTTGTTAATTATTATGTTGTTGGTTTAAGTTTCTCAAGGTCTCCGCTAGTCTAATGGGGCATTAGATTGTGTACTTTATTCTGATCAATGCATGTTCAAGGTCGATTGCAGTGGAGTTAACTTTGACATAATTATTTGTTTGTTATGTGTTGCTAGGGTTCTACGAGGGTGAATCAAAAAGTTCTTAGAAGTGCATATATATGAAACCTTTTTGGATCAAGTTCGATATTCAAATTAAAGAGTGTCTATCACACTATATTTATGCAGACTGTCACTTGTTTTTGTCAGTTCGTTCGCATGTAATAAATTTTTTTGTGCAACGAGTTGCTAAAAAGTCAAAATTATGGATAAAAGTGAGTTACGTGCGGTGATAAAATATCTCAGTTTGAAAAAAATGTCTACGAAGGAAATTTTTTTGGACATTCAGCAGACATTAGGGGGTGATGCTGTACCCTATTCTACGGTTGCGTACTGGGTGGCTGAATTTAAAAGAGGTAGATCAAGCTGTAAAGATGACCCGCGTTCTGGGCGGCCTTCAACCTCCGTTACAGAAGAAAATGTCAAAAAGGTTGAGAATCTGGTTTTGGAAGACAGAAGAATGACTATAAAACATATAGCTGAGATCCTAAAGATATCTTTTGGTAGCGTTCAATCCATTTTAATTGATTCACTGGGGTTCAAAAAAGTGTCTGCAAGATGGGTGCCACGAATGTTAACCGACGAAAACAAAAAGCGACGTTTGGAAATTTCCAAGCGTAATCTCGAAATGTTCCAGCGTGATTCGGATAATTTTTGCCGTCGTCTTGTCACCATGGATGAAACGTGGGTCCACCATTTTGATCCTGAAACTAAAAGACAAAGCATGTCTTGGAAACGACCATCCTCTCCATCCATTAAGAAATTTCGAGTTGCTCCTACCGCTGGCAAAGTTATGGCCTCTGTGTTCTGGGATAGTGAAGGAATCCTTTTTATTGATTACATGCCAAAAGGCCAGACGATTACTGGACCCTATTATGCAAATTTAATCCCGAAAGTGCGTGAAGCGATTAAAGAAAAACGTCGTGGAAAACTGTCGTTGGGCGTGTTGTTCCTTCAAGATAACGCTCCTGCTCATCGATCGGAAGTTGCGCTCAACGCAATCCGCTGTGCTGGCTTCAATCTCCTTGACCACCCACCATATTCTCCGGACTTAGCCCCAAGTGATTTTCATTTATTTCCAAAATTAAAAGAGGAAATTCGTGGAACAAAATTTCACGATAATGACGCGGTTATAGCTGCCGTAGAGGACTTTTTCGAGAGTCAAGAAAATAATTTTTTTTCACAAGGAATAAGGAAGTTAGAGACGCGTTATTCTAAATGCATTGCATTGGAGGGAGATTATGTAGAAAAATAAAATATTATTATTTAAATCTTTGCATTTTTTAATATTGATTCCAAGAATTTTTTGATTCACCCTCGTATGTGTAGAACATTGTTTGAGGTTGTTATTGTATTATGTATAACTTATGCAGATTACAAAATACTTTTCTCTTTGTATAAGGAAAAAAATGTAGGTAATTATTATTAACCCCCAGTTTCTGAAACGTCAGTCAGCGTTGACAACAGATTAATTCTATTGCCATTCTTGTCATGTGTTTATAGTCAGATAGAGGCAACGATAGTTTTAATCTACTGTCAACGCCAACAAACGTTCTAGAAACCGGGGGTAAGTATATTATTATGAAATCATCACACTCGCAGATGTGGAAATTAACTTTTAGCAAGCACAACATCATCCTTTTCATAGATTTTGACAGGCCAATAAGCCTGCGGGCTCATGTAATAAGGGCCCTTTGTACAGGTGAATTATAACTCTTCTTTTTACACAGCACTAGGTACAGGTTGTCAATAACATATTACGTTAAAACCTGTAAAGGAACCAAAAGGGGGATTCAATTTCAAAAAATGTAAATTGGACTGTGTTCCAGCAATGCGTGCCAGCTGTGCGTGTACTGCGCGGAGGGCGGCGTGGTGGCCAACTGCCTGGCGCTGCTGGAGGCCGTGGTCTCCTACTCGCTGCTGCCGCGGGCGGCGCTGCCGGCCTTCGTGGCGGCGCTGTGCCGCACGGTCAACATGGAGCACTACTGCCAGAACAGCTGGAAGGTGAACCATCAACTAATTTAATAAGCTGCACTCTACACAGGCTTACTGCACTAATCGTGAGAAGCATAAACGTTGCAAAATAAAATACATACAAAATATTATGGAAAAAAATACTGAAAAACACGTTAAAAGTTCCAGTATCCATCGCCTGGCTCCATCACCAGAGCCTAGTTACCGAGTCCAATCTACTGGACTCGTCAAAACGATTCGTAAGAGCCGAAACTCGAGGGATTTATTAGTAACTATTGAACAGTTCCTCTACCCACCTCTCAGCTCGATCATCATTAGCTCTAAACTAAAGTATCCAAACTACATAATATTATGTATATACCGACAAAGATTCTTTTCGATACCGTAGTTATGACTCTTAAAATTTACTTCTAAGATTTTACTTCATCATTAGTTACAAGCGAAGCGAATAAAAGCATGTTAAATAAGCCGGGCCAACTGGCAAAACTAGAAAACACTAGCCACCTATGATGAGTGATGCGCGTCCTCAGCTGATGCGGTACGTGGTGGGCGCCGACATCGGGCACGCGGCGCTGCTGGAGATGGTGGAGATCCTGCGCTCCGGCGGGGGCGCCGACGCGGGGCCCCCCGAGGCGCCGCGCGGAGCCGGGGGCCCCGCCGACGCCGACGCGGGCCCCGAGCCGGCCGGCGCGGACGAGAGCGACGCGGGGCTGGTGCGCGGCGCCGTCTTCTACATCAACATGGCGCTGTGGGGCGCGCGCCGAGTGCCCACGCTCAAAGTTTCCTTTCTCGCCGTCTTGCCCGCATTCCTCAAGGTACGTCGGAAACGCTAATCGTTGAGTTTGAACGAAACTCGGGGACGTCGAGTCGACATCATACCTGCCTACCCTCGGCTAGCTCGACGAACCACAATGTATCGTCGCAGGCGCTGGAAGGCAACCAGCCGGTGGTGACGTACGAGGTGCTGGTGGGCGTGGCCAGCTGCGTGGCGCGCGCGCCGCAGGAGCTGTCGGAGCCGGCGTGGGACGTGCTGCTGCGGCTGCTGCGCGCCATCGTGCTGCAGGACAGTGAGTGGGGCTCCGGGCGCGGGGCGCGCAGTCGGCGGGCAGTCGGTGACGCCTGGTCTCCCGCAGAGAGCTACGAGCCGCACAACGAGCTGATCCACTCGCGGCTGCACGCGCTCATCACCAGCATCGAGCAGCTGGCGGACGCGGGCCAGTACTGCGGCGACGCCGACGCGCTGCTGGACCTGGTGGACTCCTGCGGACACGACCGCCCGGTGAGCGAGACACGACGACGTTCCTACTACATTACGTACACATACATCGGTGTGCCTAATGTGAGTTTTGTCAATTTATTTACGCGCTCGGCCCGTTTGGCGTAAACTTGAAATTGTATGGAATAAGAGCAGCGCCATCTAGCGTCAGTGAATCAATCACTAGATGGCGCTGCTCTTATTCCATACAATTTCAAGTTTACGCCAAACGGACGGAGCGCGTAAATAAATTGTCAAAACTCGCACTAGGCACACTGAACTATCGCATTCATTGTTTTACTGCTGTCGATTTCGAATGTCGCTAGATGGCGTAGATTTCAATTAAATTTCGGAATGGTTTGTAATCTTTGCATAATATTGACACCACTGCCGAGAATATTATCGATTCCTCTTCCTAATTTTGTTCACGAGAAGTGTGTCCTTAGGTCGAGATTGCGGGAACGCCAGAAACGATAATATGTGAGTCCTCCGGTCGTCAGGAGGCGTCGACGATGCGGCTGGTGCGGCTGCGCGCGGCGGCGCTGTGCGCGACGGGCGCGGAGTGGGTGGGCGCGGCGCTGGCGCTGCAGGACAAGTACCTGCGCCACGAGCCGCGGCTGGCCGTGCGGCTGCACACGCTGCACCACATCCTCGCCTTCATCAAGCGCCACAGGTCATAACGATATAACCTCGTAGCGTGCGTTACGAATCTCCTGCATTTCCGTCACTGTGACTGTCGGTTCCGTCATATAATAAAATGTTATCGTCAGAAGTGTTCCAGCGCCCTGTCACTCGAGGCACTAGCTCATTTGAAAAACGACAAGCGTAGATCCATATCGAGTAGTGAAAATGAACATGTCCTCCTCTCCCTCAGAGAGCTGTACGGGTCGGAGCTGCTGGAGCTGGTGGGCGCGCCGCTGCTGGGCGCGTGCGCGCTGGACGCGGCCGCCCCGCTGCGCGCCGCCGCCGCGCGCGCGCTGGCCGAGCTGGCGCAGGGCACGCCCGCCGACGCCGCCACCGACCTCATCGACCTGCTCGAGAAGGTACTCTCATACACTAATGCTCGTAACATAATATCTGCTCTATATCATGCGTCGTGCTGTCGCGTACACTCGACCGCATAGCAATAGTGGAGCCTCTTGCGCGCAGATCCTGAACCGTCCGTTCGAGATGTACGTGACGGACGTGCCGATCCCGGCGGAGGCGGACGCGGCGGACCTGCAGCTGGCGGCGGCGGGGCTGCTGGAGCTGCTGCACGGCTCGCTGCTGGCCGCGCCCGCCGCGCTGCCCACGCGCTGCTTCCTCGTGCTGCTGGACCATCTGGATCAGCACTACAAGCGCCCCGCGCTGTTCCACCACCATCCGGACATCAGGATGAAGGTACGTCGCCTCGGTATCTTTAAGAGTCGTATAAGATGTATCTGTGAGAGTCAGTTTAGTAAATATCGGTCGACCGTGCGCTGCGAATATTCTGCAGATATTCGAGATGGTGTTCGGTCTGCGCGCCAACGCGTTCAACTGCGTGGGGTTCTGCTACGACGCGCACGGCGCGGCGCTGCACGGCGCGGCGGCGCTGCGCCAGCGGCCGCTGTGCTCGCCCTTCCTGCTGGCCGAGCCGCCCGCCGTGCGCGGCCAGCCGGCGCCGGCGCCGCCGCCGCTGCCGCCCGGCGCCTGCCTGCTGCCCGTGGGGCGCGCCGCGCGCTGCGTGACGGCGGCGCTGACGCGCGAGACGGAGTGGGCCGTGCTGGCGGCGGTGCTGCGCGCGCTGCCGCCGCTGCTGCAGGCGCGCGCGCCGGCCGTGGGGCGCCGCGCGCAGGACCTGGACATGCTGGCCTCCACGCTGTGCTCCATGATCTCCGACCGCAGCCTCAACTTCCCGGAGTGCCTGCGCGTGCAGGGCGGCGGCAAGGTGCTGGTGTCGGAGTTCCACGCGGCGTCGCTGCCGGCGCTGGCGGCGCTGGCGCCCTACCACGCCTACCTGGAGCCGCAGACGCAGCAGCGCATCGTGCGCTGCCTGCTCAAGTACGGCATGGGTGAGTGTGCCGCCCGTCCGCCGGCCCGCCGGCCCGCCGGCCCGCCGCTCCGCCCTCACGCGGCCCGTGTCGTGTTGCAGTACTGCGCACGCCGCAGCCGTACATCGCGGCGCTGACCATCTTCACGCTGGAGACGCGCGACACCATGGTGCGCATGCTGCCCGAGGTGCTGCTGGACCTGTCCAAGATCTCCGACACGCAGGCCATCGCCAGCCCCATGCTGGAGTTCCTGTCCAGTGCGTACCCTCCCCCTCCCCCTGCCGCCGCCGGGACGCCGCGCCGGAGCGACGCTGACGCCACGTTGTGTTGCAGCGCTGACGCGGCTGCCGAAGGTGTTCGCGTCGTTCGTGGAGGACCAGTACATGTCGGTGTTCGCCATCCTGCTGCCCTACACCAACCCGTCCCGCTACAACCACTACGTGGTGTCGCTGGCGCACCACGTCATCGCCGCCTGGTTCCTCAAGTGCCGGCTGCAGTACCGCCGCAACTTCGTGCGGTTCATCATACACGTCAGTATCCGCCTACATGCTATATACGTCCCTGCGAACGTTCGCTAACCGCGCCGCCGGCCGCCCACAGGGGCTGCACAACTACATCATAATGCCGTTCGAGGAGCAGCTGCAGTACAAGTCCAACTTCCCCGGCCAGCCCGCCAACGAGGACTCCTCCAACCGGCAGCGCAGCTCCAGCCTCGTGAGTGCCCCCGCCGCCGCCGCAGCCCCGCAGCCCCGCAGCCCGGCGCTAACGTGTGCGTGTGCGCCCGCAGGGCTCCCGCGCCGTGTCGCGGCCGCCGGCGGGGCGCGCGGGCGGCGCCTCGGCCTCCGCCGCCTTCCACGTGGAGCTCACGGAGACCTGCGTGGATCTGCTGGCGCGGTACACCTCCACCCCGGTCAACGTCAAGCCGAGGAGGTAACCGTGTATTGTACATACACGCGTACGTAGTCGAGGCCGCATCAGATAGATAGAATACTGACGGATGGAAATAGTGTAGTTTGGTCATTTTTCGTTACGTTATATATATACGTTATATAATGTAGTACTACCTGTTTGCCCGCGACTTCGTCGGCGCGGACTACATTTTGCCGCGATCAAAAGTATACCATGTTATTCTCAAAGATCCATACAGCCATTGAATCGTCAAAAGGTATACGATCAGAGATACTTCCACATCTCTAATATCGGTATGGCTATGGCTCGTGTGATGCAGGAGCGACACGGCGCAGTTCCTGTTCTCCGGCGGGCAGTCCATGACGTGGCTGGTGGGACACAAGCTGGTCACCATCACCACCTCGGGCTGCCAGCAGAACTCCCTCAAGCACGGCCTCTGCGATAGGTAACCGTACTGCGCTATATTCATCACTCACGGACGTCATACCTTAAATATATTTTCAAACGTAGCTTTATCTCTTTCTGACACTCTTGAGTCGTCGTTCACTAGAGCGAGACATTGAAAGTTCATGTTTTAGCGTATCTCGTGCTACGGAAAGTCGTAGCACGCGAGCTACGAGGTGTCCTGTAACAGTACTACGACGTAACGCTCGGTAGGTGCGCGGCGCTGTGCAAGCAGCACGCCGACTCCGTGGCCAGCCCGCTGCCGCCGCTGGCGCCGCCCGCCGCCGACACCGCCGCCGCCGCCGACACTGCCGCCGCCGACGCCGACGCCGATGCCGATCTCGCCCTCGCCGACCACAACTCGCACGCGCTGCAGGCACGGCACTGACATTGCTTCACATAGATTACTACGTATTAAGGAAAACGGGCTCGTGTCCAGCAGTGGGTAGATGTCTTCATACTACGCTCTGTCTTACGCACGCACTACGTTTTGTTTGAAAATATAATGCTGACAGATGAAACGTAATGATAGATTAGTAAATTAGTCACTGGTTTCTTTTTCTCATCTTAATATGCTCATGCAGTCACCGGTCTAGCGTCCCCACTGACCGCCCCATCAATGGGGGCATTAGGATTTCCCCCCCTCCGTCCCCCGAGTGACAGTGCGCCATGTTGCAGAGCGAGCCGCCCCCGCCCGCGCTGCAGCTCAACGACGGCGACGGCGAACCGCCCCCCGCCCCCGCGCCCGCGCCGCCCCTGCCGGAGGTCAAACGGTAACTACCGCCCCTCACCTCAGGTCGTGGGGCTTGAATATTATTAATATTGGCGTATGACCAGAGAGTATACAAATGTGTCTACACATGCGCATTTGTATACTCTGGTCACGACTTTGTTGACGTCAAGTATCGTGCGATAAAATTGTCCGCGGGGCGGCAGAAATGTTCTGCTGCGCACGCGCTGTGTTTGGTATTGCGTCCTGTCATGTGTCGCTCGAATACTAAACGCCACGATTTTATCGTTCGATTAAAACGCGTCAGTGTGGGGGGGACCTGAAGTTTGTTTGTTTATGATCTCAGTAACACAGTGATTGTTGTGGAGTGAACGGCTTCAAAGTTTGGTTGGCGCACGCGCCGCGGCCGCGTGCCCCCGCCGGGGGCAGGACGCGTGACTTGGCTTACACTTTCCTACTACTCGTTGTAATATGCGGGACCCCTGGTACGAGTTTCAATAAACAAAATTGTAAATAATAATGTGATTTGTAAATTGTTATGTTTATATTATTATTTATAATATTTTTTATTATTGTTAATTTATTGAACGAGTAACAAGACTACAAGTTTTCGAATACTTTATAGAGGAGGTATCTGCCGCAAGGTAGTCAAATTGTGACTTTTTTGAAATTGGAAAATATACAATATTTTGTGCAATAAAAAAAAATACAATAAAATGAAGAACCTCTTTTTTTGACGTCGGCTTAAAATCTGTCGCTGACGAATTCTATAATTAAAAACTCGTAGTAGGGGAACCGTAACAGTATCGGGTGTGGTGTGCTCGCTTCGCTCTACTAACCCGTGCCTACCCGCGGCGGGCGAGCCTTTGCTCCCTTGATCCTTATACCTCAAATAAATTCACATTCCGAATATTTCCTAACTCTATTTGACGATGAATTTAAACTATGAAAATAAATACACCCGTAGCAACTTATTCCGAAAAGATCAATGTATTTCTTTGATGATAACAGCGACTAAAAGTTTTTAAACCCCTATAATGAAGTACATAAAAGTAGCAAAAAGTGTATCCGTAAAATGATGGTCCACCATCGTCCGGCGCTCTCGTGCGGCGGCGCGGCGCAGCTACAGCGCGCGCTCGCTGCAGCAGTCCCGCAGCGCCGACAGCGGCAGCGCGCCGGCGCCGTCCGCCGCGCTGCGGCCGCGCAGCGCCGGCAGCAGCAGGTGCGCCGGCCCGCAGCCGCATCGTGCCGGCCGCCAGGGACACGTTCCGCTATGTCTTGTTCAATGTTGATCTAGTCGACGTCTCGATTCACTCAAACGGTGGATGCTTTATTGAAAGTTTCACGAAATAGCACGTTTTTTTGTATTCGTATTGTTCGTATACACTCGTTCCCGTTAGTCGTGGCTTATATTCCACCAATATTTATATAACCGCAGAAAGTCATCTTCGTCTTCGGTTTTCCGCCAAAAACTCTTGTGCCCTTCGATTACTTCCTAATTCCATGATCAATAATAATTATTCAACACACGCATGTTACAAAAAAAAGATGGCGGAAACGACAGAGACCGCGAGCTTTCGGCCCTAAAGTATGCATCCATCAAGTAGAGATGCGTGCATGCAAGTAGAGATCCATCGCGCGACTAACTCCACCCGCAGTAGCTAACTGGAATGTACATGTTCATTCGCCTGTTCTGCATGTAATTATTTGTTAAGCCTGTTTCATTATCTTACTACATAAAGATTTTTTGGACACATTTATTTATCGATATATTCATCTCAAGTTTACTCGGTTCAAGTTGCAAAATGATCTCGAATGTTTCTAATGTTTGCAAGTGCTTTTTAATTTAATAATGCGCCCCTCGATAGAGCTGCGTTTAGAATTTAAATCTTCGCACGACATTGTAAAGCTTGAGATTCAATTTGACTGTACAGATATGTATAGAGAGATCACGACATTAAATTGACATTGCACACCATTTGAAATTCAGCCGCCGAGTCCGTTAGTGTCTCCGAGTATCGCTTCCCCACCTGTAGTAGTGCGGTGTAGTCTCGCGGAGTCCCCGCTGACAGTCCCCGTGTTGCAGACAAAACTCCGCGGAGAGCAAGCCGGACCCGCTGGTGGAGGCGCTCGACCACTTCTCGCAGCGGTTCGAGAGGATCTCCAAGGAGGTGGTGAGTCTCTCTCCGCGCCCGGGGCCGCCGCAGGGGCCGGGGAGGCTTCGTCCCGGCGGGGACAGAATCTATGTAGCCGGGGCATACGTGTAGCCCCCGCACTGCTCGCGATCCTCCCCGGAGGCGAACAAGGTTACACCACGTATGACCGCTAGGATCTCGAGGGCGGTAGTCCTTACGATGCCTCGTCACATTTGTCTTTATTCGGTAACGGTCGACGCATGCGATCGTTTGAAGACCATAATATTTTTGTGTGCGTTCGCCAACGTTCGCTTATAATCGGCGATATTCCGAAAAAAGTATTTTTTTCCGTTATATCTCACGATGCACTGCGTTAGATCAGCGGGTAGTACACCGCTCCCCCCGCCCCCAGGACGCGGAGGAGGGCGGCTGGTCGCGCGTGGGCGCGCTGGCGGCGTGCGGCGCCTGCCCGTGCTGGTGCGCCGCCTGGGCCGAGGTGCACGTGCGCTCGCCCACCGGCGACAGCTGCTGGCTGCTGCGCATGCAGAACCAGGCAAGCCCGCCCCGAACGCCCCCCCCGCCCCGCCCGGGCGCCGCGCGAGCCTCACCCGACCCTCCCGCCCGCAGATGAACTGGGACGACCTGCTGGAGTCGCCGCTGCAGGACGTGGCGGCGCTGCTCAACCCGGCGGCCGCGCCGCCCGCGCCGCCGCCCTCCTCCGCCTCCAGCGGCGTCGGCGACTCGCGCACCGACATCGCGCAGGCGTCGGACGGCTCGGGCCGCTCCCGCAGCGGCTCCGCGTCCTCGCACTCGCGCCGCGCGCCGCCGCCGCGGGACCTGCACAAGTCCAGGTACGCCCGCACCGCCGCGGGGCGGGAGAGGGACGCGGCTAGGCGCGCGCGTAGCCGCGTCCCCGTCCCGCGCGCTGACCGCCTCGTGCCCGCAGCTCGGACTCGGTGGTGGCGGCGGAGCGCCGCGCGCCGCACGCCGCCTCGCACTGCATCGCGCCGCCGCACCATCTCAGGTACGCCACCACTACGTTAACGTATACATAATATTATGCTTCAACCGAAATTACAAATCATTTTGTAACAACTAACGCATCGGGCAAACGGTTTGCGGCCGACTCTACCGCTTACAACACTATTCCTGAGCACACATACGTGCAGATTGCAGATAAAGTTCGTCCGTGTATAGATTTAAGCCTACAGTCCCCCGGTAACGTGGCTATGTACGTCCGCAGCGGGTCCCGCATGAGCACGCAGCCCATCAACATCCCCGGCTCCCCGCAGCGGCAGAGCTCCTCCAGCACCACCGACGACGACGACATGCTGCTGATCCTGCCCGAGGTGAGCGCCGCGGCGGGCGGGCGGCTCGAGGCCGGCCCCGGGTTGACACGGCTGGTGTGTGTGCAGAGCAAGGCGCGGCACCCGGTGCGGCGCTCCAACTCCTCGCCGGAGATGTCCTCCTCGTGGAAGGCGGCGCGCGGGGACGAGCTGGCGCCCGACCCCCTGGACATGATCCTGCTGCCCAGCTGCGAGCCCGCGTGAGTGCGCCCCCCTCTCCACCCCCACCTGCCCAGGCGGCCGCTTTACTCTCCTACCACTTACGGTCTTACTACAAAAGTTTAGACCGGAGTTAACAGTTTTGTTTCTCAAATTTCGTAACACAAAATCGATGTCTATCACCCGCGTTTTCTTACTCAAATCTGGTATTACTATTTTACTTGTGAATTTGTTGTAGAGTTAGGCATCGATGATGTGTTCAACTCTGGTTTAAATCTTCTGTGGTAAGACCGTTAGGGTTTTCAACGGAGCACAGCATTCGGACACGAACGAATGGGTGCTGACTATCTTGCGGCGTGTCGCAGGACCCCGGCGGGGGGCGCGGGGGGCGCCGGGGGCGCGGCGCCGGCGCACGCCAAGAAGCCGAGCAAGAAGAGCGACATGCGCGTGTCGTGCGAGGCCATCCCCGAGGAGATCTCCGGCACCTCCCCCCTCGCGCCGCTGCCGCACCCCCACCCCCACCCCCACCTCATGACCTTCAACTCGGACCCCGGTGAGTGCACAGCTCCCGTTACATTACTGACCTCTTCTATATCTTGCCGCCGCTCGGAGATGTCGTTTCGATAGAGCGAGAGGCCGTAGGTTGACCGATACAAAAATTTTAGTTTTTCAGGACGGAGGTCGCTGTAGTATTTATTAATCGACGGCAGAATAAGTTGAGAAATTGTAGTCTTCGTCCACTATCGTTTAACGGCATGCAAATTAGCGCCTCTGTAACACTTTACTTATAAAGACTTTACTTAAAAAAAAATTCGCTAAATTTAATGCAACTTATTGCATTAAATTTAGCGAATTTTATTAAACCTATCTCACATGCGAGATGCATAATCGATCACTAATGCATGCATTATAATCGCCGTTTATTTTGCTTTTCAATGCAATTAAAACCTTAATTATCGAAGTAGCTAGAAATACATAGTAGGTACCTATGTAGTAGTAACACAGTAGTAACCGACTCGGCTCGGTGTAGGATGTGCACTAACGTCAGTAACACCGTGTACGGCAGCCATAACTCGGTTGCGGGTGTCGGCAGGCTCCCCCGCCCCCGCGCCGCCCCCCGCCCCCGCCCCCGCGCCGCCCGACCCGCCGCCCCACCACCAGCTGCAGAAGGTAAGCCCCACCACTGCGCCTCGCGCCTCGGTGCCGCCGTCTGTACTCTCTTTTATTCATTTCCGACTGTCTTCTTGTATTCGGGATACGTGCTAACGATGTGTTTTATGGATGTAAATTACCCGAAATATACAAGTTGTTTTTATACTAATGTTAGTTTGAAGTTAGCTTTGGTCGATGCGATCTGTTAGATAATCTATATTGGCTACTGCGTGTACCTATTCGGGGTGCGGGGAAAACTTCATTAAAAGTCTTCTATGTGTTCACACTAATACCTTTTAATTAAGGACCTGTAGGCAGCGAGCTTCCGTAAAATGGGCGGTTTTTTGTCAAAAAGTTAAGCCGTAATTACAAATATTTATAAGCCAGAAAAAATACAGTGTATAGCCAAGTGTTTCATTTAGGTAATAAATCAATAATATTGGGCTAAAGTTGTCTAGTATCTTGAGAAAAAAATTCACGAGAAAGGACCCGAAAAAAATCTTTCGTCACATAATGCTCAACATTTTCAGCGACAACTATCATATTTTTTGGAACCATAAAAAAGGCAATTTTATTTTCCAATGAAATTTGAATTTTCCAATGAACTGAATCGATTCCGTTCTTCTAAATTAATAAAAACGACGAGAATATGATCAGTTTAAGCGCGTACTAGGCGGCTCAGTACCCGCTACGGCGTTTCAGAGAGAGGACGTATGTCGCTGTTCCTCAAAATTTTCTCGTCGAATTTACTGTTTGTTCTCCAAAAAAATAAAGCAAACAGAATCTCTACATGGTATACAACTGGTTTATTTACTTAGTTGCCGTAAATGACTTCCTTCGACGATTACTAAACTTTTATTATAACCTATAATACTTTGTATTTATTCTCCATTGTGTGTAAAGAATAATGGCTAATATGACTATTCTTGCACCACCTGTAACTGAAATTAGCAGCAAAAACGCGTTTTTAGATTGTTCACTTAAATAAAAGTGGGATTTCTTATGATAGTTTGGAGTTAACCAAAGGAGCAGATTATGATTGTATATTAAAATGAAGATGTAGTGAACTTCCGTTTTCCATAATGGCGGATCTGGCGGATGCATATTCTGACGTTTTATTTTTAGCACACTTCCAGCAATCTTTCTGCTCAGCTACGAGCCAGTTTTTTCAATGTTTTTGCTTCGCACGATTTGTGCATTTAGTCATTGTCAAATATTATACTGTAAATTCGAAAGTAACTCTGTTTCTCTGTTTGTCTGTTTATTTGTATCTTTGTTTGTTTGTTACTTTTTATGGCTAAACGGCTGGACCGATTTCGATAAAATTAGGTATAGAGAGACAACAAAAATGAAAATGAAATTTGGTAGGTATATGGGAGAAGGAAAGATGAGGACCTGGGAAGATGGGGAGATGGAGAGCAGCAGCTGGAGAGATGAGGAGATGGGAGATCGGAGATGGATGAGGGATGGGAGATGAGATATTGGGAGTTGGGGAAAAAAGCGATGAGGAAATAGGAAGATAGAGATGTTTTAGAGATATTGACAGAGACGTGACGTGCCCGATTGATTTACAATAGCATACAAAGTTCACGCATATTGTGTTCTTACTAGCTGGATTCGATTTAAATGCAGACGAAATCGCGGGTAACAGCTAGTATTCCATATTTTCACAACCTCGTGGTAAAGTAAATTTACAGTCATAGCCACGATTCAGTAAACTTTACTGAAACTAGCTTTTACGCGCGACTTCATCCGTATATGAAAAAGCAACTTATAAATTGAAAATAAATATTGAAGTCTTTGTATCTCTATCCCTGTCACTGTCCCTTTCCTTTTCCCTATCCTTAGTCTTAACCTTTATATTTTAGCAAAAGCCTAAAATAATGAAGTGTCAGATCACTTACTTGAGAAATTATGAATTGCCCATATAAATTTTTAACTCCTATTTATTTGGATTCTAAGATTCCTATTTTTTCTGACGAAAAATAGCCTATACCCATCTCATAGGCCCAATCTTGGTCAAGATTGATTCAGCCGTTTAGACGATTGATTCAGACGTTTAGTGAAAGGATGGCAAAAACAAAAAAAAAAACCAACAAACACACACACACAGTTTCGCATTTATATGATCTTAGTACGGATGCCTGACACTGGCTAAATGCACAAATCTTTTACTGCGTCATTGTCATTGTCAAAATATATATCAAAAAGAAAATTATGGAAGTGGACTAAAGAGGATGTATCAAATGGACTTGACAAACGCGCATACCAGAAAGGACCAACACTAAATAAATTTAATACAACTTATTTAGGTATGACTCCAATAATTCGTGCGGCATTCTAAATTTGATAGGATTATAGTCAAGGAGGTAATAATTTATGTAATGCTGGCGGTAATGTTGGTGCTTGGTGCGTACGCCAACAAAGATAAAACATTTAATTAATACATTATTTACCTACTACAGATTGTGTTTATTTTTCATTGTAACAAACTACTTATATACATACACCAAAACAAAAATCATACACAAAAAGTTTCCCGGCAGCAGGTTTCGAAACTTTGAAACTACGTCTGTAGGAACGGAACGTAGCATCTCAGACCGCTCGGCTAATCTGACATGTCATTACAGTGTCGAAATAATTGAATGCTTCAGACTAAAGCCTACGTAGTAACTATCTAGTAATCTGTGCTAAGGCCACGTGATGCCGTTAGTAAGAGTATAATATTATGAATTAGCGTTTTCGACTTGCCGTGAGCGCGGAGCCAGCGTGGCGCGCGGCCCGGCCAGGTAACTTTCATCTTCTAAAATACATGAATCGCTCCTATATTAGCGCCTTAAGTAAGTACCAACACGGTTGGCGGGCTCGAGACGACTGGGGAGCGCGGGAGCGGCGCGATCGCCGCGTGCGATTTCTGCTGATTCCGCGCTCCTGTGCCCCCACACGATCCTAGAGCCGTATCGGTCCGGCGGGCGCGGGACGGATGGAAGCTCTTTCTGTCGATGTGTGATTGCAGACGGCGAGCGACGGCACGGTGGGCGAGGGCCGGCGGCCGCCGCGCGCGCCCGGCGCCGCGGGGGCCCCGGGCGCCCCGGGGGCCCGCGAGCGCGACGACCTGCCGCCGCTGGCGCGCTCCAAGCGCTCCAACACCATCTCCGTGATGAGCCCCACGCGCCGCCACAGGTCAGCCTCGCGCGCGCGGCGCGGCGCCGCCGGAGCCCCGCGCGCCGCCACGCTCACGCCCGCTTGTCTGCGCAGGCCGGCGCCGAGCGCCGCGGCCTCGGCGGACGCGGGCGGCGGCGGCGGCGGCGGCGGCGCGCCGTGCGCGGGCGGCGGCGGCGGCGGCGGCGTCACGCCGTCCTTCGTGTTCCTGCAGCTGTACCACAACATGAGCACGTACCCCATAACGCCGCCGGTGCCGGGCGAGGCGCAGGGCATCCTCAACCCGCTGGCGGAGCGCCCGCTGCGCGTGGCGGGGGAGCAGCACGAGCGCACCATCAAGAACCTGGACCTCGTGCCGCCCGTCGAGATATACAAGGTAGTACCCGGCGCGCCGGGCCGGGCCGGGCTAGGCGGAGCGGGGGCTACAGCGTCGCGCGGGCTGCCCACAGGTGGGCGTGCTGTACGCGGGCCCGGGCCAGCAGGACAGCGAGGTGTGCATCCTGCGGAACGAGTACGGCTCGGTGCGGTACGCGGAGTTCCTGGCGCAGCTGGGCACGCTGGTGCCGCTGGACGGCGCCGCGCCCGCCGCCGCCGGCCTGTTCCTCAACCTGGAGACCGGCGGCAAGGACGGCGCCTACACCTACGTGTGGCGCGACGACATCATGCAGGTGAGCGCGGCCGCCGCCGCCGGAGCCGCGGGGAGCGCCGCGTACTGACCGCCCCGTGCCCGCAGGTGCTGTTCCACGTGGCCACGGCGATGCCGACGGCGCCCGGGGACCCCAACTGCAACGAGAAGCGCAAGTACATCGGGAACGACTACGTGTCCATCGTGTACAACGACTCCGGCGCGGACTTCAACATACACACCATCAAGGTACGCGAGAGCCGCGTTCGCTCGTCGTCATCTGCAGGCGGAGAGCCGAGACTGACGGTGCCCGAGATCGATCGACCGCCCGCGGAGCGATCGAGGGCTTCCGAATTCTCTAGATATGAGGAATCCTAGGAAGGCGAGCTGTACACCGTTTCGTTGCAGGGGCAGTTCAACTTCTGCATAGTGGTGGTGGAGCCGAACCCGCACGGCATGAACCGCGTGTTCGTGAAGAGCAAGGACGAGCGGATCCGCGGGGAGTTCCTCCCGCACCTCGACACGCACTGCGTGTCCGACGCCAACGTGGCGCTGCTGGCGCGCCAGCTGGCGCTGCACTGCGCGGTGAGTGGCCGCCGTACATACCTAATGTATTCCGCTCGGGATGGCTGGGAATACACATCTATGCTACGTATATTTTTGCATCTCGAACTTCGGTTTGAGGTTCGACCGCCGCCCGCTCGCTCGGAGACGTCGTCCGCTCGAGCGAGACGGGCGCCGGGCGAGCAGGCGCCGCGAGCGCACTGACGGCCTCCCCCCGCAGCTGGCGGCGCAGATCTCGCAGTCGCTGAAGCTGGGCGGCGCCGCCTACGCGTCCAACTCCCTGGAGCGCCTCCGCGCCATCAAGCGCCTGCGCCGCCGCCTGGAGGCCGAGCGCGCCGCCCTCGCCGCGCGCGCGCCCAAGCCCTACGCGCCGCAGCCCAGCCTCATGCAGCGCGTCGCCATCGACGACTTCAACGACTACACCTAGCCTGCGCCGGGGCCCGCGCCGCACCCCGCGCCGGGGCCCGCGCCGCACCCCGCGCCGGGGCCCGCGCCGCACCCCGCGCCGGGGCCCGCGCCGCGCCGCGTCCAGCGGCCGCGCCGAGGCGCTGCGGTCGCACGCTGTGACTAATCATTTCCGATCGCGTCCCCCGGATCTGATACGCCGATATCGAGTGATATAACCTTGAAATATGTCGTTCGGTAGATCCTGAACCTTGTGAGATATGTACGCCGGTGCGAGCCGACGCCCTCGTACGATGTGAGAGATGCAGATATTACACTAGTCGTATTCGTTGTAACCGGAGGTTCCGCGTCCGCGTCCGCCCCTCACGAACGCGATCTGTCCCTCACATATACAGTTCGAAACGAATATTCGACGTTTAAATCTTTCTTGTAAATAGATACAAGAAAAACTTTAACGCCCAATAACCGATGTCTAAAGGCGATAGCGAAGCGAGGCGCGGAGCCTCCGAGTGTTATAATATACGAGAATAGTTGTATACGCGATTTATATAAAACGGCCGCAACACACGGCCGCGTCGCACGGCCGCGTCGCACGGGCGCGTCGCACGGCCGCGTCGCACGGGCGCGTCGCACGGCCGCGTCGCACGGGCGCGTCGCACGGCCGCGTCGCACGGGCGCGTCGCACGGGCGCGTCGCACGGCCGCGTCGCACGGGCGCGTCGCACGGCCGCGTCGCACGGCCGCGCGACAAACCTTTCGTATTCCGACCTAGGCAGCCGCATGTGTAACGACAGGCAGCTATAAATTAATATGAATTCGAAAATGTGTTATAAGTCTTTATTTTACTCTTTACTGCATGATGCGTGTATATAAACAGAAAGCAGAAATGTAATACGAAACTGTAAATGTGACAAATAAATTAATTAATTAAGTGAGAAATATAAGTGTTATGTATTTTGTTATTCGATACACCGTTTCCCGCGCGTGGCGGCGCGGCGCCGCCACACTGCCGGTACCGGCGCGGCACCGGGAGTGCGGCGCGGCGCCGCGCGCGGGCGTCACTTTGTACAGGTCGCAGGGTTAGTTGTAAGAGTGCACGCGGCGTGCGCGGTGCCGGCGCCGCGCCTACCTGTTTCACTATTAATATATTTATCTTATATTCTATAACGTCGCTTATTTGGTAAATGTCAGATATTACCGGTAGATAGCGAGGATATTTGAATTGAAAGTAGCGAATTAAATTGTGAATCTAAAATTTGACCGGTCTCGCGCAGTACAGAGCGACTCATAGATTCGTTGCCGGCACGTAGTTCCGTGCCCCGCACATCGTATCACTAATCATGGAACCACCAAAATGTTTGTCGACTGTGCACCCCCGCGCCCCGACACACACACACACCGTATAGCACCTACTCTCCACCTACGACATTGTATCTACTCATTCATTTTTATACAAACTTTTGTGAGATGTGATAGTAACTTACTAAATAAATACATAGTATATTATGAATTGTATAATAAATAACACGGCAAGTTTTCTACAAAATACGCTTCGCTTACGGAGTCTCGCAGCGACTCTGACTGAGGTCGGGCCCACGCGGCGACGCGACGCTAGCTCTCTAATAAATTGATAAATTACCGATTATTGCCATTGCCACCTGATTGCACATCTAACCGACTTTCCGCCCCTGCCCAGATGGAAGAGCATAATATTGTATTACAATATTTCCACAGAGCGAGCGTCGCCTTTGCGTCGCGGTAGGTTTCGCCTCTAAATTGTAATAAAATTAGTCGCCTATAATATCGGTAGACTCGGTAGCCACAGAACGGACCGCTCGTATAGCGTTGCATTCCGATGCTGCCCTCGCCGCCGCCCGCCGCCACCACACGACGCCACCACGCGTGGCCACCACACACGTCACACCGCCATGCGCCACCACCGACACTACGAGTGCACACTACATACAGTAACACGCACTCCGCGCTAGAGCTGGTCGCTGGGTTGTAGTAGAGAGAGAAGAGTAAGTAGGTACATGTACAGTACTTATAGATTTTTTAAATGATACCTACTTTATTACGAAGTAAAGCTAAATAAAACTTTAAATTATAGTGGGTTCCCAACGAGTCACACCAGATCCGGTCACAGTGGGAGTGACAGTCATTGGGAGTTTTTCCATCGAGTTACAATGTTACACTAGTGTAACACGTTGGGAACTCTCCTATAAAAAAAGTTACAACGAGTAACAGTTTTGACTTATTAGGAGAAAAAACAAGACCACCCCGATACAGATAGGTTAGGTTGTTAGGTTTTTAATAACTACCTATTTTTATAACTATTGTAAAAGCTATATAAATAATACTTATATAATTTGAGTTAACACTGTTACTATCGTTGCAACTTTTTATTTGAAGTTTTCACGTTTTACACTTGTAACAGTGAAACTCGATGGGAAAAAAAACTCCCAACGAGTCACTCTGTGACCGGATCTGGTGTGACTCGTTAGTAACCCACCTAAATGGTGTAGAGCCGATATTCGCAAACGAAGGCATCGCACGTTTTCGCGTGACATACGGACGCGGCGCGCCTCACCGCGGCTGTGAATGCAGAGATCGAAGGTATCGGAGTTGAAGCAAACTACCTAGACTTTTTGGAAATGTACCTACCTAATATTCGTATAACCTAGATGCCGATTTCTACGTTCACTACTGCGAGTACTATCTAACTTTGGAGGGTAATAAACCGGCGCTATTCGAGCCTGTTAGGAACAACTTACTGAGCGGCCAGCGTTGTTCGGGGCAACAATAGCGAGCGAGGGCGAGGGTATCTGCAGCCGATAAATGGATGTATAATGTGAGAAAATGGAGTCACTTATATGTATAGTATAGAAGCGACAAGATATGTCATTGTTTCTTCTGGTGTGTGTTGCCGGCCAAACCGAGAGCTGTTCCACGAAGCCACTCTGCAACATTACAACGTTTTTACGTAAAGACTTGTAAGTGAAGAGTGTTTGTTTCGTATGAAACGTAAATTGTTGAGATGAAAGTGTTTTGTAAAGTGGAAATTGCGGCACGCAGTATTGTAGCAGAGTCACTCCGAGGAGTAGGCTCCCGAGGAACTAGGCCGGCGGCAGATGCCCCGATCGTCGTACGCACGAACGACGTCGAATTATAAATTGCTACGATTTACAGTTAACGTCTAATAACGGCTTTGAATAGTTTTATTTTTTCTTATCCGATTTGAACTGAGTAAATGTAAAATTTAATGTTAAGTACGTTAGTAAGTGTTCTCACGGTATGCGTTTCGTCAGCGGTCGGCGGCCCTCGCGCCGATCGGTGTGCCTACGCCACTCGAGCACCGCGCAAGTCGGCGTGCGCCACTCGGGCGCCCTGCACCGGTCGATGCGCGCCACTCGGGCGCCGCGCCGGGCCGGCGGCCGCGCTACACTGAGTCGTTAAGCAGTTGAGGCATTTCTTGTTGAAAATTATATTTTATGTAGCAATTTATTTCCTGACGAAAGATTTTGTAATCAAATAAATAATGGCTATTTTTTATATCTTTTCTTTTTTAGTCCGGTGCCCACCTCGGTAACGTGATGTGCGAATGGACCTTAGAGTTGAACCGATAAATAATAATCACTGCGTGAAAGCACTGGGGTCTCTATTGTTTCGAAAACTTGGCCTTGGGGAATTTCGATCGTCAAATATTTTGTTCCATATGGTTAAAATTAGGATTTAGGAAGTTTTTATCTAGTGCAAGTACTTATTGTAAAACTATAATGCCTGCAAAATATATTGGTCCTGACTGAGCTAATGTGTCTAAGGTGCTTGATTTAATGTGTACCTATGTAAAAGAACTGGCATTAATTTCATCAAATAAGTACAGTAGGTAGGTACCTACCTAACCATTTCACGCTTGATCGACGATTTCACGAGCTAACTGCCCTAACTGGAGCTAAGGGAGGGAACCTCCTATATTAACTTTAGAACTACCCTGAACTACCTATCAAATATTTTTTTCATGCACTAAGGTTTTATAGACTCACTAGAAGCGCCTCGCGGTTTCACCCGAGAACTACTATCTCGCGGGAACCGATAATTTTACGGGATAAAAAATAGCCTATGCCATCTGGAGATAATGTAACTTCTCAACAGTGAAATATTTTTTCACATCGATATATACCTACTTATAGTAGTTTAGGAGCCTATTCAAACAAGCAAACAATCAAATCTTTACTCTTTATAATTAATACCTAGAGTAAGGAAAACTGCATAGATTTACTTTAGGGTAGTTCATCCATGGAAAACTCGAAAGAAATCTAATTTCTTATTCTTTTTTAAATGTCACCAGTTCGAAATCAACAACGCTAAATAAAAACTGCACGGTTGGCCGTAATTTTCTGTCAGATCCAAACGTCGCGTTTGTGTCACGGAAGGCGGATCCAAAGAGAACACAACCGAAATAATTATACATCCGCTCTTATGAGGCGGTTATTTAAATCAAAACATTCGTTATAATAGGCAGTAGATCGCTACTGGAAAACGAGAATGTTCACAAAGCTGTCGGTGTGCGCGGCGGTGCTGGCGTTCCTCGGAGCGGCGACGGCGGAGGCGGAGGCGGAGGCGGACGCGCTGCTAGCGGAGCTGGGCGACGCGAGCGGCCCCGGCGCACTGTGGGTGTGCAGCGGTGGCGCGCAGTGCCGCGCCATGCTGTGGCGCCGCCGCTGGGCGCTGGCGCGCGCGCACTGCGTCGGCAAACTCGCGTACGAGGCCGAGCGCGTGCTGCGCCTCGCCGACGGCGACACCTGCGACGCTCTGAGTGGGGGTATAATAACTAACTCGAAATAACTCGTGCGCTTTCCTCGATCGTCGGCTTCGCCCGGAGCGAACCGACGCGAAGTCGAGCTCATCCGCGAGACTCCGTTGTAGCTACGATGTTTCTGCCGGATGTGTCCTCGACGCCCGAGACTGACGCTCGTCGGGTGTGCAGGCTCGGCGGCGGCGGCGTCCCGCGCGCGCACTGTGGTGGCGCGCAGCGAGCACTCCATGTGGGCCGGGGGCGACGGGAGGCGCGGAGGGGGCCTGGTGCTGCTGGAGCTCGATCGCATCTACGAACACGGCGCGGTGTCCGAGTACAACTCGACCTCGCGTCTACTGGAGGAGTGAGTATCGTAACTAAAATATTATGAAAATTCAGTCCATTTCTGGTAGTTTTCTGGTTTCATCGGCCGTACTCTTGGCAGGTTCCAGCCGTGGATGGAGGACGTGTTCCTCGCGTACTGGCGAACTCGCGTGCCGCTGCCGCGGTCGACGCCGGAGGAGCGCATGACGCGCCGGCCGCTGCTGCTGTCGACGCCGCTGCTGACATTCTGCGCTACGATGCTGCTGCCGGCTGGCCTCTTCCTCGTCTTCTTCCTCTTCGTCACCTCCTGCACTGGCACGCCCATCAAGGTGCCCTACAAGAACGTTGACGACTACCAGGCGACGTCTCCATGGATAGAGCACAAACTCAAGTTTAATTAAATGTAATTTTAATTTTGAATGGATGTGTTTTTGCTAACCTTCCTTCCATAGTAAACCCACATTTTGGTCCTTTGTAAATGTTTTAAAATTTATTTAGATTTTAGTAAACATAGACTAGGTAAGTACTCTCTCGTGGTACATACCAATGATTAATTGAGTGGTGAAATTTTAAGAAGCTTTTCTTGTATAGTATGGTCATTGCGACACACGGGTGTTAGGTACACCCGTGTGTCAATGTGGCAATGTGTAAAAGTTGAGTAGAATGTATATTAAAATACATTAGCTGTTACCTACAGATTCACCCACAGTAAAGTAGGATTGATATATGTTAATCCAGTGCCTCCAACAATGACACTTTTGTTGTAGTGGCTGAGCAATTAGACTGCTGCACTTGGAGTTGTGGGTTCGATTCCTGCCTGGAACAAATATTTGTGTGATCCACAGATATTTGTTTCTGATCTGTCTTGCATATGTGAAATTCTAATCTGTAAACAGTACCCATGATACAGGGCACATCCTAGTATGGGCCTACGTTTTTATACAAAAGGAAAAATATATAGGTAAGTAATTATATCATAATTACACCTATCTACTATGTTTGGAATGCTACTGTAAGCAAAAATGTACATAATACTATATCATAATTCCAAAGTTCCCAGCCAACAGCATGGAGGGAAATAAGTACCCACAAATGGACTCATTCTAACATTTAATAAATTTAATATTCACACTAATTACACAAATTACATAGACTATAGATAATGACAATAATAATTATAGTATGTAGCACTCTATTCTTTCTTCTCTTCTAGCCTCCGCTTCCACACTTTCACTTTGCCACGGAGTTCTCGCAGCCTCTTCATTTCATCCTTGAAGTCTTGGTGCTCGTCACGGAAGAGACCGTACTCCCTCAGCTTCAGCATAAGCTTACCCATCTCCACATGGCGCGGGTAATAGTGCGTGATCTCTTCGTTGGTGTGCAACGGTCTTTCAGAGAATATCTTTACCACTTTCATAGACTTGTCGTTTGTGGGTATGGCCACTTCTCCGAAGATTCTGTTGGAGAGACGTTTCATGCGGCGCGCGTAGTTTGTCGACGCGTTGATCAGCTGCGAATACTTAACGTAGTTGGTAGCCATTGCTTCCCTGGTAGGAAAGGTTATACATGTGAAGAATACTAACCATCAGTCAACACAAAACTAGTCAACAGTTTCTTTTCTTTAGGTAGGTACTTTTTTCTTCTTCTCGTACTTTGTGACACACACAAGTCAAAGAGAATACAAACGCTACGACACAAGTTGACACAACCTCATTGGCAGTTGACCGAGATGACAATTGACTTTTTTTTTCTTTTTATTTTGTTTACTTATGGCTTCGCACGGTTTGTGCATATAGCCAGTGTCAAGTATTATAATAATAACGTAAGTACATAATATTTTTATTTTCACATTAGGAAAGTAATAGCTTTAAAGCAATCCTCGTGGTCAAGTAGTCAAGTCAATTATTTACATAGTCAAAGTCACGATTCAGTAAAGTGGTGGATGCTTTACTGAAACTTCCTGGGAGTTTTGGAAAAAATACGAAATGACACGATTTTTGAGTTTGTATCATTCGCCCACACTCGTGCACGTTAACGAACACTTAATGGTTAATATTCCACCAATATTACACATTAACACTCGAAGAAACACAAGTTTAAGAAAATAACACAAAACCAACAACGTCTCACTATCGTATTCCCGCCAAAACTCGACAATTGACTTGACATGACATTTGTTTGTATGTTTTTTTTTTGTTTTTTAGTAATGGCTTCGCACGGCTTGTGCATATAGCCAGTGTCAAGTATTTTATTATAATAAGTATTTTTAATTTCACATTAAGAAAGTCACAGCAATAAAGCAATCGTGGTCAAGTAGTCAAGTCAATTATTTACATCGTCAAAGTCACGATTCAGTAAATTGGTGAAACTGGTGGGTGCTTTACCTACTGTAACTTCCTGGGAGTTCTGGAAACAATGCAAAGTGGCACGCTTTTTGGGTTTATATTATATTTGCCTACACTCATGCACGTTACCGAACACTAATATTCCACCAATATTACACATTAAAACTCGAAGAAACACAAGTTTGAGTAAAAAATATTAAACCAACAACGTCTTCACTATCGGATTCCCGCCAAAAACTCAGGTGACAGTTATAGTTCTGTTTTCCTTCACAATCTTTCTTCTTTTTATAGTTAGGTAGATACCTACCTACGTGAAATGGAACGTAAAAAAACAAAGTGTAGAGTACGTTCAAAACATACTGCTCGACAAAACAAAAAGAAAATATGTTACATATTGAAATAGGAGAAAAATCTCTATATTATCCATTTTTCTACACTAATATTATAAAGAGGAAAACTTTGTTTGTTTGGTTGTAATGAATAGGCTCCGAAACTACTGAACCGATTTGATAAATTATTTCACTGTTGGGAAGCTAGGGAAACTTCTGATAAAAATGGAAGATTTTGGTATAAATGGGCTTTAGAAAGAAAATGGTAATTTTGCTAGAAAATTATAGATTAAGGTAGGAAATGGTAGGTTTTTGGTAATACCTAATGGTAGATTTTGGAAGGAATGGTAGCTTTTGGCAGAAAATAGTAGATTTAAAAACAAAATGGTAGATTTTTGTTTAAATGGTAGATTTTGATATAAATGGTACGTTGGTAGATTTTGGTTAGAATGGGTACATTTTTATATAGAATGGTAGATTTTGGTATAAAATGGTAGAATATTGTACACAATTGTAATTTTGATAGAAGTCGGAAGGATGTCGGATGTCGATATCGATGTTGAAATAACCGGTCATGGTCTATTTTATTAGTTATTGGAATTTTGGTAAAAAATATAGTCCGCGCAGACGAAGTCGCGGGCAACAGCTAGTAACTAATAATGATTGTGGCTTTGTCTTATAATATTGTCAATTTAATTATATATTATGTAATAAAAATAACATTTCTTTTCGTGACTTTGGGCTCATTGATCAATGTAAAAATAAAGTCAGGGTACCTAGTAAGTACGTTCTTCTGGCAGCAGTATGACAGAATAGATGTATTTATTTATTTCAGCTTTGAACAGGGCCCCTCCCTGTGTGTGACTGTGAGTGAGTGAACTGAACTGAGTGAATGAATTACTGAACGTCTGTCTGTCTTGGTTGGCATGTCCTTGAGTCTTCTCAAGTCTTCTGTGTCTGTCTCGGGTCTCCCGAAAAACAAATTTCGTGTTGTTTTCTCCGTTGTATTTGCATTTTGTCACCTACACCGATATTGCTCTGTGTGTACCATCATCATGCTAAGATAACGCGATCTGGTGCACGTGACTACACTAGCTAGAGACGAAGTGTTTTACAGCAGTGATCAAAACTCGGCGTCAATGTTCTGGGACCATGTACACCGGAATAGGCACATTATGCAGGAGTTTGAGGACATAGAAGTACATAAAACCAGCGTGTCGGTGTTCGTAGCGCTGTTTTACTTGGAGATGCTGTATGTGTTAATCATGACCTTGTCGATTTTGAACAGGTTGAACCAAAACCTGACTTCGTAACTCCTCCGTCTTCGTTTGTCGGTGAGTACCTAGAAGACTAGTAAGCGATATTCATGTCCCTGTTGTATTTTATTGTCTATCCGTATGTGCTGTGTACGACTATGCACAAAGTAATAGCAGTGCCTAACGTTTTGTATGGCAGAGCACTTTGCACTACACTGCTCCGCAGCTGGCGCCGTGCGGCTTTGTTTCCATTGCATTTGTAGAGGGATCTCATCATTTCTCTGTGACAACAAACAAAGTGTGTGAAGCTCTTTATAAATGTTCTGACTGCAAGTATTAAAGCAATAAAAAATTGTGATGTGATACACCAGCAAATAGACTAACTAATAATTCTGTCTCAAGATAGTGGTAGCAAAATTTATAAACAACACCATGGCCCACTGTTGCTCATACATAAATACCATAGAAAAATCACTTTTAGTTTTTCCTGAATTTGCCAATTTTGCAGGAATTAAACACTTTCTGTAGCTTGCTCTGTTTGTTTTTTTATTTATATAGATATGTAGGTAAATTAAATAACTATTTCTATCACAGATAACAAAATGGGCGAGTCCACAATACAGACTGAGAAAATGTACCTGGCTAGAGGTGCCAAGGATGACCTCTACATCGACAGTGTCTGCCTGCCTCCCCATCAATATGAGGGCATTCGATTTATGTACAAACAGTTCAAGAAGGTACCCTATTGTAAATCTATATAATTATGTATGAACTAGAAGCACCTCGCGGTTTCAACCGCGTTAACTACTATCCCGCGGGAACCATTAATTTTTACGGGACAAAAGGTAGCCTATGTGTACCGGGGATAGCATAGCTTCCCAACAGTGAAAGAATTTTTCAAATCGGTTCAGTAGTTTCAGAGCCTATTCATTACAACGAAACAAACAAAGTTTTCCTCTTTCTAATATTAGTATAGATAAGAGTAGCAAACTCTGTATTGGCTTGCAAAACTAGAATGAATGAAATTGGTCACACCTGTGTTAATGTATTACATACCAAAATGAAATACAAAAACAACATGTAGATTTTGACAGACCTATCACTGCCAGACAGCAGCAGCTGATGTTACAAGGAGTATTAAAGGCTACCTTTATTTTAAAACTACAAATTCATGGTGTCTGTGGGATATTATGCAACTCAGGTGAAACTGCGGGGCACAGCTAGTAACAAATAAAAGTAAACTTGATAGCCTGTTTTCATTCCCGTGCTCCAGCTGATAATAATTAAAGAAGTGTTGTGTAAAAGACTCACTTTACAGGGAAAGGCGGGGGTGATAATGAATGATCCATCGGGCTACGGAAAGCGTGTTCAAACTGTATTGTTTATCGAAGCCGTGCGCCCCATATTGAAGTCGCCAATATTGGTCCTCTGCACTGAGGGCAAGGAGCACCTGTGGGTTGAGCTGTTTCAAAAGTGGACTAAAATGGGAAACGGTATGATTTATTTTGTCTTTTAAATATCAGTGTTGTAATTGCCCATGTTTAGGAAGTTGTTCTCTACTTACTAGGCTATTCATGGCTCATAGCTGTGTTCTGTTCTGACTGTGTTCATGGCTGTTTGTTGGCAATAATTACAGGTACAGTCCCCATATACATACTTATGTCACAGAAATGGCTTGAATTATTGTCGTGGCATAATGGGCGAGAGTCGTAATTTAAACTTCGAATCATCTTGAAATACGGGTCTAATTGCAGATGTAAGCATCCACAAGACCAACGGAGACATAGCGCGGCCGGTGTGCGTGGTGAGCGCGCTGTGGCACGGCGCCTCCTCCGCCGTGCTGGCACGCCGCGAGTGGAGCGTGCTGGTGCTGGACGACCGCTCCGTGACGCGCGAGGGGCTGCGGGCCTGCCTCAACGCCAACTACAAGATATGGATCACCTCCATTGATATGAAGGTGCCCATACACCCGTCTGAATATCTCTATTCACATTGATTGATTTTATTCTTGATTGTACTACCACAGTTTACCTATTGTAATAAAGTAAAATAAAATAAAAATAATTTCTGTATTGTTTATAGTTTTCTATTATTGATGCAAGCACACTCATAAAAGTTAAAGTTCACTATCTACTCGCCACCACAACCTACCCCCTATACTTGTCTCCTCTTTCCCACCATTCACTATGCACATAAACATAAAATAAAAAAAGCTATGTATCAGTTTTTAAATGTCACCTCTAGCCTGCACCTGTCTATCTATGTAACTAAGTACAATAATAATTATGTATTTTCAGTTGAACTTACAAACATTTTCGCTGATCTACAAGTACATCAACCCCAGAGAGAGATTCATCATTGAAGATTTTGAAGCGATTAAAAAGACGCCATCAGCCATGCTCATAAGATCTACCAGACTGGACGCGTTCATGGAAGATATTGTACTACGGAGGAAAAATGTACCGTTGCCACTAGTCAAGACTAGCGTAAGTAAAATCTGAAAATGAGCGGGGGGGGGGGGGGGGAGGTGGAGGTTAGAGAAACCCTCTTGTCAGTTACGAACATGCCATTGTTTGACCACTATATCCTTCTGTTTGATGTCAAGTCGAGAAAACATAATAGAAATCCTACTAACTTATATGAAATCCACATGTTCCATAACAATCCTGACCAAGTAGAAATAAAAAACGATGTTACTTGAACATGACCAAAGTAAAATAAACATAATATTGTGAACTACTGGTGTAGTATCCGCATCAAGCCGGAATAGGAGTGGCTTTCTGCTACACTGGGTCAATACCGTTATGATGAACAGTGACGTTCAATACCTCGACGTAAGCTTCACGAATACAATGCAATTGCGTACCTTGGACTGTTGCAAGCACAAGCACTCGATGCGCCTGCGGTCGGCACCAGCCGCAGCTAGTTTTATATTGTCTGTAGAGATTCACTCAGTCTATGTAGCACACGCGAAAAAGCAGGAAGATTTGTTTCCCTGCAGGAAACGACCGGTACGATGCGTCACGAGGCGTTATGTTTCACACTACACCTACCTTCTTTAGCTCCAATTTTTTTGAGTACGTGATATATCGGCGGTAAAGAAATTCGACTACCCTCGCTGCTGCTTTTCAGAGAATTGAACGTCGATTAAATGCTATAATTAGCTATATAATGAAAAGTTTTGTGTTCAAACGACTCATCCATACTCGATTCTATATGCCACGTCGAGTATGAATGAGTCGTTTTTGTCTCTTGTTAAACAAACTACTATTTATTTTCCAGGAAACTGTCGAAACGTCACGCAAAAACAAAGACCCCACTGGCAAGAAAACAAAACGATCGAAGCCTAAACCGGCAGAGGATCGGGAGATGCACACCGAGTCACAGGAGACGTGCTCGGGGCCACAAGACGAGGTTACGGTACCGTTGTCCAAGAATGGGAGACTCAAGAGTGATATGAAAGATTTCACAGTCAGCATAAAGTCTGCAGTACAGACCATAATGGATGTGGATGCTGTTGACGGAGCGCAACGATCTAATGTTAGCCGAAAACATAAAATTGATCAAGATTACACTATCAACACGGGATTAAACATCCATGATGAACAAGGCGAAAAAGATGAAATGGAAATAGAGTTGAATAATGATAGCCAGGTTATTGAGGAGCCCGTTATGGAATGTGAAACGCTTGATCATAGTAAACCATTAAGTACTGGGAGTAATGATTCACAGAACATTCCCATTAGATACGATAGTGACACTCCCAACATGGATGGCAACATTGAACCTTTCAATATTCCTACACAGACAATAAATAAATCCAGTGTACAGACTAATGAGAAATGTCAAGTTGAAAGCGACGACTTGTTTTCAACGGGCATCTTATCGGATGATAATAAAACTGAAAATAATGTAAATAATATTAACGCAGCTACTGTGAAAACGTATGAAGCAGTCATTAAAAGTGCTACAATTTTAAATAAGCATAATTTTTCAGCTAATTTACCATCAAATGAAATTGTTGAAGCCAAAACCGATGATATTATTAATAATAAGAATGAACTAATAAATAAAAATAATGTAAGTGAAAATATTAAGACTGATCCAAAGCTGGTTGGTATGGAATTGAAAATGAAACAAATGGAAGAGCTTGCTACGAAGAAATTCAAGGGATCGATCTTTGACAAAATATTTTAAATATGAAACAAAGTTTTAGAATTAAGTTTAATTTATTTCGTAACATAAGGCTTAGCGGCTATTGTAGGAGTGTCAGGCTTTAAGTGTGTCTAGTAGTTACCCGCGGGATCGGCGCCGCCGAGGCACGCGGCGCGATCTATCTAGGAGTATCTGCAAACCTTCAATGTGCGCGTCTTAAATGAATTCATAACTCACGTCTTTTGACTGGACGGATGGATTGAGATGTTTTTATACAATTTTGTATTGGAGTATAATATATTTACTTGTAACTTTAGAGCCAGTAGTGCGGAGATCTCTCTAGGGAAAGGAAGTATTACTTATTAATACTTGTATGTTTCTTATTCTAAATATTGTCTATGTTGTAGCCATAAAATGTGTTGTACTAAATGAAATTGTGTGTTGTATACTCGTGTGATACTAGTCTCCTGATTGAATGTTTACAATGAAAAGAATTAAACCAAAGTTGAGTTAATCATTCCAAGACCTTTGTGCTGGGAACCTCTGTGTTGTTGTGATGTTCTAGGACGTTATACACCACCAACTATGTTCACTTCTTAAATGATATTATTAGATCAGACTGTCATAATATGTTGTATAAGTGCAGTCCCAGCATACATTATTACTGTAAAAAAATATTTTAAAATTAATCATATAAACAACCACTGAAAATATTTACTTATAAGTAAGTGTTTGCATGAATGTTTAAAATATTAATGTAACTGTAATATGCATAAGTTTTATATATTAGGTATATTTATTGAATTTCCATCGAGTAACATAGTGCGACGAATGGTAATGTATGGTGACTATGTATTATCAATGCACATTACATTGAAAAAATCATAGAATTAGATTGTAAAATGAAATCATGTTCACTGAAACCATACATAATTTATAATTCATCATAATAATTCAATTTAATATCATTGCAGCATTTCACAAATAGTAAGTACGTGTTTCAATCGTTGTTCTTAAAAGCATATACATATTATAGATAATCACTATCTAAAACATTTCAATTACTAGCAAAAGCATTTTATATAACATGAAATATATTAGAATATTAAATTTGATTATTTGTAGGTGTTTATTTACTACTTCTATTTACAAAATTGTGTAATAAATACGTTTTACATAAGTCATATGAATCGTAAGTACATGGAATGTATTTCTTAAAAATATTTACATTACGTAAGCCTAAATTTGAGCGCGAGCGCCATCTCTGACAAGTCAATGCTCAGTTGTACAGTATTGATAGAATATAACATGCATTAAAATATCAGAAAAGGTGTACCTAACAATAGAATCTCACAAAATACAATCTTTTTCAATGTCAATATATATATTTTAATTTCACACAACCCTTTCGTAGGAACGTTACGTTGCCAACTCGTTTAATCTCAAATGGTGCATTTAATTGGAACCTTGTCACAAGGAACCCAAGTTTTTGCAGTTTGGAACTGCATTTGCAACTAACCACCAACGCTCCATAAAAGCTTCGGTTCTCCTAGTTTGGAGCCTGCGGGAATGCCTTCGTGACTTTTTCAAGGTTATTATTACCACTAGTTTAATAAAATCTTAGCCAATAATCATTATAGGGAAATTGGAATGTTATTAAATATGAAAATGTTTTAGAATGTTTAACAATTGACAACTTTAACACTTATTTGACGAATATTCATTTCGTTAATCGAAGAAAACCATTTTTTTTAAGCATTGTTAGATAGGATTTCATGGGAATCCCAGTTGTAGTGAATGATAGGTGCGACTGCGCATATCTTGTGTGACCGACCACGTGCCGCCGCTGTCGCGTACATACCGCGGCGACGTAGGAGGCTAGCTGTCGACTGTCGGCGGCGGCTAGGGCGCGCAGTGCAGGTGTCGGCGGCGGCTAGGGCACGCAGTGCAGGTGTCGGCGACTGTCGGCGGCGGCTAGGGCGCGCAGTGCCGGTGTCGGCGACTGTCGGTGGCGGCTAGGGCGCGCAGTGCAGGTGTCGGCGACTGTCGGTGGCGGCTAGGGCGCGCAGTGCAGGTGTCGGCGACTGTCGGCGGCGGCTAGGGCGCGCAGTGCAGGTGTCGGCGACTGTCGGCGGCGGCTAGGGCGCGCAGTGCAGGTGTCGGCGACTGTCGGCGGCGGCTAGGGCGCGCAGTGCAGGTGTCGGCGACTGTCGGTGGCGGCTAGGGCGCGCACTGCAGGTGTCGGCGACTGTCGGCGGCGGCTAGGGCGCGCAGTGCAGGTGTCGGCGACTGTCGGCGGCGGCTAGGGCGCGCAGTGCAGGTGTCGGCGACTGTCGGCGGCGGCTAGGGCGCGCAGTGCAGGTGTCGGCGGCGGCTAGGGCGCGCAGTGCAGGTGTCGGCGACTGTCGGCGGCGGCTAGGGCGCGCAGTGCAGGTGTCGGCGACTGTCGGCGGCGGCTAGGGCGCGCAGTGCAGGTGTCGGCGACTGTCGGTGGCGGCTAGGGCGCGCAGTGCAGGTGTCGGCGACTGTCGGCGGCGGCTAGGGCGCGCAGTGCCGGTGTCGGCGACTGTCGGTGGCGGCTAGGGCGCGCAGTGCAGGTGTCGGCGACTGTCGGCGGCGGCTAGGGCGCGCAGTGCAGGTGTCGGCGACTGTCGGCGGCGGCTAGGGCGCGCAGTGCAGGTGTCGGCGACTGTCAGCGGCGGCTAGGGCGCGCAGTGCAGGTGTCGGCGACTGTCGGTGGCGGCTAGGGCGCGCAGTGCAGGTGTCGGCGACTGTCGGCGGCGGCTAGGGCGCGCAGTGCAGGTGTCGGCGGCGGCTAGGGCGCGCAGTGCAGGTGTCGGCGACTGTCGGCGGCGGCTAGGGCGCGCAGTGCAGGTGTCGGCGACTGTCGGCGGCGGCTAGGGCGCGCAGTGCAGGTGTCGGCGACTGTCGGTGGCGGCTAGGGCGCGCAGTGCAGGTGTCGGCGACTGTCGGCGGCGGCTAGGGCGCGCAGTGCCGGTGTCGGCGACTGTCGGTGGCGGCTAGGGCGCGCAGTGCAGGTGTCGGCGACTGTCGGCGGCGGCTAGGGCGCGCAGTGCAGGTGTCGGCGACTGTCGGCGGCGGCTAGGGCGCGCAGTGCAGGTGTCGGCGACTGTCAGCGGCGGCTAGGGCGCGCAGTGCAGGTGTCGGCGACTGTCGGTGGCGGCTAGGGCGCGCAGTGCAGGTGTCGGCGACTGTCGGCGGCGGCTAGGGCGCGCAGTGCAGGTGTCGGCGACTGTCGGCGGCGGCTAGGGCGCGCAGTGCAGGTACTCGGCGACGAACACGCGGAAGATCTTGTTGAGGTTGTGGATGGTGCGGAAGTCGAGCGCCGACACATCGTCGCCGGCCTTGTGCCACACCGCGGGGAACGGGGACGGGATCACGTGCAGGATGTCCACGTCTGAGGGGGAGGGGCGGGTTATTGTATACAAATATCACGCGAAATCTACAATTAAACCATATTAAACTCCGCAGCTTGAACGCGCCTTAACATGTTGCACGGTGCCCATTTATTACGGCTAGTAGGTACGTTCAGTTGAGATTAGCCCTGAAGCATAAATTAACGAAAGATTATGGAATTTGATTGCAACTCAAGATAAGGTACCAATTATTATTATGGTTCTTGAAAATCTAGAGTTCAATTCTGTAATTCGGCCGTGAGGTGTGTTTTCGAATGGACTGACTCATATTGATATAATATGAAATAACCTTATGGAAGGGCGTTTCCGCCTCTATTCGTTATCCTTGCCTGTAACAACGGTCCTGAATCAGCGCATGAAACTGTACCCGACGTGTATTGCAATCGGCAGTAATGTTTGCATTAGGAAAATTCGTTTCAAATAATGCGTGACTAGTTTTCAGAGCATGTCCAGCATATTGGTGTAGGTAACTATACATATTTTTATTTGATTGCGTTAGTGAGGTCTGACCGTTGGGGGACCAGGTATACTTGTAGGTACCTATGTATACTTACTATCTGTAATTATCATCGATAAGTGCATAAATAACATAAAATATTTGTCTGATTAACCACAATGACCATTCAAAATCAAAGTACGAAACAGGCTAGATACGAAAAACTAGGCAAAAAAACAGGCAAGATGCATTTTCAGACCAGATTCAGTGTTCAAGCGTGAGTTTTGTAAATTTAAGCTTAGTTTAAACAGTACAAGAGCTTTCTAATCCAAGCTGGTGACTGTTTGGACTAATTGCTAGCGCGTAATAAAAGTGAAAGGTTGGCGGCGGACGCTCGCACTTGCGCGCGACGGAACCGGTCTCAACTCAAGGATATTCGTGATGACTTGACCTCTACAGCAGAACTACTATACTATTGTATCACCTATGCTATAAGGAAATACTTATCTATAGATAACTAAATAATATGACCCGAGTAGTTCTTGGAAGTTGTTGAGGACAACAGCTGACACTGATACTAATTCAAAACTTAACAGCCTTCAGATATTGGATTATGCATAGAATAGACTTGCTGCTAGTGAATTTATTAGTAGGTAGCATTATATGGTATAAACTTATATGTAGAAAAAGAAATCCACTTACTCCTCCTCATGAAGGGCACGTGGTCGTCGTCGATGAAGGCGCCGGAGCTGCGCAGTCGGAAGTACGTCTGCTCCGCTTTGCCCCTGATACAGGAACCAACGAGTTAACACCCTGCTGCACAGAACACATTACTAGAGTGTACTACACGGGAACTAAATAATGTATTTTAGGGCGACAGCGATTTTTTGAATCCAGAGCGAAGCGAAGGATTCTATTTAAAGTACCTACTTCGCTCGAGGGTAAATAATTTTGTTCCCTTTTGGTAGGTAGTTATACCCTGCTTTTAATCCTAAACTATGATAAAAGTATTTTGGTCGCTGTTATTAAGTGCGCTGGAATGACCCACTTTGTTCGAACTTATCGTAGTTCTTCGTCCGAGCACACCAGCTATCTGCCAGTGAATGTCTCGTCAAAATGGGTCCAGCCGTTTCGGTGATTAGCAACAAACGGACATACAAATTTTAAAAGCTGTTTGGTTGTTATATTCAGCATAAAATATTATATACTTTCTTTATAATTACGCATGTTAGTAAGCTGTTATTTTGACATTACAAACAGACACTTCTATTTTATCATTTGTACTCTACTTAATGTTGCAAAGGAATACTGTATCTAAATAATAAGGAAACAACTAAAACAAATATTTGTATTTATAGTGCGTGCTTCCTCTTGCAGACGGCAATAAGTAAAATACCACCACAATAAATAAATAGTACGAAAATTACAATGCAAAGTGAGCACATCCGTCAAAGTATATGGGGGCTATACAAAAGAAGAGTGAAAGAGTCTTAGAGACTGGCAAGCAACGCATCGACAACGGCGTGAGCGTATGGTTTGGTTGTTGCCGCTCTATCCCCAGCTCCAGCGCTGCACGGAGCCGGGCGCGGCGGCCGCAGTAGGTACGTACTTGGAGTACCCCTCGAGCTGGTCCAGCTCGGCGAGGCGCTGCTCGGCGGCGGCGAGGCGCACGTACCACTTCTCCGTGGACTGGAAGTAGGAGTAGAACACGGGGTCCGGCGCGCCCAGCAGGTCCAGCAGCACCAGCACGTCCTGCCACACGGCACACCTTGCAGAGCCGGGTACACTACCGGACCCCTGCCTTCCAGAGGGAGGGGTGTCGGTGACCTTCCGAGTGTACGAGACTCTACTACTTCCCAGATTTAGCGGTATTCTAATAAAATAATACATAGGTCGAGGATAGTGAAACTGTCACACTGGCTGATTCGCCTCATCTTTTTGAAACCTGTGGACCGGCAGTCTTTACAATGTAGGTAGGTAGGTACATGTCATCGCTACATAACGATCGCTAATGCATTAACGACACTAGTTTGGTACACATAAGATTCAATCAAAATAATACATTTGACTATGAAAATGTACAGATTCCGTGACAACTTAAATTAAACTAAAATAAACTTTAGCTCACTATCCACAATCTCGGTTTCATCCTAACTTATATTATGTAGCTTTAATACCTACTGTTTCAACTTCGGTCTACGTTCAGATTTAGCGTCCGATATCGCGGTAGCTAACTAATGGATACAGAGTCGCCCCTGTTAAACACTAAGTTTAAAAAAATGTATAAATGAGTCTAGAACATCCGACGAACAAAACTAGAAGAAAAGGTTTCAGCACGTATGATTAACTGAAAGACCTATAACAATACCGAACATTTAGCTTGTCTATTCGGACAAAAGAAGGCTTTTAGACATCGTAAAGCCTTCAAATGAAGAGGCATTTACGGTACAACTTGTGTTTCATATTTGGAGATAACATTTGCATAATCAGTGGCTTCGCAATTAATTATTGATGAATGAATGAATACATTATTCGTAAACACGACGGGTGACGCATTTGTTTTAGCAGCGTTGACGTCAGAACTAGTCCTGGTAGGCGACAGAGCTGCAAGTAATGTAAACACACCGTAGGTAGGGCAGAAACATATAGTTACCTAAGCTTGCTACCCACATCACTAAAATAAATCGACAAGCATAGTGATGGATCTAGCCTAGTGGGAGAGCCGTCTGCCTTCCAAGCGCAGAGAAATGCGAATCCTAAATCCCAGCGCGGGCACGTCAATGCGTCTTGTAAATACCTTTACTTATACGAAAGAAGCATAGACTTTTCCACTTTGTTGATAAGATATTATGTGACCTTGCAAGTTTCGATAACTGTTCCGCGAGCACATAATTACTTATTATTTCGCAACCACAACAACACAACGCGGCTGTTCTATCAATCGGTGGACATTCCACCCGCGTAGGTTCATAGTAATGTAGAATATCCATCTAGGTAGGTACGTGATAATTTCGTAATTTTGAAGTTGTCATAAAGTCTAAGTTTTATTCCGGAATAATGCAGTTTCTGTGGGAAACGGGAAATCCACGACAGGGACTAGAATACAAATCCGATTCAGAAAATTATTTCATTGTTAGAAATCTAAGTACCTAGGTACTTATACTTACTACACTAGGTAAGCCAGCCTGAGTGATAATAATATAGGTTGTTTTAACTGGGGAAATTGCGCAGAATTCATGCGGGCGAAAATGTAATCTCTAGAGCACTCAACCAATACTGAAAATAATATCGCTGATGAAAGCTACCCACACTATTCCCGAGTGGCGCAGCCTATTTCATTCCAGGAAAATGTTCTTGCTGGAAAACGCATAATAACCTTAGGTCCGTCAATTACGTTAGTAGCTAGCTACGGTCCCAGTAGCTACGGATCTATATCTAGAATAGAGCTAAGGCACCCTGCCTTTCGTAAGAGAGTAGGTAGAGCGGTAGAGTCAACGGAGTTTCCTTTTCCTGTCCGAGATTCAATCCTGGATCAATGCTTGAAAGGTGTACGAGTTACGTACATTAACTACTCACGTTTAGCTAAATAAGCGGTATCGGGCGCCCGAGCGCATCCATGTAATTTCTACTTTAGTTTGTAAAACAGTTGACAATAAACAGTCGCTCCGACAACACGTCGTTTTCCTTTAACATAACAATCAACATCAACATAACAAATAGGGTTGAGGGTGGAACTCTCTGCAAGTACAAGAGGCAGAACACCCCCAACATTTCCTTCGAGCCGGATATACATTTCCCTCGAACCCACGAACAAGAACAATCCTTCAAGTTTTAAAGACAAGGAGGAATCAACAAAAATACAGTCCACAACAAAATATTTCGAAGATACATTTTTTTTGTGTGTTGTGTGTCGTAGTGTGTGACGGTGGTAGCGAATCGGTTGTCTGGCCTCCCACAAGCGGGTCTCACCAGATCAATTGAGAAGGCGCACATACCAACGTTGCTAGCTGCGATCATTAACGCACTCAGAAGAACATAACAGTGTGAGTTTTAAGTGTCTACTTATAATACTCACCATGGAAACAGCTCTGCAAAGACAGCGGGTTATTGCTGAAGCAATTAGGAAGATTATTACCAATTTCAAGAAGGATGCTGCAAGTAGGAAGACAAGTGATTACATCACTAAACGGGTGGAAGCCCTTGAAGAGTTATGGACGGAATTCGATCATAACAACGTGATTCTTACGGCAGCTGAAGATCAACAGGGTGATTACTTTACCACCCAAGCCTACAACCAGATAAAAAGGGAAGTTGAAACAGCACGGGAGCTGCTACGTAACTGTGCAATTGCGGGTACCTCAGAGAGAGGGTCTACGTCCAAGACTGATGATCTCATCAGTCAGCAAAGTACGAACTTCAGAGCCTTCATGAGAATCATCAGAAACATCGGTGCTGCCGAACTCAAGGAGAAATGGGAAATCGATGACAAGCTTCAAACTTTGCAGTCGCGCTGGAAACTCATCGACGACCTACATTGGCAAATTGACAACCTACTCATCGGCACAGACTTAGCCTACGAAGACGAGTACTCCAAAAACGAGTCCCTCTACGAAACAACTAAACGGGAGCTGAACTCCAAATTAAGTTCTACTGCGCACCGGCATCAGGCAGTTCCTCAAATAGAAATACCAACATTCTCGGGAAGCTACACGCAGTGGCCAACTTTTATGGATTTATATTCAGAAGCAATCCACAACAATGCCATGTTAACAAAAACTCAAAAAATGCAACACCTCAAGGGCAAACTGCGAGGCGAAGCTGAACGCCTCGTCCAGCATTTGACCATTTCGGCGGAAAACTATGACACATGCTGGGAGATTCTGACTCACAGATATAACAATCTACAACTATTGTTTACAAAACAAATTCAAGTGTTCATGGGTCAACCGGCCATACAACAACAAACGGCTTTTGAGGTGAAGCGGCTGCACGATACCAGTTTGGAAACAATTCATGCCATCCACAACCTAGGCATCGATACATCAACCTGGGATCCAATCATAGTCCACATTATAACTGGGAAATTAGACCCAGAAACATATGCCGCGTACATGGAGATGCGGAAAGCGCCACGAGAACTACCGTCGTTTGACGAACTCATCGGGTTCCTGGATAGCAAGTTCACAGCCTTGGAACCTGTCAACAAGAAAAACAAGACGAACAGTATTCCAAGACAAATAAACAGGTCTACAAATGAGTATCAGCCCAAACCTGTAGAACAATGGAGAAACAAATTATCACCGAAAACATATTTTGCGCAATCTGACAGGAAATGCCCGTTGTGTAAACTAGGGCATATTCTCATACATTGCAAAGCATTTGTCAACATGTCATCAGAAACGAAATTGAATACTTTGAAACAATTGCATATATGCCAGAATTGCATGTTTCCACACAATGGAAAGGCATGTACATCGAATAAAACGTGCAAAATCTGCAGTAACCAACATCATACCACGTTACACGACTTGGTCGGTATTGATGAAAAAGGAATATCAAATGAAATTTCAACAAGAAGTAACACGAAGCCTATGAACAAAAACAACGCAGAAATGACTCAGCGGAGAGTCAATCATGCCGCCGGTAATATGAACGAAGTTTTACTCGCTACAGTTCAAGTTAAGGTCAAAGCTAGAAATGGTACATTCATCCAGATGAGATGCTTACTTGATCAAGGATCTCAAATCAACTTGATCACCGAGTCAGCTGCTCAACTACTTGGACTACAAAGACGAAAGCAACACGCAACGGTCTCCGGGGTTGGAATCACTGCCAACCAGAGCAATGGCACCGTACAATTAGTATGCGAATCACTCTACGGTGACCACTCTTTCACGGCAGAAGCACTGGTCATGAAGAAGATGCTAAACAATTTACCTAACTATTCATTCGAAAAGCAACAGTGGCCACATCTGCATAACATTAACTTAGCCGACCCAGACTACAACATCTCGCGACAAGTCGATATACTTTTGGACGCCAGCGTCTACGCGGAGATAATACTGGACGGCATTCTTCGGGGGTCCGCACACGCGCCCATAGCTCAACAGACTAAACTAGGCTGGGTGCTACTCGGCAACGTGACAACATTTAACTGTCATGCGGTACTTAACAATCTGGAAGAAATCGCGCAGTTTTGGGAATCCGAAGAGATCACTGAAGACTCAAAAAACATGACAGTGGAAGAAGAGTATTGCGAAACTCTATTTGAAACAACAACAAGAAGATTGCCAGACGGAAGATATGAAGTGCGTCTTCCGATGAAAAAACATTATGAACAGAATCTCGGCGTATCAAAGCCACAAGCAGTCGCGCAATTCTGCCAATTGGAGAAACGCCTAGCTAAAAACACGACACTGAAACAAGCATACACAAGCTTCATGAACGAATATTTGGACCTCGGTCACATGAAGCCAAGTATTCAAACACGGTCTCCAAGCTGCTTCCTACCTCACCACGGAGTCATGAAATTGGACTCCACAACAACAAAGCTCCGAGTAGTATTCAACGCGTCGGCAAAAACAAAATCAGGCTGCAGCCTAAATGACCTATTAGAATGCGGACCGAAACTACAACAAGATCTACAGCTAGTAATTTTACGATGGAGAATGTATCAGTATGTCTACACGGCTGACATTGAAAAGTTCTACAGGCAAATCCGCGTACACGAAGATCAACAACATTTGCAAAAGATTATGTGGAGAGACAGTGACGATTAAAATATTCAGGAGTACCAACTCTGTACCATCACATATGGTACAAAGCCGGCATCGTTCCTTGCCATGCGTACTGTCAAACAACTGGTAAAAGACGATGGTCAGCACTACCCGCTTGCTGCCTGCATCCTGAATCAACAGCTGTACGTCGATGATCTGCTTGGAGGCAGTAACAATCTATCAGAAGCTCAGGCGGCACAGCAAGAACTCATCGGCCTACTTCAAGGTGGAGGCTTCAACCTACGCAAGTGGGCTAGCAACGATACGAGGCTATTAGAAGGCTTACCTCAAAACTTAATCAGCCTAAACATGTTAGATTTCAAGAATGCGGAAACTAACAAAACACTTGGGATTACCTGGAATCCGTGTACCGACATGTTTACATTCAAACAAGTACTTGACAACAGCAATGAACATGACGTCATTACAAAGCGGTCGCTATTGTCGGATTTGTCTAAGACATACGATCCCCTAGGCTGGCTCTCGCCGACCACAATTAAAGCGAAGATCATATTTCAGCAAGTATGGAAAACGGGAAACAGCTGGGACGAACCGTTACCAGAAAACATTGCAAAAGAATGGAAACAATATCGTCAAGATTTGCAATGCATCCAAAACATAACAATACCACGAGGAATAGGCTACACACAAAGGGCCATTGAACTCCACGGTTTCAGCGACGCCTCGGAAAAGGCATACGGATGTGTTATTTATTGCAAGTCCACTGATAACAACAACCAACCGGTCGTCAAACTTTTGGCGGGGAAAACGAAGCTGGGCCCATTGAAGAAACCCATGTCAGTGCCTAGACTTGAACTCTGCGCAGCGTTATTATTATCAAGACTGATAAAAAAGGTCACAGAGTCATTAAACATACAGACAGTCACTATACACGGCTGGACGGACTCGATGGTGGTGCTTGGGTGGCTGAATGGAGATACGTCCCGTTGGAAGGCGTTCGTCGCCAACCGAGTGCGATCGATTCGCGAAAATATTCCATCGTCATGCTGGAACCACGTCGGATCCGAAGACAATCCAGCTGATTGTGCCAGCAGAGGGTTATTACCTACTCAACTGCTCACTCATTCGTTGTGGTGGGATGGCCCAATATGGCTAAAGAACAAGGTGATTCCAACTGAACCAAACAATTTCGACACCCATGAAGAGAAAAAACAGAAGGTGTGCGCAATCCAACAAAAGGCGTCACTCATCGAAGAACTTCTACAAAAGCATAGCTCTATAGCCCGTGTAATCCGAATACTAACTTGGATTACGCGCTTCATTAATAATGCACGTGGTCGGAACAATGCACTGCATACTTTGCAGTTGACAATAAGTGAGTTAGATAACACTCATAACATGATAATAAAAGCGGTACAAAACAATACGTTCTTGGAAGACAACAACAGACTACGAAATAACGAGAAACTGAGATTAACAAGCAACATTTTGACATTAAATCCTATTTTGGATGAACACGGAATCCTAAGAGTGGGAGGAAGGCTGGCGCACTCGGACCTGAACAGCAGCCAAAAACATCCGATTATTTTGTCGAACAATCACCGTTTAACGGAATTGCTGATAAGCCAAGCTCATCTACAAACTTTACACGGAGGTGCTCGGCTTACACTGGCGCATCTTCGTAACAAATATTGGATCATCCAAGGGATGAGAACAGTGAAGAAACAGCTGATAAGGTGCGTCAAGTGCCATCGCTACAAGCCTAGCAACAGCAGCCAATTGATGGCTGACTTACCACGTCCTCGAGTAACAGCGTCGCGCCCGTTCACTAACACGGGGGTTGACTTCACTGGGCAAGTGGAAGTAAAGGCAAACAAAGGAAGAGGAATTAAAACAACAGCTGGATACATAGCGATCTTCATTTGCCTATGCACAAAAGCAGTTCACTTGGAGTTGGTTTCCGACCTAAGCGCAGATACTTTTCTTGCGGCCTTGAGACGTTTTTGTGCCAGGAGAGGAACACCTACCTGCATGTACAGCGACAACGGAACGAACTTTACAAAAGCTGCAAAAATTCTACGCAAAGAACATAGAGAAGCATTAAAACATTACATCAACAGCGAGGTCATCAACACTGTAGCGGCACTGGGAATAACCTGGCATTTTAATGCTCCCTCGTGGCCTTCGGCAGGCGGGCTTTGGGAAGCTGCAGTGAAAAGCATGAAGCACCACTTGAAGAGGGTCCTCGGGGAGCAAAAACTAACATACGAAGGGTTTATGACACTACTGGTTCAGATCGAGGCATGCATGAACTCGAGGCCTTTAGTCGCATTAACAGAAGATACTGACGACTTAAACTGTCTAACGCCGGGTCATTTCTTAGTCGGTGGCCCAGTGTTAGCCCCTCCACTAACCTCAGGTGAAGAAAACATGAGCCTTAACAAGAGATGGCAGATTACCAAGAAGATGAGTCAAGATTTTTGGAAAAAATGGTCCTCCGAATATCTTCAAACACTTCAAACGCGCGGAAAATGGCTTCACCTCACAAAGAACATTGAGGTGGACGACGTGGTCTTGGTTAAAGAAGACAACTTACCACCCGCACGCTGGCTCCTGGGTCGGGTTATAGAGACTCATCCGGGACCAGACAGAAGAGTCCGCGTTGTTACGCTAAAAACAAAAAACAATAACAAACTGAAGCGTCCAGTAGTCAAGCTATCGCGTTTGCCAATAGAAAACAACAAAGACGGGGACAAAGAAAATTCCGAGCAACCTACACAAAACGCAACAGGTGACAGCCCTACCCGAAAACAAACAAGAAAAAGGCCATCGTATTTGGCTTACCTGTGCATGCTGTTTATGCTAATAACTACATGCACAGCGTCACACATTCCACAATTTTGCAACGTCACGGAACTAGACCCATTGAAACTGGTATACTTCGACAAGATCGCAGACTTGCACATAGTGCAAGACGAATGGAAAATGGTGGTCTACTATAACATGTCAACCTACTGGCGAAGTCTTGATAACATAGAAAGGTACGTGAACCACTTGACCGATCTGTGTAAAGAAGAACCTGCTTATCTCTCCATCGCTACTCAATTTCAACACGAGATAACTGAGCTCAAGCTCGATAACTTCATATTGCACTCAGAAATTGGAAAACGATCAAAACGTGGATTAATCGATGGAATCGGATACATAGCCAATTCGTTATTTGGTGTGCTGGACGAAAGATTCGCAAAGAAGTACCACAACGATATCAAGCGTATTCATGAAAATGAAGAACATTTACAGAACATCTACAAACAACATACGTCTATTATCGAAGGCGAGTATAACCTATTAAAACGTAACGAAGAGGTGATGAACAAGCAGTTTTCCATCATCAGTCAACATCTCCAACAATTAAATAACAAGGTGAAATTGGATCGCGAGAATGCGATTTACGTCACTTCAACTGCACTAGCAGCCAGCCTGATAACATCAAACTTGTATCGAGTACAACAAGCGATACTGGACTTAGTAACAGATGTAAGAAACGGACATCTAGATACGCATCTATTGAAACCAGACGAGTTCCAGCAACAACTGAACATAATATCAAGACAGATACCAAACGATCTCTCACTGCCGTGCATAAACAATGATGACTGCATACAACAAATGTACAAACGAGCACGTGTCCACGTGCGGCCTATCGAAGATTTTCTTATATTTGAAGTAAAAATTCCGCTGATATCCAATGAACAATATGAATTAAATCGTGTTATACCGACACCTAAACTACAAAGCAATGGAACAATAAGGATAGTCCCGTCATCAACATATTTGGCCGTGAACCTGAGAAAGGATTTGTTGCTATCACTTACCGATACTGATTTAACAACCTGCGAACATTATAAGGAGCATCAATTATCATGCAGTCTCAACCTACCTATACATAACATAAAGGCGCCGTCGTCAATTTGTGAAGCACAAATAATAAACAATGGTAACTTATCCAGTTGCAAGACAGTGACCGCCATCGATTGTGTGAATGACTGGATCATGTTACACAGCCGCGGCGCGTGGCTATTCTCATGCTGCGAGGAATGCGGTGTCCGCATATTCTGCCCGGCTGGGATATCCCCTCTAGTACTACGTAACACCGGGATCATAACATTAGAAGAAGGTTGTGTACTAAAGGGGGAAAACATAGTCATCCATGCGCATAACAAGTTCCAGAGCACACTGAAAATCAACCCAGACGAGGATTACATACCGGACTCTGGGCTAAACAATGTTATTACGGGCAGTAACTTTATCTTCAAACCAGAGGAAGATCATCGAGAGCAGTTGAAGGTCATTAAGGACCATATCAAACTGGTCAAAAACGAGCAGAAGACCTTAAACATGCGTGTTGACAGCCATGAGAGTCATCACTATGCTACGTATGGGTTGCTCATACTAGTTGGCGCGGTTATTGGAGCCATTGGCGTCAGCAAGATAAAACGAGGTCTTGGGAATAGGTGCCGGGTGAAGCCGGAGTCCAAGATGGTGAAGACAGAAGAGCGCGCAGTCAACGCAGCGGCAGCGGACAACGACAGCGTCGAACTCCGCTCATATCGCAACACGGTGGACGCGGCCAGCTCTCCTATACCGAGCCGCCCTGTTTAGTTTTAGTTTTATTATTCTCTTAAATTCGGAAGCATGTACGAGTTACGTACATTAACTACTCACGTTTAGCTAAATAAGCGGTATCGGGCGCCCGAGCGCATCCATGTAATTTCTACTTTAGTTTGTAAAACAGTTGACAATAAACAGTCGCTCCGACAACACGTCGTTTTCCTTTAACATAACAATCAACATCAACATAACAAATAGGGTTGAGGGTGGAACTCTCTGCAAGTACAAGAGGCAGAACACCCCCAACAAAAGGGAAACATCCTTTTTGAAACTCAAATCATAATCAAGTAATTTTTATTGCCTATTTACAATAAATGATTTGACTTTGTAAAAGGCGACCAAAGAAGGGGTCCTCGGGTTCGCGGGTGGTTAGTTGGGGCTCCGACCACATCAGGAAGGATGGCAGCTTCGTGGCAGAGCTGCCATGGGCAACAGGGACAGCCCCCCTGGCTGCAGTCGGAAGGGGATGGGCGCACAGCAAGTAGGGTACTAGCGCGGTCCCTTGGAAAATGGAGATCCTACTCGTAGTGCCCTGCCAAATTTGCATAGAGGCAGGTCACCGGGGTTGGTTTTGTGGGAAAAAATCCCACGTTACCCGACGGCACACCAAAATCGTCGGTTATATTGGCGTTATAAAAATAAAGTATCCTAGGTGTCGTCGGAACACAACAAGTGTTACACGATTATACGGCATAACGGTTAATTAATAACTAGATGTGCCCGCAGTTTCACCCGCGTCCGCTATTATCCCACAGGAACCTTTAATTGTTACTGGATAAAAAGTATCCTATACCTAGTCTATTCCAGAATTTCCGGGCCTATAGCATCAGACCAAATTTCGTCAAAATCCGGTCATCCGCTTAGACCTGAAGAGAGGACAAACATACACACAAACTCCCGTTTATAGATTTATCAATAACTAACTAACAACTTGAGAAAAATAAACAATAATAAGATCTTTAGACATTCACTAAACAACAAATCGGAAGATGAGAACAGCAAATTAGTAATTATAGCCGTTGATAATGGATTTCTTTGTTACATAACTTTTATTTTTTTTCTATACATCTCGTATACCTACACGTATATTCCGTAGTATAGTCACAGAATAACTAATAGTACCTACCTGCTAGCGGTATAGTCACAGTATAAATAATAATTGGTGACGTCCGTCAATCTGTCTGTTCCAGTCGCAGAATTATTTTTAGCGCTCGAAGGTCAATCGCGTTGGTTTTATGCATTAGATCGGATAGAGATAGTACGGTTGAGTGATCAGATATCGTTACCAAATCAGGCTTATCAGTAACGCTTTGATTGCAACTATTGTACGCGGAACATCACATTTATGTTCCTACATTAGTCATTGTAGATGTGAGATCGATAGTAGTCTAGTACTGCTAACAGTGGGTATATGCCTAGGTACTTCATCACGCATCGACTGCATATTGTTAACGACTTTCGGAACTCATAATAACTCACAGGAAAATAGTCACTACCTCCAATATTTACGCGAATTTATAAGTAGGTACGTTTCTCCTCTTTTAGTATTGTATGGAGTTGCATTGGTGGCATTCCTATTTTTGTTGATTTCACTACGCCACTAGCCGTTTACAGAAGACACCTATGTGCCAAACTCCCGTATAGTCCCATTGCTATAAAATCCAGGTAGACGAACATATCAAAAAAATCGGAGTCATGTGTTACAAATGCGGACGTACGAGCGAACATGATAGATTTATAAGGGTTCCATTTTTCAATGTAGGATCCGTACTTGGATAGATAAATGTATGTGCTAGATAAGCCAGTTTCTGAAAAAACTGAAGTATACCGCGGAACCTAGGAGGAAAGCTAATAAACGAAAAATAATTATAGAGAGTGAGCAACGCATCGACAACGCGCCCGAGTTCTGCAATTGCCTATAGGTGGCGGTGACCGTTTACCATCAGACGGGCCATATAATCTAGCACTTAATACAGCAAACTCACCATCCTCTTGAGCTGGTTAGCGTTGTCCTTGTAGATCTGGTTCTCCCACTCGGCGGCGAGGTGGCGCGCGCCGTACAGCGAGTCCGTGGGCTCCCAGTTGCGGAACGCCTCCTCCCCGTCGAAGAAGATGAACATGAGGCTGAGGCGAGCCGTCTTCAGCGCCTGCAGCCGCGGCGCCAGCGCCTGCGCCAGGTCCAGCAGCATGGCGCACGGCACCGCGGAGTCCGTGGCGCCTGCGGACCACACCGCTCACTTAGCCGAGAGATACACGCGAAATACAGAGTCCATACCAACCAACTCTATTTGTATTCTGTACGCGATACTTTGTTTGGATTTCCTTCAATTTGATGTCAGATAGGCAGGTGCATCCCACTATTGTATTGTTATAAAATTTGTTATTCATACTGCGACAGCCAAATGGATTTTGGTACCTACACGGTATACATACATACATATACATTAAATCCTGGGATGGCACAATGATATTTTATGATATTTTATCCTCTAAATATTTATGGTTCCGGTGGGATAAAAGCAATGCAGGTAAACCAGCAGGGCACAGCTAGTAGCTATACAAAGGAACAGCCCAATACCTCCACTAATGTTAGGGTAATGATAATAGAATTGTTAACATACCCATAAAAACATGCTCTCTCGTGTATTTACTGTCATAGTGACAAGCTAGCACCAAAAATCTGTCCGCATCGGGGTTCAGCTTGGTAATTATGTTCCGGAACTTCAGTTGCCCAAATATTGGTGTATTATCAGTGAACTCATTCTCCGTTACATCCCATCCTAAGTCCTGGAACTCTTTGACCAGGTAATCACCGACTTTCTTGTGGTTAGGGGTGCCCACCACTCTGGGTATGAGAATGTTGTCCAGTATCGAGCGGAACCTGGTGGTGTCTGACAACTGTGCCAGGTCCTTGACATTTTGATCGGTTAGGTCTTGAGCCTCATGAAAATTCTGCAAGAATAAGAAAAGTTACAGTGGCTAGATGCTATGTAATATGTACTTACTACTTACTAACTGCAAGAACTCATGCATAAAATTAGAAGCGAGTAAGTACATAATTTTGTACATAGCAATTAGAAAAAGAGCCACAAACTGCATCAGCCTTATGGGATCCTTATACCAATACTTATACTAATATATAATGATATACCTACTACATTTCTTTCATAAAAAAATAAATAATTTCATCGAAAAATAATCTGAGTTCTAACTTTGGATAATAAATAAAAGAGAACCAATAGAAGGTTTAAATGTAGGTACATACTCTCGAAACTGTAAGTTGAAAGCTGTTAATTAAATAAAATGAAAGGCAAGGCACGCAAGACAGACACTAACTTTTTGTCAAAGGTCACACACAGTCACTTTATTTGTTTCTAGTGCTCTTAGAATAAATCTCTTTAATTCATAATTAAATAGCCATCACAAAACTCTTGCAAAAAATTAAATAAATAACAGGGAATATTTAAGTAAGTACCAACTTACTTTTTCTTGATAAAACTTTACAGTTTTGACACCTGTTTTAGTGTTTACAACAGCGAACAAGAAGCTTGCTATCGCTAGATATACTATTGTCGTATCCATTTTGACACACATTAGTTTCCTTATTTTAACAGACAGTCAGGCACAATTTATCCTTAGGTCACGCGTAATATTTTATTTCCACACGAAAAAACACTGTTTTTCTAACTTATTACAACACAGCTGACACAGCCAGCAGCCGACGACGGACGGAACGGACGTCCGACGGCCGACGAACGAATGAGTGAGTGAATGAGACAAGCGAGTTGAAGCGAGTCAAGCGAGTGCGAGAGCCGAGGCCCGAGACTGCCGATAGAGATGGCTTATGTAAACAGTGTTGCCGGCAGTCACACAACAAAAAGTCTGAAACCGAATGAAGAATTACCCGAAATTACCAATTTTTCTATGAATGACGGGGAGGGGAGGGGGTTAACTGGAACTTTTCTTAACATATTTGCATCCAATACAGTGATAGGTACTTGAACTGGGGGTACGAGCAATGTGCGGTAATTTTTGATTTTATCGAAACATTTTCATCCAGGCATGTTAACTTCTCGTATATAGGTACCTTACCTACCTAATCCATCCACTGTACGTTACAGTTAGGTACTTTGTGTCACCGATTTCTGTTACGTTCCGTTCTTGACTAACTTTCATACAGTAACTTACTTACTTACTGGAAAAATAAAGTTTGATAATCGCGAAATTACCCACCACATTACCGACGGTCGAAATTACCAAAAATTGGGTATAATTACCAGCGGCGGCAACGCTTCCGCCCTATTTATTTTCTCTATGGTCCGACCGACTGCGCTTGCGTTCTGTCATCTGTCAGATATCCAAGGTTGCCAGCTCGAAAATAGAAAAACTGCAAAATTAATCCAATCGAAAATGCTTACATTACCTATAGTTAAAAATATATCGTAATTATATAGGTACCTAGTAGAACTTAATTTGCTGATTGAAATTCTAATAATTAATATCTATTATTTTGTCCTATTATATAAATAGGAATACCTACCTAATGTTAGGTTAGCAGCACGGAGGCTTTTTTTATATTACGTGAGTAAAAATCACATACCGGATACTACCGAGCCGAAGGGGCAGCAAGGTGGTTATGTCGGGCTTACACTGACTAAAAAACCTCACGATTGTCCCTCTCTGCACCATGAGTGTCGGGGCTGCGGGGAATCTTACGAATTACTTCCGCGGCCCCGACGGTGCTGGTCTTCACGGACCCCGTCCCGGCTACGGGGTGAAGAGTTTGACTTCTCCACCCCCGGCCCCACTGAGGTGCGCACGGGACAATGTGCGCGCCACCTCCAGGTTCCTTCGTTGGCAATGGACTCGCCCCTGAAGTCCACCACCAGGAACCTCGGGAAGTCAAAGAGGGAGAGGGAAGAAAAAACACTCCCTCCTCGACTCCCGACCGCGCCCGCTCCGCACGGCATGACACGCAGGACATTGACGATACCACTTCGGGCAATGTCGAGGCTTGGGAGACCACCGCCGCGCCGAGCCACGCGCTCATGTCCTCGCAGTGCACCACTCTGTGCACTGCACGGACACCCCCTCCTCGAGTCCGCACGACTGTGCTCGGACCCCACCTCCTCGAGCCTGCTCCGAGCGCCCGCCCCCCCCCCCCCCCCCTCCACGTCCCACTCCCGGCACACATCCATCATTCCGCTGTATGGTAGGTCCGGGAGCGGACCACCTCCTCGGGTCGGCGCCGCGCGCCACGACCCCCACCTCCTCTATATGCCTAGGTACCTACGTCCTCTTTGACGTAAGAGTAATAAGGACCTGACTGACATACGTATTGTAAGGGTGTAAGTATACCCACTGGGCGAGCCAGGCGCCAGGCGGTCCCCGGAGAAATATACGTATATTCTAGCAGTGAGAAAACATAACCGTTGTCGATAACTAGGCTATGCCTACTTAATCACCTACTGAATATCTATTTCTAAGAAGTTAGAGGCTTATATGTCCTACCTACTACTACGACTATGTACGATAGACCAATCCTTTTTATCTGTGCTGTGCGACCTTTGGGTGATATCGAACGGATACCGTGTAACTTTAGTGTCCATATAGGTGATATACTTAGGTACAAATGTATCAGATGAAAGCTGGATGAAAGACTCTCTTTCTTAAGGCATAGTCAATTAGTCATCCATGCTATGTGTTTTTATTATTCAAACAATAGATTTTAATACAATTAGTAGATTTTATAGCTCAGCTCTAAGCATTTCTCTACTATATACCTACCTACCTAAGGCTCTATAAATATTTTTGGTAGGTATTATAAAAAAAACAGTTCACGTCGGCGCATCACTGGGCATCCTCGGTGAGGGTCTCGAGGTAGGCGTTGAGCTCGGCGTCGTACCCGACGGCGCGGCGCAGGCGGTACTGCGTGACGTGCAGCCGCTGCGCGCCGCGCACGCGCACCGCCAGCCCCCGGCGCGGGTACACGCGGCTGGAGAAGGCCAGCTCGCCGCGGCCCACGAACAGCTCCACCGAGCTGCGGTCCACGAACAGCCGCCAGCTCGGCGCGCCCACGGGCGCCCACTCGGCGCGCCGCTCGCCGTCCTCGCCGCCGCGGTCCACCGACACGTGGCGCCCGGCCGCGGAGTACGCCGCCGTGTACCGCGCGCGCCCCGCCCACTCCAGGCTCAGCGCCACGTCGTCCAGCGCCGAGCTCGCGTTCACCACCAGCTCGAAGGCGCGCGAGCCGGCGGGGAACGCCTCGCCCGGCGCGTACCACGCCGCCTCCGTCAGCTCCGCGCGCAGCCGCAGCGTCTCGCGCGCCGGCGGCGTCAGCAGGCGGCCGTGCGCCCCCGGCCACACCTCCCGCACCAGCGACAGCGCCCCGGCCCAGCCCTCGCCCGCCTCCGGGAACTCGCTCTCCCACAGGCCCAGCCAGCCGACCAGCAGCCGCCGCCCGTCCGCCGCGAGCGCGCTCTTGGCCGCGTAGAAGTCGTGGCCGCGGTCGAGCTCCCGGAACGTCGCCGTCGACACTTCGAGATCGGCGAAGTCGCCGCTCAGGTGGTCGAAGTCGCCGACCACGTAGCCCGACCGGTGCAGGTTGCGGAAGCGGGAGCCGTCGGCGCGGACGCCGCGCGCGGACACCAGCAGCACGGTGGCGCCGCCCAGCTCGAACACGTCGGGGCTCTCCCACAGATGGCCGAGGTCGCCGAGCGAGCGCGCCACGCTGCCGTTGTACCGCCACGCGCGCATGTCGGGCGACGTGTACAGCAGCAGCGCCCCGCGGCCGGCCAGCGCCGCGCCCAGCAACATGTACCACACGCCCCGGAAGCGCCACACCGCGGGGCCGCGCAGGTCGCGCGCGGCGCCGGCCGCGGCGGGGATCGCGGGGTTCCCCTCTCGCTTCTGGAAGAGGATGCCGTCGGAGCCGAGCGCCACGTTCTGCGTGTGGCGCGCGCCGTCGGCCGCGGACGCCTCGCCGGTGTAGAAGAGCGCGAGGCGGTCCCCGACCGCGACCGCGGAGCCCGCGAGGCAGCCGCGCCGCTCGTAGGGCTCGGCCGGCACCAGCGCCGGCGGGTAGTGCGTCCAGGTGGCGAGGTCGCGGCTGACGGCGTGGCCCCAGTGCGGGGGCCCCCACGACCCGTCGTACGGGTAGTACTGGTAGAACAGGTGGTAGCGGCCCTGGAAGTGCACGAAGCCGGCGGGGTGGTTGAGCCAGCCGAAGGGCGCCGTCACGTGGTACAGCGGGCGGTACTTGCGGCGCAGGAGGTGCTGCGTGTGCGCCAGGAAGGTGCGCACGTGCGGCAGGGCGCCGGCGCCGGCGAGGGCGAGGGCGAGGGCGCAGGCCGCCGCCGCCGCGAGCAGCAGTGCCGTCTTCATCGGAGCGCTTGGAGAGAGTGCAGCGCGGCCGGCCGCCCCGGGGCGCCTCGTAGTGGTGACCGCACTTTGTTTGTAAACACTTGTTTTTGACAATGCCGATGAGTACTATGGTTGTGTAACCGTTGCATAGGTGACGTAATGGTACCCGACATGGACTATTTATTATTCAGTTGTACCAATGGGTGTCGTGTAGAGTACCAATCAATCCAATCATTACCGATAGTAACCGATCATTACCTCACTAGTAAGGAATTTAAATACTCCAGAACCTCGGTTTTTTAAATGATGTAGGTATAGGTACTAGTAAAGTAGTACCCAACTTATAAGGCGCGTCGTGAATATTCGTTCGCGCAGAAAAGAAAGTATGGCCCGAAGATTAACGAAAGAATGCTTAAAACTTACAATCAACCTAAGATCACTATTATAAGGTTCATAATACACTGCAGCTGTTAGTTCCATCTCACTCTAAGCTCGCTAAGATGGCGGTGGCTGCCGACCAATAGCGGTCAATAGCATTTCCCGCGCTTTGAAAATTCATCTTCTGCGCAGGTACATCGGTAAGCCATATCAGTTGGGTACTAAGTTTTTTTTACTAAGTCTAATCACGGAGTTTTGACGGGAATCCGATAGTGAGACGTTGTTGGTTTTGTATTATTTTCTCAAACTCGTGTTTCGTCGAGTGTTAATGTGTAATATTGGTGGAATATTCATCATTAAGTGTTCGTTAACGTGCACGAGTGTGGGCGAATGATATAAACTCAAAACACGTGTCATTTCGCATTTTTTCCTAAACTCCCATGAAGATTCAGTAAAGCATCCACTACTTTACTGAATCGTGACTTTGACGCTGTAAATAATTGACTTGACTACTTGACCACGATTGCTATATTGCTGTGACTTTCTTAATGTGAAATTAAAAAGAGCATACTAAAAAAACTAGCTGTATTTCAAAGTCAAACACAAATTTCGGATAACAGTTTATTAAAACTTTAAATATTATGTCAGTTTCTCCTGCCTGCGGCACTACAGCCTTTTACTCTTACTCAACGTAAACTATATTCTTCTTACAAAAAACTACATAATAATATAAATAAATAAAGCGTCACGTCTTCATCATACCTAGAGCTTGACCCGCAACGACCACCACTGGGGGCAGAATCAGGGGTGGTCGTTGGGAATAAACCCTAACAAGGTTGCCCTGTATCAAGTGGATCAGGCACTATACTTAATACATAATGGATTACTATCTTTTTTGGTATTAGGTTCACTGAACTGGATATACACAATACGCAAAACATGTTGCAATAATTATTAAATTATTTATTCTTATAATTATTTTGCAACGTTTACCAAACGCGTTGGAGAGTGAAGATGTCAGGTAAGTATGGTTAATGGAGCATCTAACGCTCATTTCACAAGTCCTCGGAGATTCCTAAAACTCATCCAGTTTAGGTGTTTTTTGGAACCAGTAAATCTTAAAACTGATACTACCTACTTTCTATTCTCATAAAGTAATCTGACATTCTAAATGTATCTACTAAAATATAATATGTATAAATTTATTAATATATAAAATTTTAAAAATCTAACGATCTATAAAATATAATTGAGTCTACACAGTCGTAGGTACACTGTAAAATAATAAATTCAAATGGAATGTTTAGTTAAACTTATTCTATCAATATTCCCTAATCATGACTATTCTATTCAGGAAATAAGAGATAAGGTACGGGCTGCACGGCACGTAACATCATATCAGTGATATACGAGATAACAACTTTACGAGATTACACGTCCGGTTCGTCTCACGAGATTCATACACATAATAACTGGAAGTTCGGGGTATTGCGCGCCGCTGGATGTGTTCATATTCAAATCGCTGGCTTTTCATCGGGGCCGATAGATGGCGTTAAACACAATCGTCACACCCCCGGCGTCGCGGCGGGCGCGGCGGCGGCGTGCAGGCGCGCCCACAGCGCCGCCGCCCGCGCCCGCGCCGCGCCCGCCGCGCCCAGCGCCGCCGCCCGCGCCCGCGCCGCGCCCGCCGCGCCCAGCGCCGCCGCCGCGCGCTCGCAGCCGCGCAGGGCGTACGCGCGGCACACGCCGCTCTCCTGCAACACGGGCGCACCGGCTCACTCACCCGCGGACCACGCGTCCTCTCAGTACGCAGTACGCAGTAGTCGGTGCTCGGAGGATACTAACGTGCGCGGCGGCTCGCAGCGCGTACCGGTGGCGGCGGCGCAGCTGCAGCGCGCGCGGCGCGGCGGCGGCGTGGGCGGCGGCGGCGCGCTCGGCGTGCAGCCCGCGCCGCAGCCGCGCGCCCAGCTCGCGGCCCGCGGCCAGCGCCTCCAGCGCCAGCGCCAGCGCCGAGTCCGCGTCCCCGCCCCCGTCCGCCGAGTGCGCGCCGGGCTCGCAAGACCCGCCGGCCGCCGACGCCACTCTGCGAACGAGATATCCGTCTCTCATCGTAGTTTAGTGATCCGCCGCTAGATGCCGCCATAGCACAATACGACTTGTAACTTCCATTTGTAAAATGAAATGAACGTCGATACGACTCTCGGGGAAGTGAGCCCCGGCGCGATGCCGCATCTGCGAGCACTCACTTGGCGGCACTCGCGAGCCCCTGCTTGGCGGCGGCCCAGCGCGGCGAGTCCCGCGGCGCGGGCGCGGCCAGCGCCGCCAGCGCCGCGCCCAGCTCCCCCACGTCGCCAGCCTCCGCCTCGCACCGCGCCTCCGCTACAGAGGAGATCACATTATTACTATGTTGTTTATTCCACTACATTATGGACCATATTATGCATCTGTAGTACAAATAGGACATCCTATTCATTGTCATCTATCGCGATCCAAGATCGATACTATTTTTTATGTTATGTTAGGGGACTGATTACTTACATTGAGTCCTTTAGTCACTCATGAATTATGTTTTTCTAGCTTACATAAATAATGCTCTTTGTTACTATTAATGTATTTATTTTTCAGGTGTCAGATTTTACATAATAATGTAAACCAAAGTTAGATAAATTAAAATATAGTGGAACTGAAATAGTGATAACGAGCACCTCTCTCAAATATCTGCTGAAGCCGGCCCAGCCCTAGATGCAGCAGCCGCAGCTGTTCCTGATCGCTAAGGAAGCCCGCCTCCATGTCTTCAATGGACTCCTCAGTGCTCTGAAATAAAATGACCACTGAGAAGACCGAGTTTAAATCACACGCATAGTTATTACCAAAAACTCCATGATGATCACAGAGGCATCGCAAAGAGCTTTGTATATGCATAAACACAACAAGACACAATATACAGGTCATACAAGATCCTTTACTTACATGGTGTCCATTTCAGTGAGAGCTTGCAATTTAAACAAAAATTTGTTATTTACAGGTTGGGGGGATGGCACATTATGTCCTCGAACTTTAAGGTTGGTAGACATGCAGTGGGCGTACAATATATCTAGATAGATTTTGTGGCCAGCATCTTGAATAGCCTAGCGAGTATGTAACACATCAAAATCAACCGATAGATTGGATAAACAGACAATGTAACAAATACTAGGATGGTAACCTCGTCGTCTGCATGCGTGCCGGCCAGCTCGAACTCATCATGCCTGGGGCGCTGCAGCCGGGGCTGCGGCTCGCACAGGAAGGCGCGCACGTCCGCGTCGTGCGCCAGCAGCGGGTGCCGCGCCGCCAGCGCCAGCCAGCGCTGCAGCGCCGCGCGCCGCCGCACCAGGAACGCCGTGCTGCCGCCGCCCACCACCACGTGCTTGGGCGGCAGTCGGCACACGGCCCTGGGGATGTGGTAGGCTAACGTCGGTGGGTTACTTCTCAGAATAGATCATAATATTATGGTACAAACATACAAGCACTCACCGATATGGATACTTGGCAGACAAGACATCATACAGTTGGACAAAATCATTGTATCTACGAGTGACTGTGGTCCCGTGCCGTCTAGAGCTGACATAGTATTCACAGTGCTTGAGGATGAGCCCCTTCCTCTCGGGCACCAAGTCTACATTGATTACATCTATTGCTTCCAGCTCCTCAAAAGTTATATTATCTGTAGGTACTGACATGCTGGAAATAAAAGCATAATGAGATTTGTAACTTTTCCTTTTTAATATGATTCAGATGATTAAATAAATAAAGTTTTTGGTGATTAGGTTACAAGACGAGCCACTTTACTGATGGTAAGCAACAAAGCCTGCCCAGAACATGTGCAGTGCCACTCAGAAGTACCTTTGCAATGCAAATTCTTGAGCAGCACTGCACTGCAATCGTCATCCTGAGACATTCTCGGTTCTCAAGTCTTTTATGCCTAGTAATTTAGCTGGAAACTGCCCTCTAAACCAGAATGGGTACTGCTTATGTAGCATACTAGCAGACTAGCCAGGTAGCTCGTCAAGCGTTATCTGTACAGAGAACATACACTACGAGATCTATCGGCCAAACAAATATAAAGTTTTTAATCTGGCAGAAGGTAAAAATCAAACATTATTTATAGTGCCGAGTCTGTTAGGTACGAAATAATTTCAATAGGATTTTAATAAACTTTTAAGCTTACCTTTCTGTTTATTACTATGAACCATTTAAATTAATTTGGCTTCGTAGAGGACATTTGCCATTTGTAGATCGAAGAGCGTGTCAACTTCCAAGCTCTCGATGGATGAGACTTCATAAGTGGTGCAGCTGTTCAGCAATTATTGTTATGCAGTGTTAAAATATAATACAAAGTGATGTTAGTACAAGTTAGTAAAGTGGGCGAATCACAAATATGAAATTTTAACAAAACAAACACATTATCAGACACGTCATACTGCACACACACACACACACACGTGATATATTTTTTGTTTGGGTTAGGTCCCTTTGGCTATCATATTGTTATTTTGGCGATGTCTGGTTTTGTAAATCTAATATTTCTACATAAATTAAATACTTTTAAAAGCCACCGTTAATGAGAAAAAAATGTTTTATTTCGGCATAAATTCCTACTTTTGGAAGAACGATTACGGTTTGGTTGGACAGCTTATAAACAAAAGTCTTAACTGTCACTATCACCGTCACTAATGTCAGAATTACAGTGACATTGATCTAACATGACATTTTTTTTTTGTTTTTGGATTATATAATTTTGTACATAGGTATCTTTCAAACGAGTTGATTTGGGCTGGTTAAATTTTGTCGGAATAAAAATCCAAGCTCCATACAAAAACAGGACATCACCACTGTGCTGTCAAACATTTGTTTGCAGTGCTACCATTGCAAGTAAGCAATTATTTAAGACGGTTGGTTGCCAAAGTTTTTTTTTTATATTGCACGGTCGGTGCGTGCGAGTGACCAGTGAAGTCGCCCGACTTGGCGAGATGAACACGCGGCGCGGCCCTTCTTTGATCCTTGTCTAAATAAATAACTTTAATATTTGGGACTGTTTCAGTAGTACCTGTAGATTACTATAGCTGCGAGGCTACTAATATTGACTACAAATTAATTGGATTAGGTACATTCCGTAATGGGCGGGTCTGGGTTTATCCGTCACTGACGCGTAAACCCGGGCCCTCCGTACCCATCCCGCGATGGGTGCGGAGGCGTCGGTCTTGAGGGAGAGCGCAAGTCGTGATGATCCTCAAGGCAAGTCCAGGGTAATCCTTCACGTGGTTGCTGCCTGTTATTGGTCTGGTCCCCTCTGGAACAGACGTAACTAAAACCCTGGGCGCCGCGGTAGCCGGGGTGAAGATTGTCGCAAAGCTTGCTTTGCGGCGGTCTTCACACCGGATCATTATGTATTGATATGTATGTTTATTTATTACTCTATGTATCTATTGATCATCTTCATCTTCATCCTTTCCATTACCATCTCATCCCCACGTATTTTTCTTCCTCTTTCTTTTCATTTTTCCGTCTATTTTCATGTATCATTCATTTCTTGTGTTTGCATTTGTGTCTTTTAACTCTTCTTATTTCAGATATCTTCTTCTCCCATGGAGGGGGGGCCCGGGCGCTTGGCGCAGGCTCGAGGAGGTGGGGTCGTGGCGCGCGGCGCCGACTCGAGGAGGTGGGGCCCGGGCGCTTTGGCGCAGGCTCGAGGAGGGGGGGCCCGAGCACAGTCGTGCGGGCTCGAGGAGGTGGGGTCGTGGTGCGCGGCGCCGACTCGAGGAGGGGGTCCGCTCCCGGACAGCTGCCATACGGTGGATCGTGGTTGGGTTCGGGAGTCGGACGTGGAGGGGGGGCCCGGGCGCTTGGCGCAGGCTCGAGGAGGGGGGGTCCGAGCACAGTCGTGCGGACTCGAGGAGGTGAGGGGAAGGCACAAGCCGACCCGAGGCGGAGTCCGCTCCCGGACAACTGCCATACGGTGGATCGTGGTCAGGTTCGGGAGCTGGACGTCGATGGGGGGGGCCCGGGCGCTTCGGCGCTTAGGCCCGAGGAGGTGGGGGGGGGGGGGCGCGCTGTATGTTCCAGTGCGTCTCTCCGCGGAGGCGGGTTTGCCCTCGGGCGAACGAGGCTAGGGCGGGGTTGCGGAGAAATGCGACAGCGGTCCCGCGACCCTGCTCGCATGGCCAGCAGGAGAGAACATCCCGGGGTTTTAGTGGGTATACCCGTCCTCTTCAAGGGCGGGGGAGTCCCACATAACCACCCCGCCCGCCTCCCCTTCGGGGGGGAGGGGCGGGGTGGTATGCGTAAAGCATTTCCCCGGGTCAAAAAAAAAAAAAAAAAAAAAAAAAAAAAAAAAAAAAAAAAAAAAAAAAAAAGGTACATTCCGTAATAAATTTAATAACCTTTAGGTACTCTACCTACCTACTTATTTCGTTTACATTCAGCACAACTCAAGTGCACTTGGAAGTGTAGTAAAATAGTGCAGGTAAACAATAATATGTCACTCACTAAGTAGGTAAGTAGATAAGTAAAACATGGTGCTAGAGCCTGCTAGAGCCTATTAACGTTTTCATAGGTGTATGGTGTTTGGCGTATAGTGGCTGCATTGGTTTAGCGGGTTCGATTCCCGCCCGGAAAAAATATTTGTGTGATCAAAAAAATTGTTTCTGATGTATGTATGTGAAATTATGTCTGGCAACTTACTTATTGTTTTGAAATTTGGTTTGAAGCAAGAGATGTCTGCGTGCTATGTAAAATGATCCTGTTTCTAACATCTCGCCTTCCCAGTCTTGTCGCCGTGGCCTTTTTGCAACGTTAAAATTCAACGGACGAAGATGGCCATTCTTAAAGTACCAACGAAGTTTGTAACTACTGGAAAAATATATTTAATTTTTTATCAATAAACCTTACCACATACGGAATGATGGAAGTAGGTATAGGCACATAGTTGTAAGTGATATAATAATATTTAGAACTTGGAACACCACTCATTCACCTTGTTACCGCAAATACACAATCGTATGCAATTGGTTTATTTATTTTTATTATAGCTTCCTGCATTTGCGACGGCTTGAGGAACGGAGACGTGGCTTGCAACAGCACTAAAGTTTCTACATCCGGTCTATGAGATAGGAATTCAGTGGCGCCCCAAATGGATGGCGCCCAATCTGTGGCTGTTACGGGGCTCCGGTGAAACACTGACGCATTAGCTGAAATGAATTATTTTTATTATTGCTGTATAAATTTATTATAGATTTATTTATTTTACATTGCCAAAAATAATTTTAGTAAGTATTATTGCCGAAAGGCACCGTGAAACGCAGAATTTCGGCAATGTCTACTAGCGCCATTTTTAAGTTTGCTTACACAATCACAAATACCTACTAACATCGTATAGCTTCCAACGCTATTAATGGGTGATCGGTTGATACGGTGATATCCCAAAGACCAGCGTCCTGCGCGATCATGACGGCATTCCTAACCAAACTCACTCCTCCCACTCTCTGAAGATTCTTCAGCCGCACTCCTTTTGAACCGCCTCTGGCTAGAATGAGTCCTGCTATGCTCTCACCACGGGTAAAGCTAAATATTGTACTGGTAAAAACATAAATAGGTATAATTCATCAATAGAACTGCTATAGGAACTACTGAAAACAAACATTATATTATTCTTGACTTATTATTACTCTCGACTTTGGCTATTAGAGAATGTTTACAGGATTAGGCCTGCATCATTTTACTTAAATATTCATGTCTCTTCATATTATGTTTATTAATACAAATAAATACATTTATGTAAGGTAAATTACAGGTTTTTTAAATCAAGCCATTAGTAGGTATACACTTACTTTGCTATCAGTAATACAATCCACATAATGCTTCGTGTGAATTTCTCTCTATAACTTATCGCAGCGTGTCTTCACTCTCCGTGATGTTACTACAAATATAGTTTATTCAGTGCTCGCCCAGCCAAAGAACCAACTACCAAAAGTTCTTCACAATCTCACAGCGGTGTATTTGATTAATATTTCCTCTTTAACGAACGCCACGGCCAGCCACAGCGATGCGCGATGATAAGAACCAGTTGACCCCAAAATAATAGCTTCACTATTATAATGGGACATTATTAGTTAATGCCCGTTAATTATGCACAAATAATTCATTATGTTATTCTGTTATTGCAAGTGGACTGTATCTATGGGGTTGTTGGATGTTGTAAGAGAGGAATAAAGGGGAATTCACTCACCGGTAGCCGACGATAATAAATACCTCTGGCGTCTCTTGGGGGCCCCCTTTTGGTCTCTATGATATGCCAGCAGTCACAGCGCACTGTGTGGGCGGTCTTGATGTCTATTGTATGGCACTTCCACAGGATGTTATGTATTTCGACGGAGCAGCACACCGGTTGGTTTTTAGGATTAAAACGGAAGGGGCGAGGGAATGAAAGTGAATGATATGGACGAAAAATAGAGTGGTGACCGGAAAACATTCTTTAGAATAAGCGGGAAGGTTTGAATGTGGAATGGAAATGAGTTGCTTTAACATATTCACTGTATTTAATTATCTGATAAAAACTGCAGCAATCAAAAACTCCACCAACGTTTGAGACATTTAATTTCAGAAAAAGTACAAAATAGTTAATCAATCCCTATGTCAAAGTATAAAAGCAAAGATGCCATGTTGAGATCAGTATCTTGATTTAAAAATATGGATACATTTAAAATACCCAAAAACATTATTCTAAAATCGTGTTGGTAGTCAAGAATCCTTGGCAACACTACTGTAACTGGTGATCAGACGCGTCGCCGCGGCGAGTAGCCCAGCGGCGACAGCTGCCCGTAAGCAGTGACGTTCTCCGGCAGCTCGCGCGCTCGCCTCGCCGATGGCGCCTTCGCCTGCCTCTTCACCGCCTCGGCCGCGGGGGACCCGACGGAACGGACTGGAAAAGGAGGCAGGTTTTGTCCCCTCATCAACCGCTCACTTATTCCGGACTGAGCAATAATCCGGGTCAGGCATATTATACCTAGCACAGCACATAATACTCTTTGAATTTGTTGAAGCAAATGTCAGCTTCATCATCGTAGAACAATTATTCAACAGAACGGTTCAGCAGCTTACTGCGACGTGTTAGTTGTCGGCTACAAAATGAGTTTCCATTTTTATTCACGAGTAGGTATATGTATAGTTACGTCAGTCGTTCGTCTGACGGCCTACCTGGCTGTCACTTTGGGAGCTGAAGAAGTAATGGAATATTAAAATAATTATACTCGTATGTTGATTTAGCCCCTAACCTTCAACTCTATGATAGGCGCTGCTGGTATTCGAGCGCACAGACGGGTACGCGGACGGCTGTGCAGGCGGGCGGGCGGTGGAGCGGGCGGTGGAGCAGGCGGTCGAGCGGGCGGTCGAGCGCGCGGTCGAGTGGGCGGTCGAGCGGGCGGACAAGCGGGCGCTGTCCAAACCTAACGCATCTAGCGCGCGCATTCGCTCCGCTATTTGCTCCTATAGGGCAAATTGTATAGGTATTTCAGTAATCAATATTCGAGGGCTAGGTAGTTATCTTAGCGCATTTGCGCATCTGTCTGGGTAACAGCTAACAGCTTGCGCTCTGTGAGAAACTAAAGTGAAGTCTCACCTGCACTATTTCGCGGTGAGGTGCCGCTTCGCCGAGGTACTCCATCTCTGCCAACCATTCCGCGCGCTCGCGAATTTGCGTTACCACTGAAATCAATATGAAATGAAGGTATAAAATAAACAAATAATGTAGAAAACATAAAGAAAGTAGAAAGAATTCCGCGGTATCTGCAAACTTCTTTGTGAAGTGAACATTTCATGGGCGTTTAACATTTATTTATCTTAGCGCCGCAATCGACCTTTTTCGTTTCTGTAACGGAGCCTATTATAAAAATTTTGTAGGTAGGTAGGTAGTTACAATCGTTCCACGTTTCCTTAGCCGTGGGTATCGTAGGCGTGGGCTTTTTGTTCCGCCGCGGTGCAAGGGGAGCTGGTGGGGACTGCTCCGGGTGATCCCCGAAGGCCATAGAATCGGCCAGTTGCTTCTTCATGCGCTCCCGGTCCTCTCCCCGCTTCAGCGGACAGTACCTGAGCATGCATTATAATGCGGATAGTAAGTCATAGTCCTAGTGTTTTTAAATAGGTACTTATCAAAAATTATAATATAAATACTGACGTGTCAGCGTCGAATATCCCAGAGCTACGGATGGCGGAGAGTGACCGGCGCTGCGAAGTGCGCGGGCGGGTCACCTGCGCGGACTCTCGACCCGTACGTGCCGCCGCTTGTTGTGCTCCACTGTTTTCGCGCAAACCGAAAGCACGCGTCTGCCGTAACTTCAGATTAAGCTTTGATTCTTCTAGGAGCACTAAATCGAAATAATCTGATTTATTTCATCTTATAGTACTTATATCATCTTAGAGTATAGTTCTTTAATATTGATTTTGCTAAAAATATCTTAACAGCAGTACCTATCTATAAGTTTATAGAATATTTAGTGCTATGGGTGAAATGCGGCACTTCGCACTGATTTCAGAATTGCACTTTTCGCTCGTGTTTTAGTACGAGTGAAAAGTGCAAATACTTCGCTGAATGTAAACCTTACCTACAGTACAAAGTAGGCTTCCTTTCTTAATAATAAGTAGCATTTAAGTGTACCATACCTTTTAGAAGTTGTTGCTGGTCGGCCGAAGGCTCAACAGTACGTGCGTGGAATATACCGCCATGCGGAACCTTCTTACTGGGCCATATTACGTTCACATATCCTTCTGCATCTGGTTTTTCCATAGTTATCAAACCCAACTAAAATTAGGTTTCCTGCGAACTATCTGCAAATGAAAACATAACACTAGTACCTAAGTACTTTTGGAAGTAGGTACCTACTTAAGTAATTATAGGAATCTAGAGTAAGAGGAATTAAAATGTCCGTAAGGATTGAGGTGCCACTTTTGAAAAATTAACAATTTCTAAATGGAATTTCACGCAGTTTAAATGTAGATGTGTCAATAAAATTTGTATTCTAAAGCAGATTTTGGTAGATTTTATGCATAAAAAGTTCTGTTACTGTAAAGGTGGCACCTCAATTCAGCAAATCAGGATTGAGGTGCCATTTTTCAAGTGAATAGAACTGGTTAAGTTATCGATGAATATTTCTGAAAACGCAATATCTTTACGGACGTGTTGTATATTGATTGCTCCCAAACTCTGGGGCTTGAACGGCTTCAATTTAAAAAGATATATAACATTCAAAGTGGCGCCAAAATCTATAAAAAATCGATTTTAGATTTTTTTATTTTTCGTTGATATAACTAGTCAATTTACAAAACAAATTTAATGGAAAATTTGTAGATAGTTGGCTGAAATTGTAGCCAGAGAATGAAGTAATAAAACCAAGTGGTTTTTTTGCTGCGACTAATTTTATGTGGCTCCTCAATCCTTACGGTCTGGAAATAATATTTCGCTATAACTGCGTGAAAACAAAACGAAATCGAACGATGAATATCCCAAAAAAATGTAGATATGCGTGCCTTAATATTCATATATAATTTAATCACTCTACGTATCCTATATTGGCCAAAACATACAATTTTTTACTTTCTCATACAAATTTTCTTAAGTGGTGACCATAATTTAAATATGTAACCAGGGATATGGAATCCGAGAGTTACTTACGCTTTTTTGTAGTGGACCCTACTGTTAGTGCAGTCAGCCAGTGTAAACAGCTCGTTTAAAAATATATCATCTGGATGACCGAGCTTTGCTCGGTATTTCTTTTTTATAAATTCTGTTTTTTGGAAATTATATTTAAGTACGAATTACTAATAGAATTATGAAATATGAATAATATATTTCGATCTTACCGATAGAATAATAAAAAGATATGAACTGGTTATTTAAAGAAAAAAATCATAAAAAAACACGAATAAAATGACATTTTCTACAAATGATTCCTAGCTAGATCGATTTATCGCCCCCGAAACACCCTATATACTGAATTTCATGAAAATCGTTGGAGCCGATTCCGAGATTCCAATTATATATATATATATATACAGGGTGTATCGGCAAGGTGTAGTAATATTGAAATGTGGGTATGTGTACCTGGTGATGAATCATTTGCCAGGGTACTAAAACCTGAAATCGATAATCGATTTTTTCACTCAAATTGACAAAATAACTAAATATTACAACCCTAACATGATACGGATGACGCCTCGTTACGCGGGTCACTGGCATTGAATTATTTCTGCCGCAAAGTGCGCCGCGCTCTTTGAATTTGCCGACAATATTTTAGGGTTCAGTATTGTAACAAAGTTGAAAGCCTCTAAAATTCATTTCAGATACTTACCGCCTTAGAATAGAATTTTGGTAGGTACATTACACGGAGCAGATATCACTCAGCCGCCAAGAAAAACTTTTGTCAGGTTGCATAATATGTCCGGGTTGGTACAAATTGGTAAAAAACATTATTTAAAAAACAAACGGAACCCTTAGTACTTTTACGAATTCTGTATTGACGGATTTGACGGCGGGCCTAGTTTTGTTTGAGTAATGCCGCCGGCTAGAGGTGTAAAAGTAACGAAACAAAGCGTACAGTCTTACCCAACTTATATGGCGCGTCGTGAATCTTCGTTCGCGCAGAAAATAAAGTATGGTCCGAAGATTAACGAAAGAATGCTTAACACTTACAATCAACCTCAGATAACTATTATAAGGTTCATAATACACTGCAGCTGTTAGTTCCATCTCACTCATGCCACGCGGCGATCGCTAAGATGGCGGGGCGGCTGCCGACCAATAGCGGTCAATAGCATTTCCCGCGCTTTGAAAATTCATCTTCTGCGCAGGTAGAACTGCGATGTGCAACAGCTGCAGTGTATTATGAACCTTATAATAGTGATCTTAGGTTGATTGTAAGTGTTAAGCATTCTTACGTTAATCTTCGGACCATACTTTATTTTCTGCGCGAACGAAGATTCACGACACACCATATAAGTTGGGTACGACTGTACATGTTAGTCGATGCCTCAAGTTCACTGACATTGCCCAGCTGATAACTAGGGTTGAACGATGGTTAGTTTTGCAGTAAACTTTGACGTGTATTATATTAAATAATATACTAGAAGCACCTCGCGGTTTCTCCCGCGTTAGCTACTATCCCGCGGGAACCATTAATTTTTACGGTATAAAAGGTAGCCTATGTCACCCGGGGATAGCATAGCTTCCCAACAGTGAAATAATTTTTCAAATCGGTTCAGTAGTTTCGGAGCCTATTCAAAGAAACAAAGTTTTCCTCTTTATAATATTAGTATAGAAAAACCAAAACTGACTGACTGACTGATCGATTAACTAGCTGCGCCCGCGGTTTCACTCGCGTTTGTATAATATAAGATGTATCTTTATGAGTTGTGGTCCATGTGTTATTCTGATATAATGTAAGCTATATTATTGTGTAGTTTCATCAAAATCCATTCAGTAGTTTTTGCGTGACAGAGCAACAAACATTCATCCATACTTACAAAATTTCGCGTTTATATTATTAGGAGGATAAAAATACACTTCACATAGAAATGATGCGAATTTTTGTCGTTTAGATATTTTTTTACCGACACATGGACTATTTGCACTGAATAAACACACTTTCAATTATTATACACCATATCTAATACTATAGTCTGAAGGTGTGCACAATGCCCAAACCAGATATAAATCACGGATTCCTAGATCAGGGTAAGTATAATCATTTTACAATAAAGATTTGTTCATAAAACGAAAGCTTAACAACATAACGCTATGCAAAGATATTTTTCACTATTTTTTAGTTGTAACCGGTTTGATTATTATTTAAACTGTACAGTATTCAAACTAAAAAATATCACATAAAATTAATAAACCACGAACCATAAATATCTATGCACCCGAAAATACTAATAATCAAAAACCAAATCTAGATGTGATACGGGTAGTTGTGAAATTGCGTTGTCACGTTTTCTAGTGGTGGAATGCTAACCTACCCACGTTTGTGTACCTATTGCTAAGAGTCAAATGAACATATTTTAACTACATCACTTACTTAGAAGATTATTTTAAAATAAATTATATAGATGGCTGATTATGTCACACGTGCTACATATTATACGATACTCGCGGTGTAAGTAAGTGTATATTATACACGCCAGAAGTTAAGTCACGCCGTGTAGTTACTACTTAGACCGCTCGTATCGTAATGTGCCTACTACCTACCTACTTTTATTTATTTTCTATTTTATGTGATATAGGTATGCCATAATGTATTAATATGATGTGATGTTGTTATTGATTATAATTTTTAAAAGTGTGTCCTATTTTTTTCTTAAATATTATGGTCACCGCAGTGAAATTTGTATGAGAAAGTAAAAAATTGTATGTTTTGGCCAATATAGGATACGTAGAGTGATTAAATTATATATGAATATTAAGGCACGCATATCTACATTTTTTTGGGATATTCATCGTTCGATTTCGTTTTGTTGTCACGTAGTTATAGCGAAATATTATTTCCAGACCGTAAGGATTGAGGAGCCACATAAAATTAGTCGCAGCAAAAAAACCACTTGGTTTTATTACTTCATTCTCTGGCTACAATTTCAGCCAACTATCTACAAATTTTCCATTAAATTTGTTTTGTAAATTGACTAGTTATATCAACGAAAAATAAAAAAATCTAAAATCGATTTTTTATAGATTTTGGCGCCACTTTGAATGTTATATATCTTTTTAAATTGAAGCCGTTCAAGCCCCAGAGTTTGGGAGCAATCAATATACAACACGTCCGTAAAGATATTGCGTTTTCAGAAATATTCATCCATAACTTAACCAGTTCTATTCACTTGAAAAATGGCACCTCAATCCTGATTTGCTGAATTGAGGTGCCACCTTTACAGTAACAGAACTTTTTATGCATAAAATCTACCAAAATCTGCTTTAGAATACAAATTTTATTGACACATCTACATTTAAACTGCGTGAAATTCCATTTAGAAATTGTTAATTTTTCAAAAGTGGCACCTCAATCCTTACGGACATGAATTAAAGGTCATAGAAAATAGAAAATAAGTGACATACCTAGTATAATTAGGGGCAATATACTTGCTGAATAATTGCTGAAAATCTGAAATTAAGTACTTAAACAATAAACTGACGTTTCCCTCACGTAGGTAATTATAGACGTAGTAGGTAGGTATTTATTTCCTCTTTGCTAACAACCAAGGAATCATTATTATGTATATCTACCTAATCTCTATGGTAACGGGCGCTTTCTTTAGGCATAGGCACGACGCACGGCACGTCACGGGCGTAGCACGATTTGCCGTCGCGATCAAAAGTGTTCTATTTTTGACCATTACATATCGGTCAAGCTGGAACACTAAACAAAGTATCTACAGTACCTAGGTACATACTAAGTTAGTTAGGGTATGTACCTCTAACAGAATGTAACACGTACCTACTCCTACCTATTAACCATAACCTACTACGTAGGCACTAATTATACTTCAGACCTCATCCTTCCATGATTAACTATGTAGTATCGATCTCCATACACGCCAATTACACGAATTTCAAAGCCAAAACAAAATTTATTAAAATTTTAGCCTATTTTGTCTATGTCATAGACAATACCCCAATGGCAGCCCTTCAATCATGTCATTCGTTCTTTCGTGCGCGCCATTGCACGTCGCGTTTAATAATTTTGTAAATCATAATCTAATATAATTTTATTTTCAGGAAATTGGGAAGATGATAGGCGGAGACAAAGATTTCTTTGAGGAATATTGCGAAATTATGGAAGAAAATAAGGGAATGGACGACGATGCAGAAGGATGTCAATGTGGTCGTCGCGATTCAGCTACTCAATCCTAGAGCTTTCCTGTGGGGTCTGCCAGTGATTGGTCTTCCATGACTAGAGCTTTCCTGTGGGGTCTGCCATGTCAAAGGTGCCTAGATTTCTAGGCTGAGAAAGTAAATCCTTGAGCTTTCCTGTGGGGTCTGACAGTGATTGGTCTTCCATGACTAGAGCTTTCCGATAGGGTCTGCCATGTCAAAGGTGCCTAGATTTCTAGGCTGAGAAACTAAATCCTTGAGCTTTCCTATAGGGTCAGCCAGGGATTAATCTTCCTTGACTAGGGAGAGGAGAAGTATACAGTAAATCTGGTTAAGTTGTCACGATGTATGTAGACAGTGACCTACTTCCTTGACTAGAACTTTCCTGTGGGGTCTGACATGTCAAAGGTGCCTAGACTACTATGCTGAAAAGTGGCTTAGGATGGAGCAGAGAAGTATATATAAATCTGGTTAAGTTGTCACCATGTATGTAGACAGTGACCTACTTCCTTGACTAGAACTTTCCTGTGGGGTCTGACATGTCAAAGGTGCCTAGACTACTATGCTGAAAAGTGGCTTAGGATGGAGCAGAGAAGTACTTATAAGTATATAAATTTGGTTAAGTTGTCACGATGTATGTAGACAGTGACCTACTTTGTCACAGAACAGTAATACCACTTGGGTTACTCGGCTCTTCTTGTGCTATAGTTATGCTGGGATATGGACCAATGTCAAGTACCTACTGAGGGTCCAACCCTGATATTTTTGTAATACAGATTTACAAAACGATATATATAGTAAAAGTGGAAACATTTATTGTAAATAGGCAATTCAATCGCACTTTTACAAGTCAAACAGCTAATTCTCGTTAACAAAGAGAATCATGTAAACATAACAACAACAATATTGATATATTGATTGATTTGAATATGACAACATTGACAACAATATCTTGTTCATTCAGAATTCAGAATTGGGGAAGGTTGGCAAAACATCCTTCATTAAGGGTTGGAGAAAGATGAAAGAAAGGAAACTGGTAGGAAATTATCCTCCAAATGTAAATGTGTCATGTATAGTTACTCCTAGTTTAAACCCAGAAGCCGCATTCACTCTAAGTGACAGTACTTACTAAGAATAATTTGACTGAGGCAATAAAAACAGCTAGACAGTGACAATAGCCGGTCAAGATTGTTAGACCCAAAAATGGGCTCTTAAACTTAATATTATTATAACAAGGCTGCTTTATCCCATCAAGAACACTGGTACAACAACATCTACACCGGTGCAACAATAAGCGGCTCCTTCAAGAAGTACCGACGCACACCCAACCTCAATATCCCTGGCGGAATGTAAATAAACTGAGGGAATGCTCTTCCTTGGGATTATCACAGCTACACCCACCACAGGTGGGCTTAAGCTACACTAAGGTATTTCTTCAATTCATTGCTTAATATAGCTAGTAGGATACCCTATTCTCTCGGGGTTAAAAGTTACAAAATACTTTTGAGACAAAACCCTTTCAGTATGATGAAACTTCAAGCGGTAACATCAAAAATGGAATTGGGCATTTATAGCAAAGTGATTGTGTCATCAGTCTTAGGGGCGATTGAACTAGGTAAAGAAGAACAATTATTTCCAGTACCTACCAATGGGGTTTATTAAAAATCCGAATGGCTCTTCTAGGATTATTATCATTTATTTATATTATCATTTAGAACAGTTGAATAAATTCATAAGTATAATAATATATTATGCAACATGTTCAACTAGAAGTTACAGCTTGTACGCATTGTTTCCTAGCAAAATGGACCTCAAAGAGGCATACTAATGGCCCCTATATTTGAACATCTTAAAAGATGGTTGCAATGTCTGGTTTGTAGGAAAACCTAGCAATTTAATTTCTTACCATTTGGGGCGTGCTTCATCACCCCTTATGTTTGCAAATATCTTGAAGCCAGAGGTGATGGCTCAGGAGAAGAGGGTTTTTTATATGAACTATATTATTATAGAAGACACATTTGAAGTCTGTTCGAAAGATTAGAATATGTTATAAAGGGAGAAAAATGTTGTTTAATAACATCGAACATAGAATACTGCATTCATCCAAGAGGAACTTCAAACTTTCTCAGTAGAAGAAGAATTCAATTAAATGATAGGTATTGTGTCTATTAAAACTGTAATCTTACAGCATTATGTTCAGGGCACTGGTTTAGGCAAACTGACATCGTCATGTCCGACAGTATTGTATGGATTTCTTTATACAAATCAGTGTTTCTTATTACCTGTAACAATATAATGTACTTACCTATGTATGAAGTATTATTATAGATACTCCACCCTCTAGCATAAAAGATTTGAGGTGGTGGAGAGACCATACTTTAACTGTTTACACAGTTTTATATTAAATAAATAAATAGGTACCTAGGTAGGTACCTATTGAAGTATAGATTGATCGTATAACCCAATAAGATATAGTATTCGGTAATAAGTTTACTTATCTTAAAATCTTCTCGGGCTCTTTAAAGGTGGGTTCAGGAGCATGTTGGGGGCACGAGATAGCCAAGGGGACATGGAAGGAGGAACAGCAACTTATACCTAGCAATGTTAAAGGTTTTTTTATTATTATCATAACATCAGCTTGTTAGCATTGAAATGTTTCGCGAGAAATAGTAAGAATACAGAGGTCTTAGTAAGAATAGAGAATAGAACTCTGATATCCTAGATTTATAGGTCAGGTGGTACCAATACCTGTGTACTTTCACTCTATTGCAGCATTTGTAAAGGAAGTGGTTAACTATGGTTATATGCTTAGATTAGCTATGGTGTTATGCATGCTACGGTTCTTCAAAATAAACTTTTGAGGCTAATGTTCAGTTCAGGCTCACTACTGTAGAGTCAGGGGAGAATTATCCTCGATAACATTATATTAACACAAGAATCTTTTTGCATCCAGAATTCCAGGTGTAATAAGTACCTAGTTATAGGAAGGTACCTATACTTATGTTTGTTCACACTAGTTCAACTCATGTGTTCTGTACGTACCTTGGCACAGATATTGGGAGATAGATGCATTTATTTACAGTCTAAAGCAGCTTTTTACTAGTTATGTGTAAAGAATGAAATATTACTTACCTACTAGTTATTTTTAACCGCTTAGTATATGATATGGAAGTGGTTGACTAAAATCATCAATGGAAAATCAACAGACATAATGGTTGTTCCCTACTGGGATGGCCAACCTTGGTTCCCGTTGTGAGCCATACATATACTTATGTCAAGTATCCTGGCCCCTAATAAAACTTTGCCTTTGTCAGGTTCTGGAGCACCTCATCCACTGCACAAAGATGAGATGAAGATGCCTGAATGCAGATAATATATTGTCTGGGAAACTTGTTCAAGACAGGGATTGTCGGATGAAACATCAGAAATATGCCTGGCATCTTTTCAAGTAACACTTTAAAGCAATATATATTATACTTAATTAAATCAGGTACCTACATATTTTGAATTGCTGGTTGCTTTTTGCAACTTACATACTTAATAGAGATTAGGTATGTTGAGACAAGAGCTTTGGCTATAGGTACTCTTACAGTTCTCATTGAGAAATTATAAAAGAGGGGCAGCATACAGGACCTCAGACTGAAAGCAGCTGTTGTAGCTCTAGATATACATATAGGTTGACATATTTGTTCTAATGTTATTGTCAAACGATTGTTAGAGGCATATGGAAACAAGGCCTTGTTACTTGAGCTCAGTAGAAAATCCATTATATACCTAAGTACCTTTAATAGCATTAATAACAGGACACCATCCAGACTTAATAGGACAATCTAACTTGGAAAAAGATAGTCTGAGTGTAAAATTAAAAATCCCTGAAATAATAAAATCTTCAGGTCCAGGTAGACATACCAACCGGTGGTAGAGATTTCTTTCTTCCAAGATCAACCTGATGTCTGTCCAGCAAGTACATAGTGTGCATTATTATTTTTATGTTAGCTTCAGAAACCCTCTTTCATCTGTTTTGACATTAGGCTGTTGGGTTAAGGGAACCTTAAAAGCAAGTGGCATTAACACAGTCGTGTTATGGCACATGAATAGTACAAGGCATGCTTCTTCTGCAGTTTAAGAGATAGTTGCTGGAGTAAGTTCCGGAGGGTTACAAAGAATATGGAGGTACCTACCTATGTAGGTAGGTTTATTGTAATTTTCGTATGACCCAGTGAGATGGACCTGTAATATTATAGGTAATATTGTTGTATAATAATTGTACCTTTTCCTCTTATTTATCACAAACTAGATTGTTATGATGTCATCGGCCCCTCTAGTAGGAGGCCTACAACATCAAAAGAGTCGCAGGCAACAGGTGGATGCAAGTGGCAAATTGTTGTTTGGTGTGGCGAGGCTGATGATGATGATGATGAGATTGTTATGTATAGTTAAAGCGCTGCTTAACAGTTGGGGCTGTATATTACCTTAAAATAATTAGGTACTTATACCTACCTTTGATATGATTGATATTAACTACATTAAGGTTTTGTAAATACCTAGATGACAGTGGTATGGTATGGTTATGTTCACACTTTTTAATACCTACCTAGGATGTGTAATAATGAGAATTAAATTGGACTGAATTGGATAGAGTAACAATTACTTATGGAAGTAATTTAGAAATGATTCTTGTCGTAAAGACATCTATAAGAGGTATATCTTATAGACATAGGGGATATTGTCAGAATTAAATTTCTATATCTCCTACAACCTTTTATGCTTTAAAAATCCTACATAGTTAATCATGGAAGGATGAGGTCTGAAGTATAATTGGTGATCAAACGAACTTACCTGTAAGTGATGTTCGATCATAATTATATGAAGACCTCATCCTTCCATGATCGGTCCCACCCGAGTTTCTCTCCCCAGGTAACTCATATACTCATTCTTAAGATAAGAGTCACATTGGCCCAAAGAGATATAGAAATTCGAAACTGGCGGGCTTTGAACTAAATGACATGATTGAAGGGCTGCCATTGGGGTATTGTCTATGACATAGACAAAATAGGCTAAAATTTTAATAAATTTTGTTTTGGCTTTGAAATTCGTGTAATTGGCGTGTATGGAGATCGATACTACATAGTTAATCATGGAAGGATGAGGTCTTCATATAATTATGATCGAACATCACTTACAGGTAAGTTCGTTTGATCACCAAGTATACTTTACTTTACAACTTGACACTCGTAGAGCTACAGTACGAAAATACCATAGAGTGTATACACTTGTAGCGCGGTTTTCGCTTTAGGTAGTAGGGAGATAACGATCGTTACGTAGCGATGACAATATTATGTCCTACAGACAGACTGCAGGCCCTGGGTAAGTAAATTATGAAAAACGTTATTGATCAATGTGTGACATCGTGACGCTGATCGTGAAACGCCCGTTGCGATGGCTGCATGGATAGCTGAGCGTGTGGGTGAAATCGGGTGGATGCATGAATTTGGGCATAAATCCATAAAAGTAAAAAAGTAGATAAAAATGGCGCCAAAGCGCCGAAGTTATTTTGTTCATTCTACCTATGGTTCGGTACCTCTACCATTGACTTTTATTATTTAATTCAGGAAATCAGCAAGTACCCAAGTACCTACCTACTTTTTACAACTTATACCTAATTCAGGCGTTATGGAAAGTTCTATAGGATCAACGTTAGAAAAAATAAAACTCCAGGAACAAGACAATGAAGCTAAATTGAGAGAAAAACGCGCAAGTAAGATTATGAAAAGTTAATTGTGATAATTATGTATGGTAATGGTTACTTACCTAATATTGTGAGAATTCACAAGGCTTTACCTATATTGCGGTGCGGGGGTTTTCCCCTGATTTTTATAATGAAATTTTTCATTGATTATCCCAGTTGAAACAACGTTAACGTGTCTAAGCCGCAACGTACGTGGCGCAACATCGCGGGCGGCTAAGTTACAAGCGGAACATGCGGACACCACGACAAGGACGGACGCACTCGACGCTGAACTATTCCTGGAACAGGCACGCCGAAGTGCCCTGGAGGCCCAACTGGAAGCTTCCAAAACAGACCTACAACGGTTGAAAGCGGAGGCGGTAAGATACCCGACCGAAACACGGTCATGTTTTTCTTACATAATAATTACTACTTGTTATTTAAGTACTTATATACTTACCTACTCGTGCTGTAGGAATAATAACATTCGCAAGTCGCCTTCAAATTCAATAGGAAGAAGGAGTTTCAAATGTGTGGAAGCTGCGTAACTTACTCTGCAACGAAGTTCAAAAGGTGTCCGATCAATGCGACGTATGGCCGTTGTTCACTAAGCCGAAATATTATATAGAATCATGTATGACGGCCAAGAAATGCCGATACGAGGATACAATACAGGAGTGTGCGCGTGGAGGAATACTGGAAAATGCCTTACAAAAACGACAAAACCTCCTGGCAGAACGGGACCGCTTGCTGAATGAGCCGGAATGTGGGGAAGAATTTATAAGGTAAACCTATAAAGTCTATCCCGCACTGGTCTGGTATTGCGGTATAATGCAGAAGTGGGTTTCTGTGTCCCGCAATATCCACTCACAGGTGCGCCCTTATCGGCGTAGTATTACCCAACTGATATGGCTTACCGATGTACCTGCGCAGAAGATGAATTTTCAAAGCGCGAGAAATGCTACTGACCGCTATTGGTCGGCAGCCGCCGCCATCTTAGCGAGCTTAGAGTGAGATGGTACTAACAGCTGCAGTGTATTATGAACCTTATAATAGTGAGCTTAGGTTGATTGTAAGTTTTAAGCATACTTTCGTTAATCTTCGGACCATACTTTCTTTTTTGCGTGAACGAAGATTCACGACGCGCCTTATAAGTTGGGTACTAGTATACACCTATGTTATTATTAGAGGTTACCTACACATAGATAGATGGAAGCAAAAAATGTCGGTCGATACGGGCGCACCTGTGTGTGGAGATCGCGGGACGTAGAAACGCATAATAACGCATTATATTACCTATCACGTTATTTGTAAGATAGTAGTTATTATGTGAAACAGTTTGGAGAACTAATGAATTAAAAATAAAAATACCGCAAAACCGCAATGCCGCAATACCAGACTAGTGGACCGGACTAGACCGGAGTGATCGGACCAATGGGGCATCACGATCATACACAAACTCACGTACAGTATTACCCAACTGATATGGCTTACCGATGTACCTGCGCAGAAGATGAATTTTCAAAGCGCGAGAAATGCTATTGACCGCTATTGGTCGGCAGCCGCCGCCATCTTAGCGATCGCCGCGTGGCATGAGTGAGATGGAACTAACAGCTGCAGTGTATTATGAACCTTATAATAGTGAGCTTAGGTTGATTGTAAGTTTTAAGCATACTTTCGTTAATCTTCGGACCATACTATCTTTTCTAGGCGAACGAAGATTCACGACGCGCCTTATAAGTTGGGTACTAGTACCTACTCACGTACGCACGCTCCAGTGTCGGTCGGGTCGGGCACCACACCAAATAAAATAGTAGAAAACAGGAATAGAAAATAATAGATACCTATTAATAAACAATATAAAGCTCAAACTTTCGAGGTTCTTTCAGAATTAAGAATGCCCTACGTTATTCCGTGGAAATGGTGGGAATTGCTGCACATAGAGATAGAGAATAACACCATGGTGGATTGGTTGGACGGACAAGTCGCAATGGTGCAGTAGGTACCTACCTAATTAAAGACTCAGTCCGTATCTATGGGCTACTATCAACGCGCCACGTTTTGGGATATTTCTTCAGTAACATCTTAATATTTAATTATTAATTAAAACAGCTAATAACAAAATAAAGTAAATCGATATTTTTATTCTCCTACCCTTCTTCCTTGTAATCAAAACTAGGTAGGTAGGTATCTATTTTTATTGGCCCGAGCCCGAATCCGGGTGGCAATGGACGTCAAAGGGGTTCCCTAAAAGTTACATTACATGTTGACTTCTTACCTTGGTACCAGGGACAAGGGTCTACATCCTGTAGGTAGTAATTCCATCGATATACTTCTAAAGGTAGTAAATCTATCGGTAATTGATACACAAGACGGCGGCGGGAAAAAAATATAAGAAGTCTTAGAAAGTCAATGTCACTGTCATTTCGATGACAGTCTTGTGTCAGTGTCTAGTTGACAATCTGTGTGATAAATCTTACTTTTCTCCGATCCGATCCGTTCCAATCCAATAGTTGCAAATTGCAATACCTCCAATCATTTAAAATCTCAGAAGAATGATGTTGCAAAGCATGAAATTAAATAGGAATATTGACTTTCTCAGGTTTGTGCTGTTTACAAAAACAAATAATGTCTCTACTATAATTTCTTTGCTCGTGTCTGTTGCAACTATTGTGCTGTGCATTTAACTGTTTGGTGTTTTGATTAGAACATGGTGACAGTATTAGGCAAAATAAAAACTTGTGCCATGATGCAATCTAGCTGCTTATACCTGCTATTTATATTATATGGCATTTTTTTTATTGAAGAGGCATTACACAAGTATTACACAATAATTATTGCCCTTCATAAAATGATTCATGCATTTTACTTAGAATTAGTAAGATTATTGAGTCAGCAAGTAATGAGAATAATGTATATGCATAAAATTAAGGGTTACTTATTTATCTCACAGATTTTGGAAAATATGTCATAAGTAAATAATTTTCTTATCCAGTCGTCAGTCACCTAGGCTTAGGAACAGCTGTCAGTGGATCCAAGTTCAAATGTTCAATCATTAAAATCGATTACTGAATTAAATCCTCAGTACAAAAATTAAATGTTTGTTTACAGAAAATGTTTGGTTTATCAAAGAACTACCAGACTGCTGAGCAGCAAAGCTGAACCGAATGAGAATGAACCCATCAAGTTCTCAACAAGTCCAGCATCACGAAGAATTGTTGCACCTATACTGAGAAGAACCAAAATAGATATGCCATGGTATCAACCATACTCTGTAGTGGCTAGTGTTGCAATTTTCTTGATATATTTCTGCATTTTACGAGAAGAAAATGATATGGACTTAGAATTTGACAAGACACTTTATGAAAGGATCCATGGGCTCGAGAAAGAACAGTTGCTTCAATCATACCGATTCAACAAAGAGCATGGGAACAGTGTTGAAGATATTGAGAGGAGACTCAAAGAGATAGAAGAAGAGGAATTGAACGTTCAGTTCAATAGTATATGAAATGCATGTCATACGAGTTACAAATAAGATTTAACAATAAAGTATTTATTTAGACCAATTTTTTTGTATTATTCTGCTACCTTTAATAGAAGGGTTCTAATCAACTGGTTGAGCTACCTATGTATAATCAGCCTTAGCAACAATCGTCACAAACCCATTGCTATCAGGATGTATGGACTAATAATCTAGGGCCTAATAGCAGTTACTTGTAAAAAGAAGCCTCAAAAATAATTGCTCGATGTTATTAAGTTCTCACTAAAAATATGTGTTAGGTAAAGCTGGTTTCTTCATTACCAGGTGGTCTTATCTTTTTAACATGATATTTTATTTAGGCATAATAGTAATTGGACACTAATATCTATGAGAATTAAAATAAAACAACAAATACCTCTAAGTTACATTTATTTACGTTAACACCAATGTTGTTTAACACACGTCATGTGCTTCATGTTGTTCTCAAAATCTTTCACTCAACAATAAACCAATACACTCGACTGGACAAATTTCGTCTATTATGTTACTTAAACAAACTACACATACTCATACCACAAATACTAATTTAGCTCTATCCGATACACGTCACACATTAATTTATGTGAAAGATGTCAAAATACACCTAACAGTGATTTTTAACATGGAAACATCTTGTAACTTACAATAGGTATATGAATATAAAAAAAATCAGTTCGGCTGCTCCCTTTTCACAATGAATATTAATAAATGATGAAATAAATGAGAGACATTACAAGAAATGTATTCGAAAGTTATATCTAATTGAATTAAAAATAATTTATATTTTAAGAACACATACTGGAGTAATTAAGCACGTTCACCACGGATTCTTCGAGCAAGTTGGATGTCTTTCGGCATAATGGTCACACGCTTGGCGTGGATAGCACACAAGTTGGTGTCCTCAAACAACCCCACGAGGTAGGCCTCGCTGGCTTCCTGTAACAATGTATAGTATTCAAGTTTACCAATGATACCATGATGGTACAAGTAGGTACTGTGATGTTTAGATATCTATAGCTGAGGTATTGCCCACCTGCAGAGCTCCAATAGCAGCAGACTGGAAACGAAGGTCGGTTTTGAAATCCTGAGCGATTTCTCTCACCAGCCGCTGGAACGGTAGCTTACGGATGAGCAGCTCAGTGGATTTCTGGTAACGTCTGATCTCACGAAGAGCCACTGTACCCGGACGGTAACGATGAGGCTTCTTCACTCCGCCAGTGCTGGGCGCTGACTTGCGCGCAGCTTTGGTGGCCAACTGCTTGCGAGGAGCTTTACCTCCTGTAGACTTACGAGCTGTTTGCTTGGTACGGGCCATTGTTCACTGAAATAGTAATTATACACATGAATCACATGATTTAGAATTTTAAAAATACAATCATACAGGGGAAATCGAATGTATACATTTCGAAAGAGTCTTGCTGTTTTGAACATGCATTTACAGTGATGTCGCACAGCTTATCTATAATGAATTATTAAATGTACATAAATCAATCACCTTTTTAGTAGGAAGACGCTTGAATATTACTTTCAACACAAAATTGCTGGGAGATGCACAAGCACAACAACGAAACAACGATCATATGCTCAAAATGGCGGCGAACGAAGAGAGTGGCGGGCGAAACTGACGCCATGAACTCTGCTGGCATTGGTTGAACAGAGCGTGCTTCAGCAAATCTGATTGGTAAATAAAGACCCTCTGTGATTGGACAAAAGTAATGCTAATGGAAATCTATGATATCTATTTTTTTTTAGGGTGCGACTTCACATTATTTATCATAGAGTAAGAGCTTTCCTGAACGCAACTCTCCAACCATCAATTGGTTGGAATGGAGTGATGTGGTTAGGTTGGTTGGACCTGACTCACATAAAAGTTTATCGAACAACAAACAAAACTATTCCACGAATGAAATAATTTCACTCTGTAGGTGAGCAGTACCGGGCCGTATTATGAACTCTTAATCCCAATCAGTTTACGCCGTAAACTAAACTGCCTGGCTATTTCGTATTATGACCTCCTAATGCCAGCCAGTAACAACACGTGACAGTCATACCTACTTCAGACCAGCTAATAACAGGCTGGCAATTTCGCATTATAGATTTTTAATTTGACATAATGTAGGTCATAATACGAAACAGAACAATTCAGTTTACGCCCGTAAAAAGAATTGCCCGGAACTTGTCTGGTTTTAAATAAATTCGTAATACGCCCCTAGGAACCTCTGTCGAGAAAGTATTCATAACGTTAACTGTCAAATTTTATTTACATTTGATCAGCGCCTTGCAATATCAACAAGATGCGTAGGTACACAAACGGTTAGGTACCTCGATCGATATTACGCTAACGATACAAACCGTAAAAAAATTCGTACTAATTGCCCTATTGTAGGAGTACTGATCCAACCTAAAACAAATTTTACAGTTAACGTATCGAATACTTTCTCGATAGATGTTCCAGTCACCCTACTGGTCACTAGTCAGTTACGGTGTTGGTGTCGGAGACGGGTCGCCGGCGTTACGCATCGGCGCATCGTATTGCTCAGCCAGACCGTTGGGTATTCTGATACATACAAGGTCATCTTGGCTGACAAAGACCGACCAGAATATTATGCTCTTGTAGAACTAGCAAATGGACAATCGACTTTTTGGATTGTTTTTGGTTGGGTTGGGATGCTGGCTGTGACAGGTGGTTGTGACATTTTCATAAACTACCTACTCTATGGACATTTTGCTACTTGTGGGGGTAATGGCTGGTAATGGTAATGGCAGGTTATGGAAAGATGGATGTTCTAATGCAAGATGAACATAATACATAATAATTTTACTACTTTTATTATTTACGTTTTAGCCGACTTCAATACAAGTTTATAAATTCGTTCCGTAGGTATATAATGTTTTTATTGAATAAGCAGCGTCATTTTAAATATTATTTACGTTGGTGGTAGGTACACCGTACATTAATGAAATCAATGGTAACGTTAAGTAGGTCGGTACCTATTTAAAATTATTTTTCCATACTTAATTTTTGCGTATGTAGGTAGTTACCATAGTATTATACTTAGTTAGGTTAGGTAGGTAGTACCACTAGCACCTACTTTCTTCAAGCTCAATTTGATTTTTTTATTGATAAGCCAATATTATTATACATATTATACGTACTACCTAGGTATTTTAGTAGGTTTGGCTACAATATGTAAAATTACTCAATAAAATTATACCTACATAGTTATTAGTTACAGTGGATTGACGTCATACCAAATTATTTTATTCTATGTTTTCATTCAAGACTTTCTCTCTTCCACAGACTTTCTTTCAAAATGCATTGTCCTATTTTTTGTCTCATGTTGTATTCGTTTTTTGTGTCATGTTAGACTGAAACAAATAGAAAACATAGAAGTGACAGGTCTGTCAAATTGGTTACGTTCCAATTTTTTTTTAACTAAAAATCCTCGACATGACAGACAGTAGGTACCTATAGTTTTTGTTCAAGGCTTTTTGTAAACTAAAATGTCGAAAATGTTATTTGTAGTTTTTTTCGGGTATTATTTACTAACTTTTCCCGTGTAAACTATTGTTATCACGTGATCGTGTATTGAATTTTAATTGGTCACTGTCGGTGAGCGTCCCCTGCGCGACGCGAGAGGCGCAATAATAGTTTTCCAAAATGCCGTCGGAATCCAAACCTTTGTTAGCAGCCCAAACAGAAAAACCAAATCATTATAAGTAATTATCTTGCTACGGCGTCGCAATATGCGGTGTGAAAGTTGTGATTACGCGTGATCAGGACGGAATTTAACCCGCCACCGTTGTGTTACAGATACTTGAAGGAGTTTCGAGTGGAACAGTGTCCGTCGTTCCTACAACACAAATGTACACAACATAGACCCTTTACGTGTTTTCATTGGCATTTCAATAACCAAAGAAGACGAAGGCCCGTAAGGAAAAGAGACGGATCATTTAACTATAGCGCCGACAATTATTGCACCAAATATAATGAAACTTCGGGAATATGCGAGGATGGCGACGAGTGAGTACTTGATTTGTTTACGTGCTCGAGTTCGACGCTTTCTTGTAAGAATTGTTCCAACTATATCTGTCAATGTCGGGATTCATACCTACTGTGATTATTTAGCCAGTATTCTGATTTACTTTCTTACTTCTTACACACTAAGCATACACCAAGTGGGGCAAATCTGCTACATTTGTTTGCTTTGTCAATCATTGAGTTTTCTATAGATTTTTGAATACTCTTGCTGTTCTATGTAATAATATACCGTAGATTCATGTTGTTGGTGTACCTGCAATTTTAAAACAATCCTGACACTCCTACCTACTAATATACTTTTGCTGTAAATTCATTATAGCTTTCTAAAACTATTATTTTTGTTTTTACAGTATTAAGAACCTTTACTGACTTATCTATAAAATATATATGATTGTTTACAATGCTATTGAGAGCAGTAAAGTTGTTGTTATGTATAATTATGTACTTATCGTTTATTCGTCTAAGTGATACTGTTTACTATAAATAAGTTACTGGAGTTTTTCTTTTGTGCCTAAGAGGATGTGAAATTTTATAGTAATTAAAAACCAGTCTTGTAACAATATCAAAACATTCACATTAAACATTCGGACCATTAACAACACTGCGGCAGACTGTTCTGTACAGACCATGTAACATTTAATTAAACATCTGTTGTGAATGGCATTATTTTGTTATTCAAAGGGTTAAACTCATAACATAATCGGTTACCAACTCATTAATTTAGTTATTTTATGTTTTATTCGTCTCTTCGTTGTCGAGACTCATTTATTTATGAATGGTCAGTTAATGATTCGCTTCGGAGTTTCGCCTTGGCAGCCGAAATATAAAAAACCCATAGCGTGACGTTGAGGCGGCCCGCAGATGCCCGTTCCTGCACCGCACGGCGGGCGACACGGAGCGGCGCTACCACCTGCGCTACTACAAGACGTGCATGTGCGTGCACGACACGGACGCTCGCGGGCTGTGCAGCAAGAACGGAGCGCACTGCGCCTTCGCACACGGAGCGCCCGACCTGCGCCCGCCCGTGCTGGACGCGCGGGAGCTGCAGGCGCTGGAGGCCGACGCCGCGCCCGACGCGCCCAACGCGCTGGACCGCGAGCGGAACCTCGTCAACGAGGACCCCAAGTGGCAAGGTAGCGCACGCCTGTCTTTAGCTACAGCCGCCTACGAAAATTATCTGCTGCGCCTATCGGCTTCGGTAGCCTATGTGGTGCCTCACATGTCTATATCTCTAAAACCTCCTGTCAAATTTGTTCTAAAACCTACTGTCAAATTTGTTCTAAAACCTGTTTTGGTCCCATTGACTAAAAAACATCTGAACATGCAAAATTTAACATTTGTAACAGTAGGTAGGAAGAGGATGAGCACAGTTTTTTGTGTTCTTTAAACAGCTTATTTAATATTATATCCTGTCACTTTAAATGTTTCTGCAGTAATATGTATAAACTATCATGGGCATCAAACTCGACTAGAGAATTATAGGCAGATTTTATTTGCAGATACGAATTATGTGCTGTCATCGTACAAAACTGAGCCGTGCAAGCGGCCTCCTAGGCTATGCAGGCAGGGGTACGCCTGCCCGCAATATCACAACAGTAAGGTGAGTTACTACAAATTACATTATGTGATGAACACTAGTGAATAAGTTTTACCTCAACATTCTGGACTATAATGGTCTTTACGCTTAGAAAGTTTTTTTATTATTTCATAAACAGGTCGTTCCAACGGTTGTCTGTCAGTTCATTTGGGTTTTATTCTTCAGCAATGAAAGTCATGTATCCACTGGATGTACCGATCCCAAATTGTACCACAGTAAAGTGGAGGATTGCATACTAAACGAGCGACGTTTCAGGACAAGCGGCGGTCGCCGCGCAAGTACAAGTATCGCAGCACGCCGTGCCCCAACGTGAAGCACGGGGAGGAGTGGGGCGAACCCACCAACTGCGAGGCGGGGGACGGCTGCGGCTACTGTCACACGCGCACCGAGCAGCAGTTCCACCCGGAGATCTACAAGTCCACCAAGTGTAACGATGTGCAGCAAGCCGGATACTGCCCGCGCGGCCTCTTCTGTGCCTTCGCGCATGTGGAGCGTGAGTACCCGCACCCCCTCCCACCCGCACCCGCACCCCTCCCCCGCCACACCCGCACCCGCACACTCACCGGCGCCCGTGTTGCAGCGGAGGAGGGCGGAGGCTCGCGCGACGCCGCGGCGCTGGAGTGCGGCACGTCGCTCGCCGAGCTGCTGTCGTCGGCGCTGCCGCCCGCGCCCGCCGAGCGCAAGGACAACGGCGCCGAGCCGCCGCACGCCAACGGCGCCGACTCCGAGTGCGCCTCCACGTCCAGCGGCGGCTCCGGGCCGCGCCGCGCGCCCTTCGAGGACAAGCCGCCGGCGCCGCCCGCGCCCTCGTGGCCGCCGCGCGCCTCCGCCTTCGACCCCACCGTGCTGCAGGAGGTGGTCGGCAACGCGCTGGACGAGCTGCACCTCGAGGACTCGCTCAACCTGATGGCGGCGCTGGACCGCGAGCTGGACGGCGAGCCGCCCGCGCCCGCCGCCTCCGCGCCCGTCAACATCCCGCGCCCGCCGCTGCGCGGGTTCAGCCCGCCGCAGGCCGCCTCGCCGCTGCCGCCGTTCCTGCGCTACGGGCCGCAGGACGCCGACCGGCTGTTCAACTCGCACCCCAAGCCGGCCAGCTACGGCGGCGGCGGCGGCGGCGGGCCCTTCGAGTTCGCCGCGTCGCCGTCGGCCGCGCCGCCCGCCGAGCTGTCGCGCCTGCGCGAGGAGGTGGTGGCGTCCCGCGCCGCCGTGGCGCGCTGGGACGAGCGCATCACGCAGGCGCGCTCGGCGTGCGAGGCGTGGCGCCGCGAGCTGGACGAGGCGCACCGCGCCACGGCGCTGGCCGAGCGGCAGCGCGACGAGGCGCTGTCGCACGCGCTGGCGCTGCGCCGCGAGCTGGACGCGGGCGGCGGGGCGGGCGCGGGTGCGGGCGCGGGCGGCGCGCGGCGGGAGCTGCGCGGGCTGCCGCTGGCGACGCTGAAGGCGCTGCAGGCGGCGGCGCGCACGGAGCTGGAAGACATCGAGAAGGCGCTGTACCTGGAGACGGCCACCAAGTGCATGGTGTGCGAGGAGCGCGCGCGCGCCGTCACGCTGGCGCCGTGCAACCACTTCGTGGTGTGCGAGCCGTGCGCGGCGGCGGCGCCCGACTGCCCCTACTGCCAGACGCCGGTGCAGCGCCACCAGTGACTGCGCGGCGACGCCGGGAGGATGCGCGTGATGCGATTTGGATTATTTATTTGTAAACGTTCCGTAGACGAAGACGAAGCGTCGAATCGCCTATTATTGAAACGAATATTATGTTGACATATCGATCTGTTGAAATCCGCAAACCAGCGCACGACTTTCGAACGGCGCGCCGTCATATTTTATTCAGACGGATGAGGCCGACCGCGCGATTGTTCGACGCTGATGTCCTACGAAGTTCGAGATACATATTCTAAACGACAATTGAATGTTCGAAGCTTTCATAGTCTATTTTTCAATAAGATAATAAGACATTATTCATATTATTATAGTTAGCGTTGTCCCGTGTAGGCAGATTTCACAAAGTACACCGCTCTCAAACGCATCTCCTGTTAAACATACATTGAACCAGGCCGCCATCACCGTCAAACCACCGCATATATTTATGATTGCTCTGTGCTGTCGCCTATAACTATAACAATACATCATGTGCAAAGCAGATCATAGATTGATCTCTTCATACTAGATTGTATAATAATATTATTAATGATTCCCTAAACCGTCGTTGAAAATGTTACATTACGTGGAGCATTCAATTCCTTATGGGAATTTGTAAAAATTGCCCAATATTTTTCGAATCGGAAATCAATATTTGCTACACACCTCAATATTTGTGAAGACAGTATGCTTGGGTAACATAAGACTGTTGAATGATTGTAATACATTTGTTTTATACATTGTATAGAGTTGTCCTCACATTTTTATTTAATATTTCACCTATTGAATTACTAAAGTTTAGTTGTGTAGTTGTAAAAGAGATTTTTAGTTTTATATGCAGAACTATAGAATATATTGCAAGTTCAAAATGACAAAATTATTCATCTATGAAGGGTGGTGTAGTGCATTCGCTGTGGCATGCTTCGCCTTAACCGACGTACACGACTCAAAAGCATCCGGCAGTTAATTTAACTTAATAATCAACTGGTGGGTGAGTGAGTTTCCTACTGTTGATTTTGGTTTCTGTATTTAGAAAGCCCACTTGCTTATCTATAGTTTCCCAGATAAAAAGTGTCAGGAATGAAAAAAAAAGATCGGTTTTTAGAGTTTTCATAGGGCTGTTATTTCGTATACTATTCGAAGGGTTTCGATCACAGATTTGTGAATACGATTAACGAATCTAAAATAGCGATGCTTTCAACAGGCGACATAATCTAGTAATTAGATGCATTCTTAAGTGGCTGCCATCCTTTCATTCTAATTCCGTTCGAGATGCTTTTGAGGAGTGTTATTGTAACAATTGTTTAGCCAAACGAGGACCAATAAATATAACGAAACCCCATTTGTTTGTTACGTTTCACCGCTTTATCGAAAGGTTGTTTTGACAAGTTTATAATCAAGTTAATCGGATCTTCAAATGACTATAACGCTGTTTTATAAAAATCTTTTTCTCTATTTATCTAAGTATATGATATACAAGATAGATTTTATATATTAGGTTAAGAATGCATCTGTATCCGTTTATCGTTAAAGAGATGTGTGTGTATTTTTGAAATAATTTATCTTTTTGTAACTGGACGTTGTAGACATGGTCTTATTGTTTGTGTCGGTATTGTCCGCTCGCTTTGCAGTACACCGTGGGGGTACACACAGGCTGTCTGTCGTAGATCTGGGTGAGACGAGGGGTTGCGGCGACCGATGGCGGCACAGTCTCGATCTTTCGTCTCATCCAACCAACTTACTCGCAGTCTAGTCAGCAATGTGTGAATCCTACAATACGCACGTCATAACACGACATACAGCGTCGTACCAGAACATCCTGCGTTTAAAACATCTCGCTACCTATAGGCATTACATCATAGCTACAGGAAAGAGTTGATAAACGGCCACACCTCGGAGTGCCATTCGTACGTGCGACATAATATTACGGGCGGTATGAACGATTACAATCCGGTCGTACCACTGCCCGATACGGATTGTCTACTGAGACTTATGCCCGAGTTAGGTGAAAATAAATGCTATTTCATTGTTAGGGTGGTGAGCAATCGTGAAAATTATATAGTTTCTACGCCGCTTACCAAGCACCCAATGAGTAGCCTATAATGTCTATGCTCGCTTCAGATTCATTAGATTTATAGATTAGAGTAGTAATCTAGTAGTTTACCGTTTCGCCGGCGTGCACGTACGGCGACGAAAGCCGCAGTAAGGATCTGTCGTGACGTACTCGTTTGTGACGCATTATGTCCGTTTCAAAGGCGCTTGTCTGTTTACAACGTTGTTGGATTGAATCGCATTTCAATATGAACATTCCCAATGAACAAGCAATATTGTTTAATCGGTGTTGGTAGTTGTACATTTAGATTTAGTGTTTTGTTCATTTGAAATATTCTATGATATTGTCGACGCGTAAAAAAATCGTGTTGCTGTTTACAAATCGTTGAAATTATACTTATAAAGCATGTGTATTATTTAGTAGTGCTTACGCATAACGGCATTTTCATATTTTGTCTGCTATCTATCAGTGTAGGCGACTTGTTTGTATGTCGGTTGACTCTTTACTCGAGTAATGACACTATAACAGTGTCTGTAAGATTATGGGCTCTTGTTGGGCATCATTGGGCGGGATCGCATCCCTGTAGCGGCGGCAGCTGGACTTGCCGGCAGTCTGTGCGGGCGATGCCGCGAGACAAACTTGTTTAAATAGGCATGTATCGTAGCTTATTCCATCAACTACATCTGTGAACATTTAGACAGGTAAATGTTCAGGACCAAAAAGCATTACATTTAAAACAGCAACGAACGATTATTAGCATTTAACAAGCAAGGATCTACTCGAATGTTTACAAAAGTTAATCTGCTCATATTTTGACCACACAAAAATAATATTTTTTTTACTAGAACATAAAACTTAGTGTTTCAATTGGTTATTCCAGTCAAAAGAAATTGCAGATACCTAGGTGATTAGTTAAACACTCGACGGCTTTGAAGCATCGTACTGTTTCAATGCGACTTCTTACTCGGTGTTTATTGTAGTGTCAACTGATTTAGTAGCACAGCGTTTCTACTGTTTTATTTGTTTACCCTTTGTAACGCTATATGATTAGGTGACGTATATTTCGAAACGTTTTTATTTTATATCGATATATGAATAACAAATTAAACGTAGCGCGTAAGTAATTAGTAATAAGTAGAGTTTTCAAATTGTAATGGACTTTATTAAATTAAGCGACGTAGCTGCGATGTTGTGTTACATTGTAAACTGAAGCAATAACGGATGTAACCCTTGGACCGCCTACTCAGAGATCATATTTGTATGTTGAGCCGTAAAGAAGAGCAGCGCTAACACTACTCGTATATTTTGGTGAACTTTAATGAAATCATTTACATTTATTGAACTCACTTGGAGGATAATTTAGACACTGCTTTTCTTTAGTGGACTATTTTCAATAGTTTTATACCTACATGCATATGTCGACACGGCACATTTTGTTCTCGGCTCGGTGGGCTCGGAGTGCTTAGGTGTAAGGAACGGGTGGTAATTATTTGAATAAATTTAAATATATTTGATAGTATGGCACCGGGCACATAAAACATATTTTGTAGTAATTTTTTGAATGGAGTTTTGTATTAAAAGTGTTATAAAGATTCGGCCTAAACAAATGACGCACTATATTACCAGAGACAAGCAATACTTTATTTTGGGTCTGTCTGTAGGCGGTGGCTCGAGCCACACTTCAAAATTGCTGTAATAGAAAGCCGAATGATATTGGTGCTGAAAATATTAACGACTTTTATACCTGTCCTTTTTTCACCCCTACATACGGCAATAAGGGATGTGCTCAATGCATCACCTATTTCAGTCTCTCTTTATGGTTATTGTAGTAAAACTAAACAATAACCTCATAACGATAAAGTGCATATTGTTGGCAATCAAAAGCAATACTAGTACTTATAGAAGTTGCTCCGGTGCATATATAAACTTATCGCGGTACATATATTAGTAAGATCGACAAGCGACGCAAGTGTCGCGCAGTGCCTAGCTCTCTCAATTGACAGTTAAAATATGGTAATAATGATTGAATTAACAGATTCTCGCATAAATTGATTTATTTAGTGTTCAAACGCGTAAGCGTTTTAGTTGGACCGCCTTCGCTTGCTCTGTACGCGCGGCGGAGGCTGCGGCGCCGTGTTGCATTGTATCGTGAAACGTAGTATCGTAAAGATAAGAATCAAAATGTTCTGTGTGGCCATAGTTCGTAGTCTAGCTTGCTAGTGTTTCTAATTATACATATTAAAATATTTAGATATTAATATGTATTAGAGCTATATTTATTTTTATATTCTATGGAAGTTACGTCTAATAACAGAAAAATACTTAGGGTACTTACATACATACCTACCTATTACCTTCTTTGCGGAGTCTGGCTTTATTGTGTTAGGCCTAATTGGTTATTTAAAAACGAGGATACAACCGCCGTATTGAATTTTCGAGACGATTGCCTCAAAATGTTGACGACATCACGCTATCTTGTGGGGATGTGTTGTAGTGGGTGTTCCCGGCGAGGCACACTATGTAACTCGGTAACTCGTGGTATGAAAGGGCGATGTATGTACCTCGTTCGTAAATAAACATTTAGATTTTAACGCATTAAAACAACACTGATGCATTTTACATTTTGCTTTATTTATATTTAAATCGGTTTTGTCAACAATAGTTATATAGTTAGCAGTTAGTTTGCAGGCGTGTTGCATTTGTTACGTTGAAATGTTTAATCATTGTCATAAGCTATGTGTCTTAAGATGATTTGATTATATCGTGTAGGTGTGTCCACCGGCCACTCTATCCACGGCACTAGACATTCGTCAATTTGTATGAAAAATATTGCAAATGTTTCTCCAATTATATTTGTGTAGGTAATATACCTACCTATTATAAGTATAACTCAAATGTGTTTTAAGATTATGATAATGATTTTGAGTAAAGTATTATCTTGATAATCCGACTTACTCTAACATATTATATAGTTGTTGCAAGAGAATTCCAGTTTCAGTGAAAAATAAAGTACTTCGATCTAAGATAACTTATACATATTACCTTTGTTATTTACGTTTACGTACAGGATATCGACACGTGTTGCCTGTAGCGAGAACCGGTAAGTTGTCTAGGCAATGCTGCGGACGCTGGGTTGCCGTTGGATACATAAAGCACAATCATTTATTTAATCTAATCCTTACAATATATTCAATTAACACACATGTAGTTTTGTTTTAGTTAAGATATTTTAAATATGGAAAGAGATTTGTTGCGTATGCATAATAACTCTGTTTTATGTATTTTTTTTCTATTTTATTTAATCCTTAGGTAGGTAGGCCCAACAAATTTAAAAAATTATAATTGTTAAATTAGCAATAGATGTAGGAGAATAATTTAAAATATTAAACGTTTGTATTCGCTAAAATTGAGAGATGAAATACTATAGCTTTTTTATCACGTACCTACTATAAAATGGAAATCGTAAAATTGTATTTTTAATGTAAGGCATGGGCGTACCGGGGGCGTATTTGTAGACAAGACAAGACTTGATATCAAACTTTGTACTATGAAGTATGCGTTGAGCATTGTAACCTTTTTTATTGATCAATACTTTGAGTCGATATTTTCAGGGTATTTTTTTGAATTCGTTTTGTGTAAAGCAACACGGAACAGGTCGTTTATTCTCGGTAATCTTTTTTCTTGTGGCACTCAGATGTGAGTGTAGTACACTTCAATGTCTGCAAGCTCGTGTTCATTGACCATCCCGACACGGGAGGCCCTCTCGTACTCCCATGTTCACAAAACGTTTATATTTTTGAAAATAAGTGATACAAACGTGTAAAAGAGCGAAGTTTATAATTTTTAATAGCTAGGTAGGGTTTAATAAATTTTAAATTCGATTCAATAGCCCGTTTGTTTTATTTCACATTCCACTTACCTCAATCTTTAGTATATCCACTGGCCATAAATGTTGCTCAAACACGACGCGCAACATTTTGTTGAGCCTAGTGTTGGTGATAAATTGGAAGGGAATTGTTATGGGAATTGTTCTCGCTGTCACTCAACACGGTCGCCGATCTCAAAAAAAACTACTATTGTTGGTAGTATTAATTATTACTTTATTCCAAGGACAACACTGAAGCGCTCGTACTTTAAACCGCTAACTCTCGCGAATGAAATGCTTGCGTGTTTTAAGGAACAACTAACGCCATCTAGTTTCGTCGTGCGTAAACTTGTACAAGCTATATCGAAACTTTATTTGTAGTGCAAAAAAAGGAATACAGATGGCGTGAGTGGTACTGAACTTTAACAATTATAGTAAATGAAGCTAATATGGTCTAAACATACCGCCCACCAAGAACTATGTTCTTCTACTGTGGGATAACAAATAAAAAAAACATATTTTACAAAAAAAAAACAAAACCGCTCCTTATGAGTCTATGACACGAACTAAATTTCAGTCTCAATATTCTAATTTGAGCAGGTACAAAGATAACTATATGGAATCTCCGCCCACCGTGATGACTTCCAATAAAGATCAAATGGTCTTTGTAGACCTGTCTAGTCTACGTCTAACTTACTTAAGTATATTTAAATAGGTAGGTAACTAATTATACATGGAAACAAATTTAACGTATTAAGAGGAACACCCTTCGTTAATACAAGCATAATTAACTGAAGCATAAGTCTGATATTAGGTGTCACAACCTTTTCTAGGTAAGAAACACAGTTTACTACATGGACGTTTACACAGTCCATTCTTCGTCTGAATTGTTACTACACGTACAATTGTGTCATTGCCTGGATGTGTTTGTACAATTTTGCCTAACAACCATTTTGAAGGTGGTAGATTTTGTTCTTTTACAATAACAATGTCATCAATTTTAGGCTCCACTTGTTGAGTCGTCCACTTGTATCTGTTACTTAGCGTAACCAGATACTCAGCGCTCCAACGATTCCAAAAATCGCTAACCATTTTAGTTGTTAGTCTCCACCTGTCCAATAAATTTACGTTAGTGATACAACGTTCCTCCGCGACATTTAATAACGGTTCTCCTACAAGAAAATGGCCGGGTGTCAGTGGAAGGGGGTCATTAATATTATCGCTAAAAACTGTTAACGGGCGAGAATTCACACATGCTTCAACCTGTGTCAATACTGTTGATAATTCTTCGTATGTTAGCGTACTCTCGCCAATGACTTTTCTCAAATGTACCTTAACTGATCGCACCCCCGCTTCCCATAACCCACCAAAGTTTGGTGCTTGCGGAGGAATGAAATGCCAAGTAGTAGATTCTAGTGTCAGCAATTGCGCGATTTCTTTAGGGATTTCTGACATGGCATTATTGAACATGTCACGTAACTGTTTATCTGCCCCAGTGAAATTCGTGCCATTATCGCTGTAAAGGTCTTGACAATGTCCGCGTCTTGATGTCATGCGCTTGAACGCTGCAATAAAACCTTTAGCTGTTAAGTCTGACACAGCTTCCACGTGTATTGCATGGGTAACCATGCATACGAATATACATATATAGCCCTTATAGGCTTTAGCTCCTCGGCCTGGCGAAAACCGAATATTAATGGGTCCCGCGTAATCGACCCCACTTGACCTAAACGGTTTGCTGGGTTTCAGCCTGGCTGCTGGAATTTGACCCATGAATGGTGCTTTATTAGTCTTAGCTTGCCTTATGCATGTGACGCATTCTCGATAATATTTCTTAACCGATTCACGGGCTCGTAAAATCCAATAGTGATTTCTCAAATGATTTAACATAAGTTGTGGACCTCCATGCATAGTTTTGATGTGAGCGTCCGCTATTATTAACATAGTAAGATGATTCTTACGAGGCAAAATGATAGGATGCCGCTTGTCATAACTCGCCTCACATAAGTCGATACGTCCTCCGACTCTCAATATTCCATTTTGATCTAAGATGGGACATAGCGCATGAAGCGCACTTTTTCTAGGCACACAACCTCGCGTCTTTAAATTCTTGATATCATTCTCAAACTCCTTTTCTTGAACTTGTCTGATGATTTTCTGTAATGTTTCCTTCATTTCTTCCGTTGTAATGAATTCTCCAATATTTTTTCGATCGCATTTTGCCAATCTCAAATTTAAAACTCTTCTGCAATACGATAAAACTTTCAACATTCGAATAAGTGATGAAAATTTTGTCCATAGAGGTTCTTCATTGAGATGCTGTAGAGCACACACAGACTTGACTTTCTCCTCTTCATGTGTGTCAGCTATGTCGGTCACCTGCCTTTTTATAGGGAGCTCTCTTAGCCATTCAGGCCCGTGCCACCATAATGAGTGTTTCTCAAGTTCAACTGGCTTTAAGCCCCGCGAAGCACAGTCTGCTGGATTCGTCAGAGTGGGCACATGCCCCCAATGCTCATACTCAATTATGGTCAGGATCTCTGATACTCGGTTGCTGACAAACGTAGTCCATCGACAAGCTGGACCTTTCAGCCATGCCAGAACAACTGTAGAATCTGTCCAGGCATACGTATTCTCTCTAGGAATACCCATTATTTCTGAGACTTCTGACAGTAATTTAGCTGCTAACGTTGCTCCTGATAGTTCTAATCGGGGTATGGTCATTTCCTTTGCAATGGGAGCAACCTTCGTTTTTGCTGATACCAAATTCACTGTGACATAATTGTTCTCATCAATAACCCGAAGATATATATTAGCTGCAAAGGCCGATCTTGATGCATCTGAGAATGCATGTAGCTCGATCTTAGAGCCTGGTGAGACATGCAACCATCTGGGAATACAAATATTTTTTATTTGATTCAACTCGTCGCGATATTGCATCCATTGTACTGTCAAATCTTCAGTCAACTCTTCATCCCATTCTAATCCTGATCTCCATAGTGTTTGGATAAACAACTTTGCTACAATAACTACAGGTGCAATCCACCCCAGAGGGTCATACAATCTCGCTATATCGGATAGTACCTGTCGCTTAGTAAATTTCCTGGTGATCTCAGGTAAATTTATTGAATATTCAAAATTGTCACTCTCTTTGTTCCAGCATATACCTAGAACTTTAACCATATTATCTGGTTTTATTGACATTGGATTGCTTGTTCGATGTTTGTATTTGTCAATATACTGCAACAACTGTTCATTGTTGCTGCTCCACTTCTGGAGCTCAAAGCCTCCAGCTTTCATCAGATTGTTCATCTCTTCGTAAATCTGGATCGCTTCACTCTCTTCATGGCATCCTGTCATAAGATCGTCGATGTAATAGTCTCTTTTAGTAATTTCTGCGGCCACTGGAAAATTACTTTGCTCATCATCAGCCAATCTTTGTATCGTCTTCACTGCTAAGTACGGCGCGCATGCCGTCCCGAACGTTAGCGTCAACAGGTTATGGTGCTCCAGTGGTTGATCAAGGTGAGACCGCCACACAATTCTCTGGTAATTTATATCCTCTTCTGCTACTCTGACCTGGCGATACATTTTCACCAAGTCGGCAATGATACAAATTCTATGACTTCGCCATCTCATGAGTAAATGGCGGAGATCTTGCTGTAACTTAGGACCAACTAGTAGATTGTCGTTTAAAGAGATAGCGTTGACTCCCTTACACGACCCGTCGAAAACTACGCGTACCTTTGTTGTCAGCTTGTCTTCACGAACGACTGCGTGGTGGGGAAGATACACTGCCGTAGGATTGTCAATATCTCCTGGAACTACTGGTTTCATATGCTGAAGTGCTGTATACTCTTCTAGAACCTTCTTATATTCAGCATAGAGTTCTTGTTTCTTCACTAGTTTTGCTTCTAAATAGTTGAGTCTTTTAATCGCTATTTCTCTATGTTTGCCATATTGACATTCAGGATCTTCGGTTTTGAATGGCAATTTGACAACATATCGGCCATCTGTTCTTCTGACAGTGGTTGATTTATATAGATCTTCACACTTCTGCTCATCTTTCGTCATTTTCTTCTTGATAGAGGGAGGTTCGTTTTCAACTTCCCAAAACTGCTGCAACAAATTATCTATTCTTGCACGTATGTGCATAGTGATCACTTTCGCCGAAGACGTCTCTTGCAACACTCTACCTGATATAATCCAACCAAGGATTGTGTTTTGCGCTAGTAATTTTCCTTGGGGATGCTTCATCACTCCATTGAGTAGAATGTCGCTGTATACTTCTGCTCCAAGCAGAATATCTATCTTCCCTGGGGACGTAAATGTTGGATCTGCTAATGGGATACTGTCCAATGCTATCCACTTCGGCGACGTTATGGTGTTTGTTGGAAGTAATGACGTGAGTGTGCTTAAAACATACGCTTTAACTTGAATAGCTTTATTAGGGTTATGGCTGGATTCAACACGAAGGGTCACCATATGATTGATCAATGTTTGACCGTCACCCACCCCTGACACCCAGCCACTTATGGGTACACGCTTAAGCCCTAACAATTGCACTGTAGCTTCCGTAATAAAGGAAGCTTGGGAGCCCTGATCTAACAGGGCTCGGATGATGTACTTGCTGCCGTTCCTCGATTGCGCCTTTATAACTGCTGTTGCCAGTAAGACATTGTAGCTTTGGGTGTGCTCGTTCTTCGCAAAATTCGCCACAATGTGTGTATCGGAGGAAGTTGATGCAGCCTTATTTTGTGGTCCTTGGTGATTTCGCTCTGTCTCATTAGTGTTTGTTGTTGTGTTAGTGGTAGCGAGTCCTTTCTCATCCTTTGTGAAGTGCAACAATGAATGATGACGTCTGCCACACTTTCGACAGTTCATTGACTGTCGACAATTCTTAACTGAATGGGCTGATCCAAGACAATTGAAGCAGAGTCGCTTATCTTGTACAAGATCGTATCTCTCCTGAACCGATTTGTGGCTGAATTGCTTGCAATGACATATGTGATGAGGGCCATTGCAGCATGGACATACCGTACTATTGGACTTCTTCTCTTCCTGCACTGAGGCTTGAAAGGATTTGGTTTTCACCGCCTGCTTTGTATTCTGATAAGGGGCCTTGGTGGCTGTTTTATTGCCTTCAATCATTTCTAGGCCTCTGAATCGTGATTCCAAGAATTCTACCAGTTGTGACCATGTTGGTATCTCTTCAGACATTAAGCTTATCTGGTACTCCCATTGTTTGTGAGATTCTTGGTCAAGCTTCGACACGACTAGGTACATTATGATCGCATCCCATGCCTCAGTAGCTACTCCTATATTATTTAGTGACTTTAAACACGAGGAGGTGGTGTCCAATAATAATTTCAACGCCGTAGCTGATTCTGTTTGTATCGGTTTTTGAGCAAATAAGATTTGCATTATGCTGTTACAATTGTACTTTTTGTTATTGTACCGCTTAATAAGTTGCGCCCAGGCTTCAGTATAATTTGCTTCTGTGGTAGAGAAATTTCTAATTAATACTTCTGGTTCTCCAGTCAAACTGCTTTTTAAATAGTGTAGTTTCTGGACTGGTGCTAGATTCGTGTTATTATGAATCAATGAAACGAACATATCATAAAAAGTCTGCCATTCGCTATATTTTCCACTAAATGTTGGCAACTGGATACGGGGTAACTGCACATCACAGGCGTCAGACTTAGCGGCTGCTGCTGTCTTCGAGCTGTGTCTTTGAATATCACCAACACTTAATAGCTGGTATATCTCTTTCATAGTACTTTTATATGATACATACAATTCTTGAAACTGATCATAAACATCTCTGCTAAAATAATCTTCCTTCTCTCTTTGGTCTTTTGTAGTTCGTGATAAAATTACTTTGTGTCCCTCTTTAAATTCTTTCCATAGATCATCTACAACTTCTATTCTAGTCTCTATCAGCTGTTTCTTAATTCTTTCCTTCGGTGTTTTCTTGTAATTTCGATCTGCTTTCACCAACTTTTCTAATAAATCCACTTGACCGGCTGTTAACTTAGTTACTTCTTCCATGATGTGAAGTGAATGCTCGTACAGTATACAACGCCAAAGTCAATGTCTTATAAACCACTTCCAATTTATCAGAGTTCGGTATAGAACGAATTGATAAAAATTACAAGTCCCGTATATTGGAAACCAAAAAATTTTACAAGTCCCATATAGCATAAAACAGCACAAAGTCAATGGAAATCACAATCAAACGATTCTAAGTGTTTAGGAATTTTTCGCTCAGAATCTAAGTCTTTAGGAAACATCACAAATTTTCTAAGTGTTTAGGAATTTTTCGCACAGAATCTAAGTCTTTAGGAAACCATCATAATTATTCTAAGTGTTTAGGAATTTTTTGCACAGAATCTAAGTCTTTAGGAAATCATCACAAATTTTGTAAGTGTTAAGGATTGCTTATACTAAAATCACAAGTTATTAGGCAACACTGTAATTTTTCTAAGTCTTTAGGAATTTTTTTCACTTTAAATTCCTAAAATTTAGTTTTCACACGAAAGTTTTCACTTGTACTAAATTTTGTAGGAAAGTTCACAAATTTCAAAGTTTTTAGTTTTCACTTGAACACTTGAGTTTTTCACTGATAAATAGTCAATTTCTTACTCACAGTTTTTAGGGTCAATCCAATTATTTCACTTGTTACCTTTCAGTTTTCACTTCACTATTTCACTAGGGCTTGCAATAGCAATTGCAACTCACTCCCTGGTTTCGGCACCAATGTTCTCGCTGTCACTCAACACGGTCGCCGATCTCAAAAAAAACTACTATTGTTGGTAGTATTAATTATTACTTTATTCCAAGGACAACACTGAAGCGCTCGTACTTTAAACCGCTAACTCACGCGAATGAAATGCTTGCGTGTTTTAAGGAACAACTAACGCCATCTAGTTTCGTCGTGCGTAAACTTGTACAAGCGATATCGAAACTTTATTTGTAGTGCAAAAAAAGGAATACAGATGGCGTGAGTGGTACTGAACTTTAACAATTATAGTAAATGAAGCTAATATGGTCTAAACAGGAATAAATGAAACATTCAAATTTTTAATGTGAATATTTATTTTAAAAAAACATTGCGTTGCTTAGAATATAGCATTGACTTTGAAGATCACGATAGGTACAACACGCGGGAAGCTCAACGTGACGCTCAGGTACCAAGGCACCTATTCAAGCTGCGATTAGAGCACTACCAAGGCGGAGACCATTCCAGCAATAATAATTATTGTGCCCAAACATATATACAATACCCAGTATCTATAGTATAGATAGGTATAGTAACAGCTCCGTACCACTATATTTACTGTTCTAGTGCAGACGCTACGCGCTTGCAAGAGACTCACTCAACACTTGTACTTACCTAATTTAAAATTGTTTTCACAAAAAACTGCTGCATGATGCAACGTTCTGTTAGTTGAGCGTATAGATTCGAGAATATAGTGGATACGCAGCTTTACAAGCACAATTATTTATCTAGCTGCTAAGTCTATACACGTAATGTATAGTTATTCCAGCATATTATATGCTGTCAGTAGGTAGTGTACGTAGGTATAGTAGTACCCAACTGATATGGCTTACCGATGTACCTGCGCAGAAGATTAATTTTCAAAGCACGGGAAATGCTATTGACCGCTATTGGTCGGCAGCCGCCGCCATCTTAGCGATCGCCGCGTGGCATGAGTGAGATGGAACTAACAGCTGCAGTGTATTATGAACCTTATAATAGTGATCTTAGGTTGATTGTAAGTTTTAAGCATTCTTTCGTTAATCTTCGGACCATACTTTCTTTTCTGCGCGAACGAAGATTCACGACGCGCCTTATAAGTTGGGTACTAGTAACCTACCTACGTTTTCAATATGACAGATCATAGACGGCACAACTGGAGACGCAAAACAACACAAGATCTTTCCAAAGTTTAGAATTGATATTAAATAGTTAATAAGGATTATAAATGCTGTAATTAAATCCAGTAAGTGTCGCCCACGGCCGGAGTCGGGATATAAAAACATGGATAATTATAAAGAAAAACATATAAGGTAATGAGCAAAATGGCGTATTACAAAAGTAGCTGCCATATTTTTTACTAAAATTAAGAGGATACTACAATTTCATTCTTATACGTAGATATTTTTATATATTAAATAAATTATAGATTTCTTTATATAATCTCAATTTGGCTTTAAATCTAGAGAGCTTTTTACATAATGACACTTTATAGAACACACACACAACAACACAAGAAGTGTAGGTACACGAATCGATCAAGTGAGACAATCCCATTAGAATAATTGATAAGTAATATAAAAGTAACATTAATACTTTTAAAGCAAACTTGTTAGTGTAAGCGCTTCCCCATTATGAGGAGAATTTCCGCAGCGTCGACCGAATTACATACTGTTCTATAATATTTCTATATAGATTTTGTTCTGAGTTGTTGACCTAAAGAGCCAAACAGTTGACGCAAACTTCGTGGTTCTTCAGGTATGACTCCATTCTCTCGCACGGAAGATTTTGCTCGTGTGCAAAACCTCAAAAACCTACTATCCCTTTCACTCACTGTCACTTTGGATTGCATCATTCTAACACACTCCACTGTCAGAAAGAGAAAGACTAGGATTCGGGTACGATGATATGGAGTCCAGCTCCCACTCAATTACCAACACTCGGCAGCTGCAACGGGAGTGCAAGAGTGGACGGATTGATACAAGGTAATTGCTTATCGAAAGGTAAACACCAACATACTTGCTGCCAGAGGAGAGCAGCGGGGAAACTTTACCCTGAACATTTAGACAGAGATAGAATCAGATACGCGGTTTCAAGCCAAACGTCAGAACTAGGGTACCTACTCTAATAATAATACCTTATAATAATTATTATTACCGCCGAGCGTTCTTTCTTTATTTATTTATTTTAAACCAGCGCGGTCAATTATGTTTTATTTAGCATGAAACACAGTGTTTGTTAATCAATATTTAGGCAGTTTTTACCTATAATAATTAATAAGATGCCCGTATTATTTTATTTTTGGGATCAATTATTTTCATAGTTATAATTTAATAATAATTGCATTTTTTCTTAACTCTATTAAATTATCTACACTAGTGTAGCTGCAAACTTGCAAATTTGGTTTTAGGCAATTGGCAGTATTTGTTACTAATTTATTGCATCAAATATTATGTTACATTTAAATAATAAATGTGGTACATTATTATTGTTGGACTAATTCATTTAAAAATGGTAAAGATAAAGTAAATTTAAATATTAAAGTAAATTTGTATAAATGCGGGAAGAGATGTTTACTAAACATACATTTACATTTCATTTAATGTCGCGGTCTGGATTACTTCGATTTAAATCACTCTAACTTAGAGGTGTCGTACAACACCCTGTATAAATAAAATTGCACTAGAAACGAGTCATGGTATTTGCTAAGTAATAAAAAGAGGTATTTTCTAGTTATTGCACTCCGAAATTCATAATTTGTGGGATACAATTATTACATTTGTAAATGCGACTTCATATTTCGCGGTCAGAAATATTAATAAAAAAAAATTACACTAATAAAATGTACATCAACAAGTACGCTATCCTTAACTAAAACTATGTATTTAGGCCATTATTATTGCAAACTCCTCAGACAGGTGATCAAATACACACAATACTTGTATTACCCGATCTCATCCCGATCGATTGAAAAATTCTAAAGGCACGGGCTAAATTATCTGCAGATCTATTTACTAAAACGTCATGGAAGTCAAATGTAATCAGAACTAGGGCATGCAATTATCCGCCCTTTTTTACTATTCGGATATTTCGGATACTTCCAGAACACTATTCGGATAAATCCGGATAATATGGATATTTTGGATATTACTAACTAGAAGATAAATCAAACGAATATCAGTCTCAAATCAACATTTGTATTACAAACAATTCAAAAATTATGTAATTATACTTATGTAACGAAGAATTATAAATTAACACATTTTGTAACAGAGTAATTTTCAAAGAGGTCCTTTATAAAAGTTACGAAATATACCTAATATAAACAATGCAACAGAATTGTATTAATATATGTACTTCAGTATCGACGATCAGTAACGACGCGAGTGAGATCTAATAGTGATAATAATAATAACATATTATTATAATATTTATACAATAGGCGTGTCGACAATATCAAAGAATCGTCGATTTAATAATTTTAGGGCAATCTACATACTAAAATAATTTAAAACACGGGTTAAGTTTTATTTAAAATAATCTGATTATGAAGATTTTCAATAAAATAAAACATTAAAATATTGCTATCGGCCATTTTGATTGAAACACCAATCACAGCGCATGACGTCACGCTTAGGTAAACTCCGCTGATACCACTGTATTTTGTTGTTGTGAATACTGCTTTGCGCTTTTGGAGTGGTTTTTTTATTATTTAACGTGTGATTTATCGACTTTAATCTACAATATAACAATGGAACCAAGCTTTGTTAAGGCAAATATTTAGCTCTAATTTGCCTAGGATTGATATATAATGTAGGGCGATTTCCTCGCAACAAATAAAGAATTTTGCTCGTCTGAGTTCCGAAACGTGAAGACTTCTTTGTAAGTCACTTCAAGAACCATCATTCTTCGTTTCTTAGCTATATATAAGGTCGCTCAGTTGTGTCGGATGTTCGTATTTTCCTGTCTGATTGGCGTGTAAATTTATGGGGCAAACATTCTGGTTTCATACGTACTGGTGATACTGATACCATCACATGATACCTACTCCATATAATTTTCCATGTCATTTGGCACCCCAAAAAAGAAAACGAATTTTGATAAGGAATGATAGCCAAGGCCAAAACAAACATAACCTCAATAAATTAATTATTCCATAGCCGCATTAATTCAACTATTTCCAGTCAAACAAACATTTTAAGACCTATAATTACATGATTTAACATACTCACATCAAAGTGGTCTTCACAGAAGTTTCGCCGTGCGAGCTTTAACCACTTAACTCTTATTATTTTATTGTTTGGAAAATGTAAAAACACTTTGTCGGGTGTTCTTATTGATGTGTTTTTACACTGCGGTACTGCACACCACTTATAAACTTCGGAATTAATTGGTATCACACTAAGTATCTAAATGTTTCGTTTAATCTTCGTAACGCATAGACATAATTACAATATGTTTACCTAAGCGTGACGTCAGACCCGAAGCCATGACACCGCGAGCTGTTTTGGCGCACTATTTAAAAAAATATTAGAAAAAGGGTTTTAACTTCGTTAAACTCAAATTTATTACCGAAATAAAGGTTTTTTTGTAAATAGTAAATATGTACCGCTGTTATGGAAGAGGATTTCAAAATCTTTCGACACGCCTATAGGTACATACATGGTACATACAGTAGGTACGGATAAAATAAAACTTCTCCAAATTATCCAATTTAGTGCAAAGCGCTCTCGGCTTTATAACTATAATAGTTGTATGCGCAGGAGGATAAAGTTTAAGTATGTAGGCATTGGATTGGTTAAAAAAGTTAATTAAGTAAGTTTTTAGTATTTATTTTCTGTTTGTGTAAGTTGGAAATAAAATTAAGTAAGTAGTTAAGTAGGTACTTACCACGCATGACGACGCCGTCAAAATAAAACCAATAAGGCCACATCACTCGTAGAACTGATAACCGATGGGGAAGAAAGGTTCTAGAGTGGACGTCTTCAGGTTGATGATGAGTAATTTTATAACAATATCATTAAAAAATAACGTAGTTTTGATAAAATAAGTAAGTATACGTAAAATTCGTATTATCCGAATAGTAATAGTATTGATATTCGGATATTATATTCGGCGGATATCCGGATAATGCGGATATCCGGATATCCGGATAGCATGCCCTAATCAGAACATAATCTTTGAGTAATATTTACAACAAAAATTATATTTTAAATTAGCTTAGCATTAAATTATTATACCTAGCTAAAATTAACTTAAACAGTGAGATAAAGGCCTATACACACGTGCCACAGTGAACGCGCTGCCGCGACCTACTTACTACCTTCACAAATAGGTAGGTACATAATAATATTTGTACTATTTTGTACAAAGTACCATTATGCCATATACCATAGATGCCTGCACAAACACTGTAAGCACTGCACACTTGTTTATCCAGTTCTACTACTCAGAGCCGGATTACTCCCACTTTATTAGTGGAGGTTGGTTGAAGAAAACAACTAAGCATGTAGGTTCCAATATTATCATGAATTTCATAATTATTTTTTTATTATAGAAGCATCAAGCCCCCATAGGTCTACCAGTTGTTAAACCAATAAAAAAAACGATTGTAAAATACAGTATGGACTACAGAAGCGTCAAATGAAAAATAAATAGGTAATTTGATTCCGAAACGCCACGTGTGTTTAGGTCTTTATCCTTCACAATTGTCACGGTTTTACATTCTCCGTGCTGCGATCGAGACAGTGTCAGTAACTTTACAAGCCTTAACTCTAATTACATTAATTTCTATCGTTGTATGTGACGAAGTGCACTTAGACAAGGAGCGCGTGACTACTGAATCCCTTACACTATACAAAACTCAACGTCTGTCGTAAAAGCTTATCACTGTGAGTTACTTTTACTGATTGCATCACCCATAAATTGACCTCATGCTAAATATACTGTGACAAGGGTTCAAAGTGGCGCCCGAAATGAGTTGATCGGGTGAGGTAGTATAAACAAGTCGTGAGGGAAAATATTATAAAACAAACTAGAACCTACCTACTACATATAATATTTATAACTATCCATCAAAACCGCATTAGATTCGTTGAAGTTACATAAACATTACTATTTACATAGGCCTTGTACACACTTGTCACAGTTCGATTAGACAAAATCATAATAACTTTTAAGCTAGATCTTCACTTGTTATTATCCAATAATGTGGTGATGTAGAACAGGACAAAGCTATGCAATCTGCATACGTGCATCTCTTTCTTTTGTACAAATATCGGATGGCAGCGAGTGAGCTAGCCACACGTAAGAAAGTTCCTTGAACCTGTTCTATGCTCGCATCTAGCAAGTCAACGTTAACTAAATAACAGTTTCAGATAAATATCTTTGATCATTCTGATTTCGTTAATAATATATTTCTCCAGAGTGGTCAGACAACAAGGCAATCCTTTTGCGGCGGTACTGTAATTATGTAGTATGTCGTGCGGATCAGAAATAATGAATCAAACATTTTACGTACAGAGTACCGCCGCTAAACATTGCATACTACTAATTAGAACACATAAACACAGGTGGGGCATGTTTTGGAAAGTGCCTTTTACACTAAAACACTTCCAGTTTGAACCAGACATCGTCACACGCTAGTTTGATCCACTCGAGTGTTAGCAAGCCCGAAATAGGGTAGCGTGTTTTGAACACATCCAAATAGCCGTTTTCGTTACTCTAATAAGAAATCGATTTCAAATTGACTTCGATTCGATTTGACTTTTTTTTTGCAGAAAGCTTTCGAGTCTATGACGACAAAGCGGAAGCTGTCGCGTAATGCCCCCTCTACATTCTAGCGACGTCGCATAAAGTGTGCTCGATTATTAGCGACGAGCGTGTAAGGCGGCCCTCATTGCGGCGCACGGCTACCGCGATTTCTTTGCATTTGTTTCTAACGTCAAACACGGATCTATTGTTTTTATCTTTTACAGCGCAGTGTGCCGTGCGCCGCAGTCGTGGACGGGCTTTAGATCGGTTACATCTATAGACAACCCACAGTAATGTGGGGTACGACGAAGTTTTAAAAGGCCACCTACGAACAAAAGCATCGCCGTAGCGAGCGGATTTGACGGACTGCGGCATGCGCGAAGATATTTAGAGTTTTATAGTTGTCGCCTATAGATGTCACACGGAGGTGCCGCGGCGCTCCGCGTCCAGCGTCACGTCCTCCGGGCTGGCGAGGTCGGCGCGCAGCCGCACGCCGCGCCCCGTCAGCGTCCAGCGGCACGCGCCGCGCCCGCCCCCCGCCGCCGCCCCCGCCGCCGCCCCCGTCCCTGCCCCCGCGCTCTCCACGCTCCTGCAGCGACGCGTCACACTTCAAATACTCGAATATAATCCATACTAATATTATAAATCTGAAAGTAACTCTGTTTATCTGTCTGTATATCTGTTTGTTTGTTTGTTACCTTTTCACGGCTAAACGGCTGAACCGATTTCGATGAAATTTGGTATAGGGGTAGATTGGACCTATGAGACGGACATAGGCTATCTTTTGTCTCAAAAAATAATCTCGAAGGGGATGAAATAGGGGTTGAAAGTTTGTATGGGGAATCCATAATTCCTCAAGTTAGGGATCTGAAAATTCTTATTTAGGCTTTTGGTAAGAAATAAATAAATACGGGTGTCAGCTTTTTTGCAAAATCATCCCTAAAGGGGGAAAAGCAAGGGGGTTGAAATTAAGAGGTATTCTTTAGATGCACCCCCTACGGACCACAATAAACGGCTTAACGGATCGTAATTTAAATTGGAAAGTAATTAACGGGGGAGAGTGCGATGGGAGGAGGGGGAGAAAGGGGTAAAGTGGGGGAAAGGGGAGAGTGGGGGGAAAGGGGGAGTAGATGGTAGAGTGAGGGGAGAAGAGGGTAGAGTGGGGAGAAAGAGAGGGGAGAGCGGGAAGACAGAGGGGAGAGTGGGGGGAGAAAGCGGACAGAGTGGGGGAAAAGAGGGGAGAAAGAGGGGAGAGGGGTGAGAAAAAGGTTAGAGTGGGGGGAGAAAGAGGGGAGAGTGGGGGGAGAAAGCGGACAGAGTGGGGGAAAATAGGGGAGAGTGGGGGGAGAAAGAAGGGAGAGTGGGGTGAGAAAAAGGGAGGGGGGGAGAAAGAGGGGAGAGTGGGGTGAGAAAGAGAGTAGAGTGGGGAGAAAGAGAGGGGAGAGTGGGGGATAAAGAGGGGTGAGTGGGGTGAGAAAGAGGGGAGAGTGGCGGGAGAAAGAGGGGAGAGTGGGGTGAGAAAATGGGTAGAGTGGGGAGATAGAGAGGGGAGAGTGGGGTATGAGGGTAGAGGAGAGAATGAGGATAGAAAGAGGGGAGAGTGGGGTGAGCAAAAGGGTAGAGTGGGGAGATAGAGAGGGGAGAGCGGGGAGAATGAGAGTATAGGGGGGGGAGAAAGAGGGGAGAGTGGGGGGAGAAAGAGGGAAGAGTGGGGGGGAAGAGGGGAGAGTGGGTTGAGAAAGAGGGGAGAGTGGGGTGAGAAAGAGTGTAGAGTGAATAGAAAGAGATGAGACAGTAGGGGGAGAATGAGAGGAGAGTGGGGGGGGGAGAAAAGGGGAGAGTGGGGGGGGAGAAAAGGGGAGAGTGGGGGGAGAAAGAGGGGAGAGTGGGGGGAGAAAGAGGGGAGAGTGGGGGAGAAAGAGGGTAGAGTGGGGGGAGAAAGAGTGGAGAGTGGGAGTGAAAGAGGGGAGAGTGGGGCTAGAAGGAGGGGAGAGTGGGGGGAAATAGGTGAGAGAAATTGAGTGCGAAATATATAGAAATAGAGGGAGAGGGAGTGAGCGAAGGAGGGAAAGGAAGAGATATAGATGGAGAGGGTGAGGGAAATAAATATAATTGATGAGATGGACAGGGAGAGGAAACGCAAGAGATTGAGAGTGGAGAGGGATATTAATGATAGAAAGATAGGGAAAGATATAGAGATATAGGGAGAGGAAAAGAGATGGAGGTAGAGGATGAGAGATAGAAAGAGCGAAAGAGGGAGAAAGATAGAAAAAGAGCTAGAGAGGGAGAAAGATAGAGGAAAAGGGAGTGAGAAAGAGACAGATATATTCTTACCTATAACTGTTTCCCGCGACATTAATTGATTTTCTAAACAGTTTACATTTTATATAAAAATGCGAACGAAGTTGCGGGTATCAGCTAGTATAGCATAAAATGAAATTTGGTCCTTCCAAGTCGGTATTTTGTCGAGCCATTCTATAAGGTAAGCAGTGTATTTCTTGTACAATTTGGGTAAATATTTGAAATCATACATTATACGGACCATATAAAAATCCAAACAGAGTCACGAACAAAACTAAAGTTTTTTTTTTTTTTTTTTTTTTTTTTTTATTATTATCATATTTTTTTGCAGTAATGTTGAAGGGTACATACGTGCAGTCCTGGCGCGCGTCGTCGTCGGCGTCCGAGCTGGAGCCCGAGCTGCCGCCGCCGCGGTAGCGCTCCACGGAGCCTGCGCCGGGCGACACGACATGAGTATATACTGTCTGCGTATTTGTCCAATGGAAAGGGACGCAGCTATGCATACTAAGCTATAGTTGTGTACGCAAATGACGCTAAATATAATACAAGAAAAATAAAGTGTCACCCTGCGTGTGGTCCGCGTCGGGCGCGTCCTCCAGCGCCCGCAGCGCCTCCGCGCACAGCTCGGCCTCCAGCGGCAGCGGCGCCTCCGAGTCCCTGCGGCGGCGCCGGGAATGAATACATCTCTCTCAGTATAGTTTTAATCTGCTCCCAGTATAGGCGCTACAGCTAGGACCCGCACCTGTTGTGCAGCACCAGCGCCACGACGGCGGGCGCGGGCAGCGGCGGCAGCGGCGGCGCGCGCGGGGAGAACGCGGCCAGCTCCAGCGCGGGGGGCGGCACGCGCACGGCGGGCGCGCGCGCCTCGTCCCCGCCCCCGCCGCCGCCCCCCAGCAGGTCGGGCGGCTGCGCGCGCGCGCACCGCGCCTCCCACGCGCGCGCGCCCGGCCCCGCCTCCAGCGGCAGCTGCGCCGCGCCCGCCTCCAGCGGCACCAGCACGTCCGCGCTGAACGCCTGCGGGAGCCGGGGGTACAATGTAGAGCGGGCCCGCCCCCGCGCGCGGGCCGGGGGAGGGGGGGCGGGCACCGACCTCCGCCAGCGCGTCCGCCGCGAGCGCGTGCCAGTCGGCGGGCTCGAGGCCGCGCGCCGCCCACCAGTCGTCGGCGCGCGGCGGCTCGCCGCTCCACGCGCGGCGCACCTCCGCCGCCGCGGCGTCGCGCGCGCGGCGCAGCGCCGCCGCCTCCAGCCGGCAGCGCGCGCGCGCCGCCGCGCCCAGCGGCGAGGCCAGCTCGCGGCGCCGCGCCGACGCCGCGCCGCGCAGCTCCCCCGTCAGCGCCGCGCACTCGCGCTCCAGGGTGCGGTACGAGCCCGTCTGCGGGGGACACACATTACGCCTCCAATCTCACGCTAAAGTATGCACGCCTGGACGCATTATAGGAGTTTTATTTATACATAATTTATTTTATTTCTTCGGAATATTAACAGCTTCTTATAAATATCATAGCTACACTAGTTAATTTTCACAGCCTTGAACAGTTTTATCTTATCTAGCTGAAGATATACCACCACTTGTGGCTTTCGAACGTGTGAAGCGAAACACGCACCTTAGCTATCTGCACGGAGAAGGGCCCGAAGCAGGCGTCGACGAAGTGCTCGTAGTCCCGCAGCGGGCGCTCGATGTCTCGCTCCGTGCGCTGCTGCCAGGCGGCCAGCGCGTCCAGCTCGGCGCGCGCCGCCGCCGCCGCCGCCGCGCCCGCCGCGCCCAGCCGGTAGGGCGCCGGCGCCGCCAGCCCCGGCCCCGCCACGCGCCGGCAGAACGCAGAGTCGTGCGCCGGCACCCGCGCGCCGCGCACGATCACGCCGCGCCACGCCAGCGCCTCCCACGCGGCGCGCGCGCCCGCCCACGCCGCCGCGCCCGCCAGCAGCAGCAGCGCGCCCAGCGGGCACAGCGCCAGCGCCAGCGCCAGCGCCGCCAGCGGCTGCAGCAGCCCCAGCACGCCCACGCGCCACACCGCCGCCTCCAGCAGCGGGAACCAGCGGTTGAGGCGCCCCGGCCGCGGGCAGTCCGCGTCGTACACGAGCGCGTTGGACGCGTGCAGCAGCAGCGCCAGCGGCGGCGCCCACAGCGGAGCCGCCGCCGCCGCCAGCAGCGCCGCCGCGCACGTGGCCAGCACGCACAGCGGGAACAGCAGCAGCAGCGCCGCCGAGCCCAGCACGCCGGCGGCGCCCCACGCCGAGCGCCGCAGCGCGCGCGCCGCGCCGCCGCCCAGCAGCCCTGCGCACGCGGGAGTCAGCACCCGCACCCGCACGCGTGCTCGCGGGCTCGCGGGCTCGCGCGGGGCGCGCACGCACCTGTGTCGGGCTCGGCGTCGATGCGGCCGCGCTCCTTGCCCACGCGCCGCCACAGCGCCAGCAGCCGCGACCACATCGTGTGCGTCGCGCTGCTGCGCTTCGGGACCAGCGTGCCGTTCACCTGCAACACGCGCGGCGTCAGCGCGGGCGGGGCGGGGCGGGTCGGGGCGGGGCAGGGCAGGGGCGGGCGGGGCTCACCTGCGACAGCTCCAGGTCCGGCACGACGGGCTCGCGACGCAGCAGCGTGCGCAGCGACAGCGGCGAGTCCCACGCTACCGCCACCGCCAGCACGTACATGGCGTTCCAGGTCCAGCAGCGCACGCGCTGCGCCGCGTTGGCGAGCCGCCAGCCCGGCCACCGCGTGGTGGTGGTCCGCACCGAGTCCGAACGCAGCAGGAACACGGGCGCCGGCGCAGAGCGCGGCGCGGCCGGCACCGCGCGCGCCGCCACCACCGTGGGCACGGGCTCGGCGCGGCCCCGGCAGTGGCGCGTGACGCGCCAGCGCGCGGGATCCCAGATGCGCGCGCTCCACGCGAAACTGCGCGTGGGCTGCGTAGCGGCGCTCAGCTCGGCCTCCAGCAGCGGCTCGCGGTCCCGCAGGAAGGCCAGGTCCCGCAGCAGGAAGTACCGGTGCTGGTGCAGCCGCAGCGCCTGCAGCGCCGCCGCCGCGTCCTCGCGCGCCGCCCAGCGCAGCTCCCGCTGCAGGCGGCGCGCGGCGGCGGCCAGGCGCTCGGCGCGCCAGGCGGCGGCGCGCGCCAGCACGGGGTGGCGCGCGCGCAGCCTCGCCTCGGCGCCCGCCAGGCCGGCGCGCAGGCGGCGCCGCACGCGCTCCTCGGCGCGCTCCAGCGCCGCGCCGGCCCGCAGCTGGTCCGCCAGCAGCGCCGGCACGCCGGGCCCGAGCGCCGCCAGCGCCGCGCTGCCCTCCACGGCGGCGCACACGCGCGCCACGTACTCGCGCATGGCGGCGGCGCGCACCTCCTGCGGGGGCGGCGGTGAGTGCGGGCGGCGCGAGGCGGGGGCGGGGCGGGGAGGCGGCGGCGCTCACCTCCTCGATGTCGTCGGGCGGCACCTTCTGCTCGGCGAGGTGGGCGGCGGTGCGCTCGCGGAAGTGCAGGAACCAGCCGCGCGCCTCGCGCTCCAGGATGGCCTGCAGCGCCGGCGCCGCGCGCCGCAGCAGCTCGCGCCGGTACAGCCGCAGGTCCACCTGCGAGGGAGGGCCGCGGATTATGAAGATACTATTTATCAACGATGAAACGAAGTCGAAAATATTCTGATAATAATTTATTTTATTGTAAGTACCATGGTGCGCTGCGGCGTGGTGTAGTGCAGCGGCAGACGCGGCGCGGGGCGCGGCACGTCACGCGCGTCGGGCTTCTCCGCGGCGGCGCGCCGCATCGCGCGGCTCACCCACGCCGCCACGGCCGCGATGTCCTCCTCGTGCTCCGGCTGCGTCGACACAGAACGAATGTATCAAACTATACAGTCCCTCTTCAAAATGCACAAGTGAAGTCAAAAAAATCGCACCATGCATATCAACTCGGCCACTAAATACCGCGACCTCTCTTCCCGTATCTTCTTTTCCAGATCGCGCGCTTCCATGGAGGGCATGCCGATTAGGAGATCTAGCAATCTGCAAACATCGAATTGAGAATGAGCGACACGAACGCACTAACACTTCTTCCTATAGGATAGGAGCATAATATGCAGGACGCGCACCTGTGCAGCCCGTGCAGCAGCGCCCGGCGCGCGGCGCGCAGCGAGGGCGGGCGCTCGCCGCACAGGCGGTGGCGCGCCGTGACGGCCAGCAGCGCCAGCGCGCGCGCCACGTGGCGCAGCAGCTCCTCCCGCGCCCTGGCGCGCCCGCGCTGCAGCCAGCCCGCCACGCGCCACACGTGCGTCTGCCCCGGGAAGTGGCGCGACGCCACCTCGAACTCACTGGGGACGCCCGTACGGGTCACTGTTACCGTTGTTTTGGTACAGCGGCAAACGAGCCGAGCGCCGCGTCTAATGATAAACAGTCCCGACCGCCTAGTGCAGCTGCAAGAATCGGGGCGTTGTCGATGCCTAGCTACTCTCTTACTCTTTTCACTCTTCTTAGCGCATTACATTTAGTCTCCGAACCTCTCCCTAGCTTTACACGGTGCCTTGGCGTCGACACGAACGAAGCGCCTACTCTGGCGCTTGAGGCGATGATCGGAAATAGTTTAGAAATAGCTCAAAATTTTCATACTCGCTCCGCTCATGCCTCTGAATATTGCTCATTTTCACAAAAGTGCCAACCTCAATATTGGTTTTATTCAAGTTTAACAACCATGGAATGATTATAAAAAAAAAATGGTACTTGTTTCCATACATAGAGACTGAATGAAATTGATATTGAGTGTAAGCTGATACGGTGGTATACGTGCACTGGCGATACGATATAGCTGATATGATATTGAAGTATCCAGTATCCCGATGCGCGGCCGACTGCACCCACGCAATCACGGCGCAGCGTGACCAATTTAAACCAATTAAGGGGTTATTTTGACCACGTAGTAAGTATACCTAACAGCTCCGTATAATACGTATACATACCTACTGGGTCGCTGATAATAATAGGTGTATAAAGTTCCGGAGCGAAAGGAATTCATTGAATTTTGCGACGAGAAATCATTGTCTTTTAAACAAACAAACAAAGAAACATTATCGCTTTTATAATAATTAGTAGATATAGTTTTAAGAACTGGCTAAACTTTCGCGAACTAAATACATGTTAATTAGTATTGAATACGGGTCTAATTCGCGCACAAACTAATATCAAAATATATAATTCTGACATACCACGAATTTATTTAGATAAATATTTTGAGAAAAGCATTACTGCATGCTTTTTTCAAAACAATCACATGTAGTCGTTTAGATACATGTTTATAACATGTGCTAAGTAGCGATGCAGATGTGAGACAGCGCCCTCGTAAACTATAAAAAGATATTAAAAACTGTATTTATTGTGACAATGAAGTCGTGAGACCCACACACATGTTTGCCGTGCCGTTGATTGAGCTCATCAGTTTGAATGTAAGCTCTAATTGAAGTTAATGAATTGGAAAGGGCGAGAGGCCATTTCCTTTGCTTACACTTTTAGTTTAAACATTTTAAAATTTCAATGGACATTTTCGTATTTATTTATTTATACTAGCTTTTGCCAGTGACTTCCTTCGAGCAGACTACTTCGGACTATTTTGTATATGAAATGTTTATAACATAAAAATAGGTAGGTATACTACTGTATGGAATTGTAGGTACAGTCAGCCCCAATAGTAGTTAAATATGTCCTTAGTTCTAATTGAATTTTACGCACATAATAATAAAACTTGTTTTCACAATTTTGGAAATTGTAACCCTTTTACGGCGACTCTTAATTCCATATAGTTATCCGAATTAAATCTTGATACAATAAATGTATACATGAATAAACTGATTTTCGTTTTACTGAATAATGACGTAAATCCTAAGATTGTTTTGACTTTAGTTAGTATACTTATATTCGTCTGCTTACGGGTAAAATCATTTAAATGCATGTTATGTCAAACTGAGTAAATGGCATTTGAAAGTTTACGTTATAATTGGGCCTAGTTAAAACTCATGAATTAAAAAACTGCATAAGTCAATTGCTGCACTGAACACCCTACTTTTAAGATATACTGTTAATTAATATTTTGTAATAGTAAAAACTTTATTAAATTCAAATAAATTGGAGCAGGTCGGCATTTATCATGTTTTACCTGTAATTAGAAAATGTGTGCTATCTTCTGAATTAAACGCAACAAAGTACTGATTTTGTTCCAGTATATTTCCATACAATACCCTAGACATACTTTTGTTTTGGAAATATTATTTTTGCAGACATTACTCAAATGAATGCATATTTTGTTTTATTTAACCTATTTTACCTGTATAGATTTATTTACAGTAATAGGCGTGTCGAAAGATTTTGAAATCCTCTTCCATAATAGCGGTACATATTTACTATTTACGAAAAAACCTTTATTTCGGTAATAAATTTGAGTTTAAAGAAGTTAAAACCCTTTTTCTAATATTTTTTCAAATAGTGCGCCAAAACAGCTCGCGGTGTCATGGCGTCGGCTCTGACGTCACGCTTAGGTAAACATGTAATTATGTCTATGCGTTACGAAGAATTTAAACAAAACATTTAGATATTTAGTGTGATACAAATGAATTCCGAAGTTTAGAAGTGGTCTGCAGTACCGCAGTGTAAAAACACATCAATAAGAACACCCAACAGTGTTTGTACATTTTCCAAACAAGAAAATTATAAGAGTTAAGTGGTTAAAGCTCGCACGGCGAAACTTCTGTGAAGACCACTTTGATGTGAGTATGTTATCATGTAATTATAGGTCTTAAAATGTTTGTTTGACTGGAAATAGTTGAATTAATGCGGCTATGGAATAATTAATTTATTGAGGTTATGTTTGTTTTGGCCTTGGCTATCATTCCTTATCAAAATTCGTTTTGTTTTTTGAGGTGCCAAATGACATGAAAATTAGATCGAGTATCATGTGATGGTATCAGTATCACCAGTACGTATGAAACCAGAATGTTTGCCCCATAAATTTACACGCCAATCAGACAGGAAAATACGAACATCTGACACAACTGAGCGACCTTATATAGCTAAGAAACTAAGAATGATGGTTCTTGAAGTGACTTACAAAGAGGTCTTCACGTTTCGGAACTCAGACGAGCAAAATTCTTTATTTGTTGCGAGGAAATCGCCCAACATTATATATCAATCCTAGGCAAATTAGAGCTATTTGCCTTAACAAAGCTTGGTTCCATTGTTATATTGTAGATTAAAGTCCATAAATCACACGTTAAATAATAAAAAAAACACTCCGAAAGCGCAAAGCAGTATTCACAACAACAAAATACAGTGGTATCAGCGGAGTTTACCTAAGCGTGACGTCATGCGCTGTGATTGGTGTTTCAATCAAAATGGCCGATAGCAATATTTTAATGTTTTATTTGATTGAAAATCTTAATAATCTGATTATTTTAAATAAAACTTAACCCGTGTTTTTAATTATTTTAGTATGTAGATTGCCCTAAAATTATTAAATCAGCGATTATTTGATACTGTCGACACGCCTATTCACTTATACAACGAACTGCATACAAACTTGATTATTGAATTTACAAGAAGTTAATTGTTTATTATCTACGAAACAATGCTAAATGAACGGAATATGACATTATAAATGAATACAGCCATTTATTGAATAAATTAGTAACCCTAACACACGACAATAAAAAAAATATAATATTTATTAGGTTTTACTTGTTTAGTTTTACATTTTTAAGGTATTTAGGACGTTTACACACTGTTTATCTCGACAGCCATTGGTCGTAGCGTTTATTCGGTTTTACCAGCAAATAGAGCATGAAAAATAACATACAACTGCATTTTTAACTCGATTTACTAAAAAAGTGCATTTATCTGGTTTTACCCGTAAGCAGACTTATGCCTTACATAATATAAGTTAGCCTTCAGACAAGATTTGTTACCATAGCTTACATTAACTAAAAGCTGTGTTTTGGCTACTTGCCCATATCTGTAGCCATGACTTGCCTTTGTTATGTAAAACACAAGTAGGTAGTATTCAAGGCACATCACTTGGCTGAATAATTAATTGCATGATTCAGTGGATGATGTAGCGACACATTATTGCGTTTGCATTGCATTCTGCTGACGCGAGTTAATGCAATGCAAGGTGCAGGTGGGACGCATCAGTCGTCACCCCCCGGGCACGATAGGTAGACGTAGTTTCTGTGTAATTATAATAATATACCGCTTGACCTACTTAAATAGTATTTCCTTTTCTAAACGCCATGTTAGGAAAGAACGGACGGGAGATAACTTAGCACCGAATCTCTCATTCTATTTAGGTAGATATTGCACACACGCATAAAAGCGGTAAAATGCCCTTTGAATTACACCAATTTTATTCTGACTTTAATTTAATTCGCTATTGAGTTATAGCTGCATTCCGATGCTACGAGTTTCGGAAATAGATAGTTTTCCTATCTTACAAAAACTGAGGAAAACGGCGACTTTGCTGCAATAATGCGATTCTATAGCTGACTTGAGGCACAGTTAGTAAGTGAAAGAAAAAATTAATTAAATATGAAAAAGTATGTATAAGCACAAGAAAAAAATTGAACCCACTACAGATCAATGATTTTATCTCATGTAAGTTTAAATGTTATGATAACACATAGCGTGAAGATTCCGAAACACATGAGATAGAGATAAATAAAAATAAAAAATCCAGGAATACATAGGCAGGGAAATTATGATAAAATGCAAACTCTTACCCTTTCTCCCGAATGGATTGGAGTTGCTTAGGGGATAGCGGCTCGGGCTCCGAACCGGCGTCGAGGGCGGCGGCGTCGAGCTCATCGCAGGGTGGCGCCACGATGATGTCGGACAGCCTGTTGCCGGGGCCGCTGAACCGTGACGGAGGCAGCACTGGGGAACAATGAGGTTTCAGTAGCTTGAAGCCCTGGCTATCATGACTTGGTTTTGAAATGAGGAGGGTTTAATGCTACTATTATGCTTTTGTGTCTAAACGGGATATACAATCTAATATAAGTGTTAATATTTGCTTGTCTTCCATGCAATTACGCATTCATCAACCAATTGAGTTGCTTAAATGCAAAACGTAAATAAAGTCATAGCAATGGCTAATCAGTTAATTAAGTCTAATAACTACCCAGTCGTCTAAATTTAATTATCTATGTAGGTAGAGTAATTATTATTCCAATTAATGTGGAATTGTTCCACTATTTTACTGTACAATTGAAGCCGTTATTGCATTCCAAGAGGAGAAAATGCAATAACAAACAACTTTGTTCAGAGATAGGTACATATTACTGCATGTTGCAAGCTTTCTACAAACAATTACAGCATTCTTGCAATGCCTGTGTCATGATGTCGGGTGTGAAGTAACTTGCACTCTTTGCAACTCAACAAAGATATTCCCATTTTTTAAAGGCATGGGCCTATGGAGGAGCTAAAACTCAGAATTGTAAGTTCTTTCATTTCATGGGTACCCTGTATTTCCCATAGGAAACAGCCAACATGACCAAGTTTTACAATGCAAGCTCAGGCAAACAAAAGCATCAAAGAAAAGTTAACTCTCAGCGCAAATAGTGCAGTAATGATAATACAGAATACACTGCATAAAAAGACAGTAACTATAGCTCTCACCAATAGGGAAAGTTTTCCAGTGGTAGAGGAAGTCCTCGGCGACTTGTTTGATGTTGTTGACGAGCTGTTCCACCTCGGGCGGCGCGCCGATCAGCTGCACGTCAAAGTGCAAAGGCTCGCGCTGCGGCGCCGGCGCCTCCAGCACCAGCGAGCTGGGCCGCGACAGGCGCTCCTCCTCGCCCGACATCCTCACGTCGACTCCCGACCGATCGACGACCCCACTAATCGCACATAATGACCCACTCCAGACGCTGCGGCCGCAGTGGGCGGACGATCCACTTGACGAAGTCCACTTATTGTTTTATTATTTACATTCATTTGATTACTGCATTCTGAAACATGATCGGCTGATCTTCGCACTGACTGACGCACGCGGGCAGAGTGGAGCGTGGAGGAGGAGAGAGGAGAGATGTATTTCCGTCGAGGAATGCGGTAAATTACGGTGTGGTGCCGAATGCCGATACCTCGGCAACATATAAAAAAAAGTAGTACTGTTTTCGTTTCAATTCGAAGCGGAAGAAGGTAAAAAAACGAAGAAAGAAAAGCCCAATCCTTCTCAAGAAACGAAATGCAGAATTACAGAATAGTGAATACAGGTATTGAGTTTTGACACTAACTAAATGCATAAGCCGTGCGAAGCCAAAACAAAAAAAACCCACAACTCACAACCATAGACTACCTAGGTAGGTAGGTACGGTACCACCACGGATTTCTTATCCAACAGATTTGACGTCTAACTCAAGATCCGGAGAAGTAAAGAGACAAGTACCTATATCTACACTAATATTATAAAGAGGAAAACTTTGTTTGTTTGGTTGTAATGAATAGGCTCCGAAACTACTGAACCGATTTGAAAATTTGAAAAATTTTTTCACTGTTGAGAAGCTATGCTATCCCCGGTACACATAGGCTACCTTTTATCCCGTAAAAATTAATGGTTCCCGCGGGATAGTAGTTAACGTGGGTGAAACCACGAGGTTCTTCTAGTACAAAATATAGACAAAGGAGTAAGTAGGATAGTACGATGATGTTTTGTCTTGGTCGGCGTATGCTTTAACTAATTAATTGCTGTGCTGCAGAAGCAAACCACTTGATATTTTAGAATGTCGTACGAATGTTTATTAAATTATTATATTTATTATTTTATATAAACCGTAGCCCTACACTAGATTGCTCCTGTATCGTGGGTAGACAGACATAATATAATTTTACATACGCATCAGACCCAGACCAGAAACAAATATTTGTTCCGGGCGGGAATCAAAACCCACGACACCAAGCGCAGCTGTCCGATTACTCAGGCACTACGCCAAACGTGCCGTCTAAGATTGGAGCACCACCATTTATTAAATTTATCCGATTTACAGGGGTAAAGCCTAACTGGAGCTACGCCTAAACGTGTATTCAATTTATCCGATTTATAAATTGCAGCCAAGGTGTGTCCCTCTCTGGTTTACGCTTTTGTCAAGTCCATTTCTGATACTACGTCTATGGCTAGCAGGCAGTTCATTGTGCGTGCAGGACGGTGGACGGTGACAGTGACAGCTCCAAATTGGCCACGGGCAAGACCGATTCATGGACAGGACTATGCTATAGTCTGTGGGTAGGACGAAGCCGGAGCTGGGCGGAGCTAAGCCAGAGTTGGTTGGGACGGCTGATCAGTCAGTTCAGTTGAATGGGAAAAAAAAGTAAGGTGTCAAATCAATTGTCAATGTGGTGATTTGTGGAGTTGTTTGTTGTTTGTAAAATACGGGTTTTATTTAGGAATTTCAGTTGTATTTACTAATATTTTGTATTTTACCAACCCATTTCGTTCAAACAAGTCTACTTTATACAGTAAGACTCTAAACAACGCGTCTTCGGGAGCACGGGAGTAACATTAGGTATGCCCTACATTTTATTGTTGAATTTATCACTTACCGCTCGCGTAGTGCTTTTGGAACGAGTATTTATGAGAAAACCATTAGTTATTTATTCGGTGAGTTCATAGTTTCGTTGTAATACCCTATATCTACGACGCATATTATCACTGCACGTACCTAATCTCTTTCAGGTGAGAATGGAAGCGATGGACATTCAAGCGGTCGAGTCGAAATTAAGTGACGTCACAGTAACGGCGATCCCGATGAGTGGGAAGAATGTACACAAAGACTTGAGCCACGGCGGGAACAGCCACGCGACCATATCCACCGTGCCGGCGTCCTCGCCGTCTTCCATCGGCAAAGACAAGGACAACGGCATGTCGAAGTATGCGCAGCTTCTCGCCGTCATCGAGGAGATGGGCAAGGAGGTGAGACCCAGCTATTCCGGCAGCCGCAGCTCCGCGGAGCGCCTCAAGCGTGGCATCGTGCATGCTCGCATCCTCGTGCGGGAGTGCCTCATCGAAACGGAACGATCTGCCCGGCAGTAGGTCAGCCAACAGCGTGTTGTCACAGTCAATTTGTAGAGAATCTAGAAGAGCAAAATGAATACATAGGCAATTTTCTGAATGGCCGATTGTTACTGTTATTTATTGTTTGTTAAATTCCACTCTTTTTATATTAATATAATACAGATACCATGTTTTATAGCTTTTCCAACATCTGAGTATATAACAAACATGTTCTTTTTAAAAATATAATACATAATGATTACTGCATCTGTATCTTCAAGTAAAGAATCTGCTTGTACTATATCTGCAAGACCTATCAATAGTTTGTCGATGTGAACAGACTTGCAAGTTGCTGGAACCACATTAATTGATAGGATGAGTTATGTTCTGTACAGAAATTTGCATTTTATTTACTAGTATTAAAAGAGAAATATTTACTAATTCAGGGTACTTAGACATAAATATAAGGAAGAGTCCTATTATTTTCCAATACAATGAATAACTATTCAATATTTCAGAAACATTAAATAGTATATTTACAGTTTTTACACAAAGTTTGTACAATGTTTACACAACTTACCCATGTTGGAAGAAGCAGCTTGCCCTGTGACTCCAGTGTACTTGTATCTTGTACCTATTCCTTATATTTTTTCCAAAGTTCAGAATTTCGGTCTTCAATGAACACAGGCTGTGATTGCAACATTTGTTGTGAACATCTACCTCATACACATACAAAATACCTATATTTAAATATTTATAAGTGGTCAACGTTAAATTTAAATGTGGCGATATCACGAAAAATGTGTTTTAATATTTCTCAATTTATTATTATATTGCGCATAAGAAAAATTATTTAGAGTTGTATAAATAAGGTTTTTGTTTTACACTTCTAACGGCCATGCCACTGTGGCATGTTATTTGTCAGCAATACTTAGTTTGATATTATTAATTTATGAGTAATTAATAAATACATAAATAAATAGCTGTTGGAAAGCAAGCACCCAACATCAATTCACTAGAACAGTAGTCTTGTACAAGTCTCATTTCTGGTTTCAAATTGCCTCGCAGGCCGACTGAGTTTCGGTTTTCCACAAAAACGCCATCTGTTGACCTCAATATAAAAATCGCAAGTGACATAGCATGTAAGTTAAATGTGCTCATTGCTTTTTGGTAATTTTGTTTAACACATAGTTCTTAAGTTGTATATAATTTAGTTTTAACTGATAACTGCTATGCAACAGTTGTGACAAATGTTCAAAGTATAGACTTTTTGAAAGGAATGCCAATATCTCTAGTACATGTTGACATGTTCTATTACTACAGTTTGAATAAAACTGTGTGAAAAGGCGGAGCAATCTATACTAGACAATATCTAGAAAGATTTCAAAATGGGCAAAAGTTAAAGAATTCTCTACAGAAAATTATATCCATTGTTTTATGTATGAATGACTATGATTTTCATAATTATTAATATACTTAAGGGTGATTTCGGAAGGCACTCAGTTTGAATCACGCACGGCTTGAACATAGAATGTAAAGTCCATTTCCACACAGCTCTTCAATATCACATATGCTCAAGTCTCAACTGAGCTTTGTTCTGGAACATGGGCCCGAATGTTCAAATTCAAAACAAATTATAAACTTGCATAGTTGGTGTAGCTCAGTGAAGCAGTACTAGCTCTGAATGATTCAATGTATATTAATATTCAACATTTTTGAGAGCTCTTTGAGGGCTTGTTAACATTTGGAATCAACAAATAATCTTGGCAAATATGAGCCAACTTAGTACATTGTGGCAATAAATATTTTGAGGGTTCCTTGAGAGGTCAAAGAAACTAGTCATGTTTATTGCGACAAGATACTCTAATAATTATTATCATATTTTTTCTTTCAATTGTATGAATCTATTATCATAGAAACATTGGTCCATCTGGCAAGAAGTATACTTTTAGGTGTAGTCTACATGTAAGGAAGATATTACGAATAATTTTAATATAACTACGATAAGTTACCATTAATTAATACAAGTACTTACTGAATAATGTTATTTGTAATTTTAATTGATTTTATGTCCATTTATCTGAATAGTTACTATGTTAATGTTTTTTCAAATGTTTTCTCTAAGCTCGGCGACAATATTTCTATTAATTGCTAGTATTTATTTCATTCAATGTAATAGTTAAGTATTCTGTTGTTACTGATGATAGATTATACCTTTGTAAAAATAGTTTGATGCATCAACTGAGGACTTGACAGCATCAGAAAAAGTATCGCGTCCATTGCAAAGCCACGTAAAGTACTAACCCAAATCTTGCTTAGCATGAACAAGATGTTTGGAAAAATTATGATTATATTTGGAACAAATGCTACCAATTCTTTAAAATAATTTAAAAGAGAAACTTAGGCATTAATTGCCTTCATGTTTCGCGAGACCTTAACAGTAAATTTTGGGGGCATTTCTTTTCCCCATACCATGCCATGAAATGAAAAGGCACTTTAGACAGCATAGTCATCAGTGTATCTTGGTTTTTATAAAGGTGCTATCATAACATCTTCTCATCTCTTCGATGCTCCTAACTACAAACTTGTATTGTACACAGGGCTGCTTCTTTGAACGCTTTCGAGCTTATTGCCATAAGTTGTAGGTAGATAGCGCGCTATCTGAGTAGATATTATCCAAATGTCCTTACTTCACTTATTACCTATTTATTTATTAAAAAATATTCTTCACGTTAAACTTGAGGGCTTCAGAATCATAGATTATAATATGCCACAAATAAATTCCCATTTAAAAGAAGCAGGAAATGTTTGAGGAATTTTTTCAAGTCAATAGCGATGTTAATATATCGACAGGGAATACTCATTCAAAAAAGCCCTATTTACTTGGCTAGGACGGGCCTCTTGAATACGCTGAAACTGCTGTACCTACTATAGGTACCATTTGAATTGAACATAAGCAAACTCTTTTTTAAAACGTATTTTTGCATTATTAGCTCGTCCACTATCGATTCTGAAGCTAGCTCTTACACTACCTATAGTAGGTACCTAATGTATTGTAATTTGTAGTGGATGTGACAAGGATGGCGGTAGTCTATAGATGATAGGTAATACTCTAGTGTAGCTCTGATGATCAACTCTCGAGCTTTTATGTGGTTTTGACAACAGCATCATGAAAGGTGTAAGCTAGAGTATCGAGGAATAAAATAATTTTATCATGAGCCTGCATTGTCACGCAGCTGGCAGTGCAGGGCAAACGCTTCTCTTCCATCCTTTCAACTTTTGTGGTCAACAAACCACAGCTTATATTGCTTTTTTATTAGACGATGAAAATAACGTTATTATTCTACGATTGAATGCCGCTTTGAATGTCGTTAGAACTCCCGAAAAGAAATGTTGACTTACGATTACTAGGTCCCTACAAAGACTTTATTAGAACTTCGCTAGCCAAGCGATGAAACATTTTTGAGCTAAAACACATGGCAAGGCTGTAACTGTTGTCGTTCGAGAGTTGACCATCGTATCCACACGAAGGCAGTTAGCGTGAGAACCCTTTGACATGCAACCATGTCAAAGTTATCGCAAAGTGTATACGATATGGAAAGAAAGGTATACTTAAAATATATTAAAACTTTTTGATCTTGACATGCTAAGTAAATGTTTTAACTTTATAAATCGTCTAAGTGTTGATTGTTAAGGACTAAGGTAGATTTCGAGGCAGTCCTGTTAAACTTGTGTCTACGTATAGTTTTTTCTCGTTCTATGCTGGCTGGCAGCCAAAACTGATCGAGGAAATTATAAAGAAATCGAGCAATGAGATCACTTCATTTTTCTATCACATCATAATGAAGCGCTCCCATTGGTTCATTTCACAGTCAGATCTGGCGTACAGCCAGCCTGATTTATACCGTGTTCTGAACGAAAAAAATATTCTCTAAGTGAATTCTGGCAAAACTTGCAATGAAAGAAAGTACGCTTTTGATTGCAAAATGCCTCATTTTTTTACGATTTGCTTTTATAATTTGTTGCGACAGTTTTCGTTCAGAACACTTAATAGCAGAAGTAGTAGATTGAACATCGGAACGGGCAAGGGCAGTCTCCTTGGGCTTAGCTTGCACCACTAGTGTCAAAATAATACTCTATAGACTAATTTCGTGCTCAATTTAGCCACTTCTGCTGTATTGTAGCGGGTCATTGTAACTTTCCTTACCCTTTGTCCCAAAGTAAATGTAAGTGGTGAACCATAAAAACAGTACAAATTTTAGAAAATTAAATGTATGTTTACACTAACTAGGTAAATTACTAGGATATTTGAAATAACAGTTTGGAACATAGCGTTAGTCTGCGTATTATTCATGTATGGACATATTTTTATTAAATGGGTCTAAATAATGGCATGGTTTCATTTCATACCGTTATTGTAAGATTGGTGCAAGTAAAAAAAACGTTTAAATAAATAGTTCCGTCAATTCAAATATAGTAGCCATGCAGGCGCAGTGTCAGGTATAAATAAACCTAAGAATGTACGGTTTACCAATTTTCTCGGTGAAATTGGGCATCTATGTTTTAAATTATTACGACACGTTTAGCATAGTGGCTGAGCACTCGGACTGCTGCGGTTGGTGTCGCGGGTTCGATTCCCGCCCGGATGTTTTGTGTAATCTACAGACATTTGCTTCTGATCTGGGTGTAATTATGTGAAATGATGTCTGTAAACGATACTTACGACAGGAGAAATTCTAGGGTGGGGCTACGTTAAAAAAATATTCTTATTTTTATTTATATATTTATATTATAATTATTCTTATTTATATATTCTTTTTAAAAATATAATACATAATGATTACTGCATCTGTATCTTCAAGTAAAGAATCTGCTTGTACTATATCTGCAAGACCTATCAATAGTTTGTCGATGTGAACAGACTTGCAAGTTGCTGGAACCACATTAATTGATAGGATGAGTTATGTTCTGTACAGAAATTTGCATTTTATTTACTAGTATTAAAAGAGAAATATTTACTAATTCAGGGTACTTAGACATAAATATAAGGAAGAGTCCTATTATTTTCCAATACAATGAATAACTATTCAATATTTCAGAAACATTAAATAGTATATTTACAGTTTTTACACAAAGTTTGTACAATGTTTACACAACTTACCCATGTTGGAAGAAGCAGCTTGCCCTGTGACTCCAGTGTACTTGTATCTTGTACCTATTCCTTATATTTTTTCCAAAGTTCAGAATTTCGGTCTTCAATGAACACAGGCTGTGATTGCAACATTTGTTGTGAACATCTACCTCATACACATACAAAATACCTATATTTAAATATTTATAAGTGGTCAACGTTAAATTTAAATGTGGCGATATCACGAAAAATGTGTTTTAATATTTCTCAATTTATTATTATATTGCGCATAAGAAAAATTATTTAGAGTTGTATAAATAAGGTTTTTGTTTTACACTTCTAACGGCCATGCCACTGTGGCATGTTATTTGTCAGCAATACTTAGTTTGATATTATTAATTTATGAGTAATTAATAAATACATAAATAAATAGCTGTTGGAAAGCAAGCACCCAACATCAATTCACTAGAACAGTAGTCTTGTACAAGTCTCATTTCTGGTTTCAAATTGCCTCGCAGGCCGACTGAGTTTCGGTTTTCCACAAAAACGCCATCTGTTGACCTCAATATAAAAATCGCAAGTGACATAGCATGTAAGTTAAATGTGCTCATTGCTTTTTGGTAATTTTGTTTAACACATAGTTCTTAAGTTGTATATAATTTAGTTTTAACTGATAACTGCTATGCAACAGTTGTGACAAATGTTCAAAGTATAGACTTTTTGAAAGGAATGCCAATATCTCTAGTACATGTTGACATGTTCTATTACTACAGTTTGAATAAAACTGTGTGAAAAGGCGGAGCAATCTATACTAGACAATATCTAGAAAGATTTCAAAATGGGCAAAAGTTAAAGAATTCTCTACAGAAAATTATATCCATTGTTTTATGTATGAATGACTATGATTTTCATAATTATTAATATACTTAAGGGTGATTTCGGAAGGCACTCAGTTTGAATCACGCACGGCTTGAACATAGAATGTAAAGTCCATTTCCACACAGCTCTTCAATATCACATATGCTCAAGTCTCAACTGAGCTTTGTTCTGGAACATGGGCCCGAATGTTCAAATTCAAAACAAATTATAAACTTGCATAGTTGGTGTAGCTCAGTGAAGCAGTACTAGCTCTGAATGATTCAATGTATATTAATATTCAACATTTTTGAGAGCTCTTTGAGGGCTTGTTAACATTTGGAATCAACAAATAATCTTGGCAAATATGAGCCAACTTAGTACATTGTGGCAATAAATATTTTGAGGGTTCCTTGAGAGGTCAAAGAAACTAGTCATGTTTATTGCGACAAGATACTCTAATAATTATTATCATATTTTTTCTTTCAATTGTATGAATCTATTATCATAGAAACATTGGTCCATCTGGCAAGAAGTATACTTTTAGGTGTAGTCTACATGTAAGGAAGATATTACGAATAATTTTAATATAACTACGATAAGTTACCATTAATTAATACAAGTACTTACTGAATAATGTTATTTGTAATTTTAATTGATTTTATGTCCATTTATCTGAATAGTTACTATGTTAATGTTTTTTCAAATGTTTTCTCTAAGCTCGGCGACAATATTTCTATTAATTGCTAGTATTTATTTCATTCAATGTAATAGTTAAGTATTCTGTTGTTACTGATGATAGATTATACCTTTGTAAAAATAGTTTGATGCATCAACTGAGGACTTGACAGCATCAGAAAAAGTATCGCGTCCATTGCAAAGCCACGTAAAGTACTAACCCAAATCTTGCTTAGCATGAACAAGATGTTTGGAAAAATTATGATTATATTTGGAACAAATGCTACCAATTCTTTAAAATAATTTAAAAGAGAAACTTAGGCATTAATTGCCTTCATGTTTCGCGAGACCTTAACAGTAAATTTTGGGGGCATTTCTTTTCCCCATACCATGCCATGAAATGAAAAGGCACTTTAGACAGCATAGTCATCAGTGTATCTTGGTTTTTATAAAGGTGCTATCATAACATCTTCTCATCTCTTCGATGCTCCTAACTACAAACTTGTATTGTACACAGGGCTGCTTCTTTGAACGCTTTCGAGCTTATTGCCATAAGTTGTAGGTAGATAGCGCGCTATCTGAGTAGATATTATCCAAATGTCCTTACTTCACTTATTACCTATTTATTTATTAAAAAATATTCTTCACGTTAAACTTGAGGGCTTCAGAATCATAGATTATAATATGCCACAAATAAATTCCCATTTAAAAGAAGCAGGAAATGTTTGAGGAATTTTTTCAAGTCAATAGCGATGTTAATATATCGACAGGGAATACTCATTCAAAAAAGCCCTATTTACTTGGCTAGGACGGGCCTCTTGAATACGCTGAAACTGCTGTACCTACTATAGGTACCATTTGAATTGAACATAAGCAAACTCTTTTTTAAAACGTATTTTTGCATTATTAGCTCGTCCACTATCGATTCTGAAGCTAGCTCTTACACTACCTATAGTAGGTACCTAATGTATTGTAATTTGTAGTGGATGTGACAAGGATGGCGGTAGTCTATAGATGATAGGTAATACTCTAGTGTAGCTCTGATGATCAACTCTCGAGCTTTTATGTGGTTTTGACAACAGCATCATGAAAGGTGTAAGCTAGAGTATCGAGGAATAAAATAATTTTATCATGAGCCTGCATTGTCACGCAGCTGGCAGTGCAGGGCAAACGCTTCTCTTCCATCCTTTCAACTTTTGTGGTCAACAAACCACAGCTTATATTGCTTTTTTATTAGACGATGAAAATAACGTTATTATTCTACGATTGAATGCCGCTTTGAATGTCGTTAGAACTCCCGAAAAGAAATGTTGACTTACGATTACTAGGTCCCTACAAAGACTTTATTAGAACTTCGCTAGCCAAGCGATGAAACATTTTTGAGCTAAAACACATGGCAAGGCTGTAACTGTTGTCGTTCGAGAGTTGACCATCGTATCCACACGAAGGCAGTTAGCGTGAGAACCCTTTGACATGCAACCATGTCAAAGTTATCGCAAAGTGTATACGATATGGAAAGAAAGGTATACTTAAAATATATTAAAACTTTTTGATCTTGACATGCTAAGTAAATGTTTTAACTTTATAAATCGTCTAAGTGTTGATTGTTAAGGACTAAGGTAGATTTCGAGGCAGTCCTGTTAAACTTGTGTCTACGTATAGTTTTTTCTCGTTCTATGCTGGCTGGCAGCCAAAACTGATCGAGGAAATTATAAAGAAATCGAGCAATGAGATCACTTCATTTTTCTATCACATCATAATGAAGCGCTCCCATTGGTTCATTTCACAGTCAGATCTGGCGTACAGCCAGCCTGATTTATACCGTGTTCTGAACGAAAAAAATATTCTCTAAGTGAATTCTGGCAAAACTTGCAATGAAAGAAAGTACGCTTTTGATTGCAAAATGCCTCATTTTTTTACGATTTGCTTTTATAATTTGTTGCGACAGTTTTCGTTCAGAACACTTAATAGCAGAAGTAGTAGATTGAACATCGGAACGGGCAAGGGCAGTCTCCTTGGGCTTAGCTTGCACCACTAGTGTCAAAATAATACTCTATAGACTAATTTCGTGCTCAATTTAGCCACTTCTGCTGTATTGTAGCGGGTCATTGTAACTTTCCTTACCCTTTGTCCCAAAGTAAATGTAAGTGGTGAACCATAAAAACAGTACAAATTTTAGAAAATTAAATGTATGTTTACACTAACTAGGTAAATTACTAGGATATTTGAAATAACAGTTTGGAACATAGCGTTAGTCTGCGTATTATTCATGTATGGACATATTTTTATTAAATGGGTCTAAATAATGGCATGGTTTCATTTCATACCGTTATTGTAAGATTGGTGCAAGTAAAAAAAACGTTTAAATAAATAGTTCCGTCAATTCAAATATAGTAGCCATGCAGGCGCAGTGTCAGGTATAAATAAACCTAAGAATGTACGGTTTACCAATTTTCTCGGTGAAATTGGGCATCTATGTTTTAAATTATTACGACACGTTTAGCATAGTGGCTGAGCACTCGGACTGCTGCGGTTGGTGTCGCGGGTTCGATTCCCGCCCGGATGTTTTGTGTAATCTACAGACATTTGCTTCTGATCTGGGTGTAATTATGTGAAATGATGTCTGTAAACGATACTTACGACAGGAGAAATTCTAGGGTGGGGCTACGTTAAAAAAAGATAGAATTCAGAGCCTAATACATGTACCTACTAGGTAATAAATAGGTTTGAGCCGCGTACCTATTGCTCCAATGTGACCAATTCATAAACGCGTACACATACATACGCATATACATATACACATATTATTCATAATAATTTATGAAATGGATGTTTCAATCTAGTCACTTGAGGTTATGGTTCCAATGATTCGACTAGTAAATTATAGTAGGTAACTATACGTTTAGTCTTTCGGTGAAGGAAAACATCGTGAGGAAACCCACATGCCCGAATAATACTATTTCGGAGCTATGTGGTCCACCATTCTGGACCGGGCCGATTCCGCCGTAGATTGTAATTTGTTGGCTTCGTAACGAAAGTAAGATGAGAACCGTGTTCAACAGGTGGGCGAATATAATATGGGTTATGATGATTATGCATGATAGATTAATTTTAATGTAAATAATATTGGATCGTCTGTAAAATTGGTATAGTACCTAGTGGTACTCAAAAACTCGAGATTTTCAGTTCTGAAGATGAAGTGGAATACTAAGTGGCGCTGGCACACAGGATACAGCGCGGACTCCGTGGAGTGGTGTCCCGTGGAGCCCTACCGGAACGTGCTCGTCTGCGGTACCTACCAGCTCGAGCAAACGGAAGAAGGTAAGCAGAAAAAATGGTTCAAGAAGGTACACGCGACACATTGTTGCTAAAATCACTGAACTTGCATTACCACCTACTTATTTTCTTTAAGAATATTAGGTATATTCATCTTGTGGTGGTTATAGTGCTCAGCCATAGGTACTTACGTAGATTTGCTAGAGATGGCTAGAGCTTAAATATTTGTATCTTAATGTTTTCAGACCAAGTGCCCAAGAAGCAGACTAGGCTTGGGAAAATATACCTCTTCACCATTGAAAATGATATGACAGAACTTACCCCAATTCAAACACTCAACACGGCAGGAGTACTGGACCAGAAATGGTGCTATCACAGAATCCTTAACTACCCTGTATTAGCTGCAGTGACGTCAGTCGGAACTATTGAGATGTACCGATTGGTCGACGAAAACGGCTCGTTGAATTTGAAGTTGTGGCTAGAACACTCCATTGGCCACGACATTCTAGCGCTCTCACTTGATTGGTCGACGAATAAAACGCACTCTGAAGAACCTAGACTGGTGGTTAGTGATTCGTCGGGTGGCGTAACAGTTTTGAGGGTAGCTGGAGACAGTTTAGAAGAGATGGGCACGTGGAAGACTCACGGGTTTGAAGCGTGGATAGCTGCGTTCAATTACTGGCACCCAGATGTATTTTATTCAGGTATATAAATCACAAACATTTCCAGTTTTTTTTATTTACATATTATTGTCACCGAACTCAACTATTGTTGGCATGTCTACGTTCCAGGTGGAGATGACAGCCTATTCAAGAGTTATGACGTCAGAGTGGCGGACGCAGCAGTCGCGACCAACAGACGTCACGGCGCAGGAGTCACCGCAGTTCGGAACAACTTGGAGGCGGAACATGAGGTGTTAACGGGCAGGTACGCTCGTCATGAGCCCGTACTATCCGTGCGGATCTAACATAGCTCATGGTTTTGTTAGCCTGGAAACGGTGGGTTGGCAAACACAGTACTGAAAACCCATCATCCGTTCAGTGGGTTGCCTATCCATAAGATCAATGCTGCTGAGAATAAATGTAGCCAAACGACTAAGTTTTGTATCTAAAATATTAACGTATCATCTTAAGAGAATTTGGTAAAATTAAATGCTCCCATATCCAACTATACTCCTCTCCGTATTGTGAGGCCATAACACCCCCGCCCATTATTCACTGATGACATAAAATAACCCTCATCCGCAGTTACGACGAAAAAGTCCGCCATTGGGACACGAGGAACCTGAAAACTAGCACCGCCGAGAGTGACGTCGCCGGCGGCGTGTGGCGGCTCAAGTACCGGCCCGCGCGGCCCGCGCTGGTGCTCGCGGCCTGCATGTACGGGGGGTGCCGGCTGCTCGAGGGGGGCGTCGTGGTGTCCGAGTACCGCGAGCACGGGAGCATCGCGTACGGCGCGGACTGGAGCCACGCGGGACCCTGGCTAGCCACTTGCTCCTTCTATGATTGCAAACTGCATATCAGTGAAGTTACTTTACCGAACTGTTTGTAAAATTAGTTGGGCGCAGAAAACTAGTTAGATAGTAAGTGGTTGAACGAGGGCGGGATATCTGGCAGTAACCTGTAAATGTAAACAATCGAAATGTCTAAACATTTTAGCTGGTGTTTGAATAAAAAATATATTGCTCATTTTAAACATGTTGTATTTCAATTTGCTTATAATGTCATGATAAATATAATTTATAACAATTACATATATGTACTTAATAAAGTAATCATTTGCCAAAAGTGATAAAAAAAATCTTACACCATTTACAAATACAAGGCTTTGGATGTTTGTGATTGTCTGATTCCTTGTGTTTAGCTCAAATACATTCTTTAAAAACACTGGACTGGCCTGGATCTCCCTACAGTAAATTTGTACCTTAACACTTTCTAAATAAAGTCTATTTTGCCTAACTGGAATTAGAGTACAATAATATCCTGCCACCGCACTTTAGGCAAACGAAGAAATTCCTTATTTACCTCTTTACTATATATGTGAAACTTTTCAAATGTTTTGTGATATTGCATAATTAAGTAATCTGTGTTGCAAACACTAGTAAAAAACAATATTTACTTATGTACGTGATTTGATCTAATGCCAGATTTAACACCCCATATACCTAAATACAGTGTGACAAGGACACACAGTTGCATTCATTTATAGTATAATATCTATAAAACCAGCAAATTACGAGAAATTATCTTTTTTGGCTGCCACGATGAGTGATGTCGATTTTACAAATTGCTTTCACATAAACGTGTTCCATCAAAGAATAAATTCCCTATAACTTTCTGTAGAACAGTTTTCAAAAATTCACAAGTTATAGAAAAAGAACAAAGTACAAAGGGCGGAGGCAATTTCTTTCAGTCTACCTTCCGATGGGTTGAAATGAGTACGACAGTTCGGAGCTGTGACTATATAAAACACAAGAAACGTAAATAGGTACGGTATGTAAAATAAACAAGTTCATGGTCAGAAAGTAAAATCCCTCAAAACATTTGAGATGTTTCAATTAAAATTTAAGCGTAAGTTTCACGGTATAAATAACCATTAGATTAAATCATCACACGTAATGTGTAATAATGATAAGTTGATTTATCCGGCGACGACGAAGCGGCGCGGGCTCGTCTGCGTCCTCGTACCGAGCTAAAAATGTAAATTTTTTTAAAGATCCAAACAATTTCATAATTTTTTAAAATCACAAGACACTATTCATTAGACTAGTTATTTAAACCTTAAAAATGGCAATCGAGTCATATTGTATTTTGCATAAACATAGACGTCCGTTACATCGAGATATTCCTATAGATATCACTGCACTGTCTCACGGTCACAGCGACGGTCCTAAGATCGGAATAACAACGAAACAAATATACCACCAGCGAAAAGATAAAATCAACAGTTCTATTTATAAAAAGTGGTAACACCGAATTATAATTCGGGACATATTCGTTCGATCACGCACTCCGACGGCCTTCGAGAGGGAACTAACTCTTCCGGGCCCAAGTACTATTGCCATTTTAAAATACAATTACACTATGCGAGTCGACTCGCGTCCGGGGAAGCGACTTCGTTCAACAACAAATACTGCATTCGGATCGCACCGCGGCGGCGCACGCATCTCTCCTTAATCAATATTTTACAATTCACGTTTATCTAGTCGGGCGTCCGGGCGCGAACTATGTACACTAACGTTTATATTTACACGTTCTCCCGACGCGCGGGAGAGACCGAGCGATCCGAACGTTCGCGGAGATTCCTCTTCAGATTCCTCGATCAGACGGCGGGCGGGGGCGGCGGCGACGGCGACGGCGCGTGCGCCGGGCACAGCGCGCGGTAGTCCGCCTCGCTGAGCCGCCAGGCGGCCTGGCGCGCGCACGGCAGGTGCGCCCGCGCGGCGCACAGCCGGCCCGCGCACGCCAGCGCCGCCGCCCCGCGGCCGCAGTGCCGGCAGCGCTCCGCCGCCGCCGCCCACACGGCGCGCGACAGCCCCCACACGCGCGCGCCCGCCGCCACCACGCCGGGCGCCCACACGCCGCACTCCGCGTGCAGCCACGCCTCGTGCCGCCCGCCCTCCGCCAGGTGGCGGCGCCGCGCCCCCTCGTCCAGCGCGCGGAACTCGGCCAGGTCGGTGTCGAGCGCGTACGGCCCGAACAGGTCCCCGAGCGCGCCGGCGTGCGGCCCGCGCGCGCAGAACGCGCACACCCACGTGGCGTCGCGCGTGGCGGCGTCGTAGCGCAGCCCCAGCGTGGAGGCGTGCAGCCCGCGCCGCCGCGGCCCCCGCGCCGCCCCCGCGCCCGCGCCCCCCGCCGCCGTCGCGCGCCGCGCCGCGCCCTCCTCCTCCGAGCCCGCGCCCGCGTTCATCACCAGCACCGACGACGGCGACGAGCGCGGACCGCGGATCTGGAACAATACTCACGAATATTTATTTACGTAACCGATTGCAGATTTCACTGCACTATTGTGAATTACAGGTCCACGCAATTTCCTATTCTTTTGAAACTTTGACTACAAAACCGCGCACGCCATGCGAAGAACTCATCCCCCGACGCGTGGATTTAAAGTTTCATACGTCACTAATTTCACAATATACTATTGCCAAAGCTTTCAAACCGTCTGGCACAGTTGTGCAAGCAGCGGCCGCACCGACCTGTATGTAGGGTCCCCGCGAGCGGCCGGAGCTGGCGTTGCTGCCGGAGTCGTACCCCTCGCGGCGGTGTTCCTTCAACTGCTTGCGGCGCTTGACGCCGGGTTTCTTGCGCGGGCCCTTGCGCCCCCGCCCCGGGGCGGACTTCCGCCGCTTGCTCGCCGGAGCGGACTCCTTGACTGAGGGGAGGACTATACTCAATGTGTTGTTTCAATATGACGAGTTCGCGAAAGATTTCTGAGACTTGGAAGTCCTATTTCTGTGATATAGAAATTAAGTTAAAAAAATAAATAAATAATTGATTTTTTACTTTTTTACAAATGTACCTACTTCAAAGGATAGGGATACACTGACAAGCGTCAGATTTCCAATAATAATAATAATTTAAAAGTATGTACACACGAAACTTGTCATGCTCTTGGCGAAAATGACAACGAACCGAGTGAGGGCAATATGCAAACACACACTTCTCTCTAGAGCATTAGTATATCGTATAAGCAGTGTTCACCTGCGGCCTCGGAGGCGGAGGCGGAGGCGGCGCGCGGCTCCTCCTCGAGGCCGGCGAACATCTTCTCCAGCTGGTTCTCCACCTCCACGAAGGAAGCGGCCGCGGGCTCCGCGCTGGGCGCGCCCTCCGCCGGCCGCGCCTCCGACGGGGACGCCGCCGCGAGCGCCCCGCGCCGCCGCGGCGCCGCCGCCGCCGCCTCCGCCTCCGCCTCCGCCGCCGCCGCCGCCGTCGCGCCGGTCTGCTCCGCCGCCGCGCCGCTAGCTTCTACACAATCATATCCACGCTTACCACAAAACATTTCAACCAGAGTTGAACAGATGTGTCTAAATATTTTCTTCACTAATCGACGTGGCACCCTCGATTTTTCTAACTCAATGACAAATTAGCAAGTAAAATAATTAGGAATGCCGGGATTGAGTAAATAGACGCGAGTGGCAGACGTCGATTTTGTGGAACAAAATTTAGAAACAGCTGTTTAACTCTGTTTTAAACTTTTGTGGTAAAACGGATAAGGTCCACTATGAGTAAGTACTATGGCACAAAGAACGAGCGCTCTCGGTTGAACGACCCGAGATGTAGAATGATAACGATGTGTTCATTGGTGGCTCGTTTCCAGTATTAGTTGGAATACAAATAATTATTCGAAGCTGAAATGTCAGCGCGGAACATCTACAGTTTCAAGTGACAACGTAATAGCATATTTAAAAATGTGAAATTTCTACTTTGTTTACTTGTAAGAAAACTGTAACTGCTGAACTACATTACACATTTCCAAAAATCTTGTACCCGTTAAGTGCAAAAAGTATTGTTTCCTCGATCGCACGAGTAGCAATGTACTCACGCGTGTTATCCGCGGCCGCGTCGGCGCCCCCGCAGGGCTCCTGGCGCGGCGCGGGCTCCGGCGAGCCCAGCACGCTCTGCAGCTTGTCCACCGACAGCGGCGGCGGCGCCGGGGGCGCGGGCGGCGCCGCGCCGCCGCCGCCGTCCGCTATCATCGCCGCTATGTCCGCTATCGTCTCCGCCGAACCTACAACCGGAACGAACGCACATAATATAGCATTTCGGATAATTCTATTTCCAAAGTATTATCCACCGATCTGGAGCACGCCTCGAGGATTACGGCCTCCTCTCGAGAGTGAAGACTCCTGCTCCGCAGTGGGCGAATATGAATTGTTGTGATGAGAATAATGATAGCATGCTAAAGGGAGGATGGTTACGTGGGATTTCTCCCTTTGAATCAGTAAAGATGGTGGAACACTCCAGGGTGTTCCTCCGAGACGCCTACAGTTGAAACTAGGGAGCCACACACACACTCATAGGCAGCAAATCACACAGCAAACCCGACATACACTAGGTCTAGGTTACATAGAAGTGTCCCACTAACCCTCTCTCGTCTTCCGCCTCGGCTCTGGGCTGGGCTGGGGCGGGGGCGGCGCCGCGTGCACGTCGCCGTTCTCCGCGGGGGGCGGGGACAGGCGCGCGGGGGGCGGCGCGCCCGCAGGCGACGCCGGCGCCATCGCCGCTGGAATATACGAAGGTTTCACTTCATTCAACGTTACCGACATTTGGTTGGCGTTGTGAATATTTCCTCTCCGAAACTTTTACACCTGCACTTTTTGTACATCCTTTGTCGTATGAGGTAGCTGTCAAAATTTGTCAAGCCGCCCGAGGGACACTTCAGTGGCTGCAATAATTAGTCAATATCGAGATTATCGAAGTCCTTTAGATGTCCTCGGCGCGGGTGGGTACTCACAGCCGGGCGCGGCGGGCGCGGGAAGGTGCGGCGGCGGGTGCTGCGGGTGCTGCGGGTGCGGCGGGGGCTGCGGGTGCGGGTGCGGCGGCGCCGGCACGCGCAGGGTGCGCTCCGGCTTGCGCTTGCGCTTGGAGCCCGGGGCCGCGCCACACGAGTCCGCCGAGTCCTGAGGGAGATGCATACGATGGTTTGTAGGGAACGAGCGAGCGGTTAGTAACCCCAATTCATCTGCCTATTAAGGTTCTTCTATATAGTTTCTCATCTCGTTCGAGAGAGGATACGAGCGATTCAAACACCGACACATTCAGTAGTTGGTGCCGAAACCAGGATGCGACAAATAAATACCTCGTTGGAGGAGGGTGGGCTGGGCGTGGGCTGCACGCGCGAGTGCACGATGACGGAGTGCGGCGAGGCGGGCGCGGCTGCGAGCGCGGCCGCGGGCGCCGCCAGCCGCTCCAGCAGGGAGTCCACGCGCCGCGCGCCGCCGCTGCCGCCGCGGCAGATCAAGCTGGACCACACGTAATCGTTAGTGTATTGAAAACAGAAGGAACGTAAGCATAAGCCACAGAAAGTGACGATGGAACTGTTACAATATCATGGGCCACTTCATTACCATGCCAAATTGTAAAATGTGTTCCGAGACGATTTTCACTGTTGACTCAAATTCATCAGTCGACTATCACAAAGATTAAGAGAATCAGAAACAACGAAGACCATGGTCCCACAATCACCCAGATTCAGAGCAATTCTCTTTGAATCACACAAATAGTCCTGTGTGGGATCGAACACATAACCTCACATTTAGTAGTCGGATTTTCATCAATTTTCGAGACGGAGAACGTCTTATCGTGGTCAAGACTAGGGCCGCCATGAGAAGACCTCAAATACCCGGTCTGAGTAGCGCACCTGTTGATGGTAGGCGCGTCCCTGACGGACAGCGCGGGAGGCGCGTCCCGCACGCAGAGCGCGGGCGGCGCGTCCCGCACGTCCCGGCCAGCCAGCGCGTCCCGGGCGGCCAGCGCGTCCCGGGCGGCCAGCACGTCCCGGGCAGCCAGCACGTCCCGGGCGGCCAGCGCGTCCCGGGCAGCCAGCGCCGGCGCTCCGTTGGCGCGCGAGCCGAGCGACAGATCCACGCCGCGCGCGTACGCCAGAAGCTCATCGCGGACCAACTTGTCTGCAATACGAACGGTGCCCGTCATATACCCTGTGGTTAGCGTAATAAGGTTCACTTCCCCTATATGTGCTGCAAGTATATTAAGCAACGAGTTCGAACATCTTGGATACGTACGAACAACTTCTCCTGTCTCACTATGTCGTAACAGCCATATTGTAGCTCGAGCTAATAAGGCGATTATTTTGATGTTGTTAAGGTTGTTTTTGTATCGAGACATTACCCTTCTAACCACACAAGTTTAAACAAGAGTTGAACACATGTGTCTAAAATTGCAATCCACAAAATCGACTTCTAACACTCGCATTGTCCAACTCAATCTTGTCATTTCTGATCATTTTACTTGTGAATTTAGTATTGAGTTCAAAAACGCGAGTGTTAGACATCCGATTTGTGTAACGAAACTTTTATACCTACACATCTCTTCAGCTCTCGTTTAAATATTTTGTAGTAAGACCAATATTTGCTATGTCGAAGGCTTAATTTAACTGCGGAGATATCTCACCTCTGCCGGGGCCCAGATGCGGGTAGAGGTCGCCGGGCGGCAGCGGAGCGCCGGACTTCACGTCCCCCGGCGACGGCGTGTGCCTGGAAAACAGTGCGCTATAATCAACCACTGCCATATAATAAAAAATCACAAAGGTTGGCCGCGGTTTCAATGCATATTGGTAAAAATACTGCAATTGAATAATTATAGGTAGGATTAAAACCATGCCTAAGATATTACATCAAGAATATGAATAAATCCTACTAATATTAGAAAGGCGAAAGTTTGAGTATCGAACCAGTTTTAAATTTGTTACTTGTTCACAATCAAACGGCTGGACCAATTTTGATAAAATTTGGTATGGAGGTAGCAAACACCTCGGATTAACGCATAGTGCTTTTAATTCCGAAAACAGCTGGTAACACCGCGGGGCGCAGCTAGTCTAACACGAGCCACGGGGGACACACAGCCGTGAGTCTTAACTGCCGGTTTCTGAAACGTCAGTCAACTTTGACTACAGATTAATTCTATTGCCATCCTTGTCATTTGTTTAGTGTCAGATAGAGGCAACGATAGTTATAATCTACTGTCAAAGCCAACAAACGTTCCAGAAACTGGGGCATAGTGCTGCGAGCATACCTCATCATGTGCTTATCGGGGGGCGTCGGCGTGTGTCGGTACAGCTCCGGGGGCGTCGCCGTGTGCCGGAACAAAGAGTTGCCGCCGGCATTTTTCATTGCCTGCAAATTCGGCACTGTATTGTTACCTTGACCACTAACTTTTGCCATTTACAAGCAAAAAGGAATAACATCCCACCTTCGCTGCAATAAAGCAAGCAAGTATGTACCTACCACATGATTTTAGTTAAATTTGCATTGGGTTCAATGATCCAGTGAATTGACTAATTTCCAAATTAGTCAAGTAGATAACTCAAAATAAAACATCAACTCAAAAGTTCTGTTCAATAGGTATAACACACACACCTGCTATGAGGCAAAATCTTACTAATATTATAAAGCCGAAAGTTTGTGAGTGTGTGTGTATGTGTGTATGTTTGTTACCTCTTCACGCTCAAACGGCTGGACCGATTTCGATGAAATTTGTTATAGGGGTAGATTGGACCTATGAGACGGACATAGGCTATCTTTTGTCTCAAAAAATAATCTCGAAGGGGATGAAATAGGGGTTGAAAGTTTGTATGGGGAATCCATTATTCTTCAAGTTAGGGATCTGAAAATTCTTATTTAGGCTTTTGGTAATAAATTAATAAATACGGGTTTCAGCTTTTTTGCAAAATCACCCTAAAGGGGGAAAAGCAAGGGGGTTGAAATTATTAGGTATTCTTTAGATGCACCCCCATCGGACCACAATAAACGGCTGAACGGATCGTTATTTAAAGAGCGAGAGTGCGATGGGAGGAAAGGGGGGAGAGTGTGGGGAGGGGAGAAGGAGAAAGAAGGAGAGGGGGGATAGGGGGGGGGGAAGGGGGAGAAGAGGGTAGAGTGGGGGGAGAAGAGGGTAGAGTGGGGAGAAAGATGGAGAGAGCGGGAAGAAAGAGGGGAAAGTGGGGGATAAAGAGGGGAGAGTGGGAGGAGAAAGAGAGGAGAGTGGGGTGAGAAATAGGAGAGAGTGGGGGGAGAGTGGGGGACAAAGAGGGGGGAGTGGGGGGAGAAAAAGGGGGAGTGGGGAGAAAGAGAGGGGAGAGCGGGGAGAAAGAGGGGAGAGTGGGGGAAAAGAGGGTAGAGTGGAGGGAGAAATAAAGGAGAGTGGGGGAGAAAAAGGGTAGAGTGGGGGAGAAACATGGGAGAATGGGTTGAGAAAGAGGGTAAAGTGGGCGAAAGAGAGGGGAAAGTGGGGGGGAGAAAGAGGGTAGAGTGGGGAGAGAGGAGAGAGTGGGGAGAAAGAGGGGAGAGTGGGGGGCAAAGAGGGGAGGTGAAGGGAGAAAGAGGGGAGAGTGGGTTGAGAAAGAGGGGAGAGTGGGGAATAAAGGGGGGAGTGGGGAGAAAGAGAGGGGAGAGTGGGGAGAAAGAGGGGAGAGTGGGGGACAAGAGGGTAGAGTAGAGGGAGAAACAAAGGAGAGTGGGGGTAGAAAAAGGGTAGAGTGGGGGGAGGAACAGGGGAGAATGGGATGAGAAAGAGGTTAGAGTGGGCGAAAGAGAGGGGAGAGTGGGGGGGGGAGAAAGAGGGGAGAGTGGGGAGAAAAAGAGGGGAGAGCGGGGAGAAAGAGGGGAGAGTGGGGAGAAAGAGAGGGGAGAGCGGGGAGAAAGAGGAGAGAGTGGGGAGAAAAAGAGGGGAGAACGGGGGGAGACAGAGGGGACAGTGGGGTGAGAATGAGGTGAGAGTGTGGTGATAAAGAGGGTAGAGTGGGGAGAAAGAGGGGAGAGTAGGGGGAGAAAGAGGGAGAGTGGGGGAGAAAGAGGGTAGTGTGTGTGGAGAAAGAGTGGAGAGTGGGGGTAGAAGGAGGGGGGAGTGGGGGGTAAAAGGGGAGTGGGGGAATGCGGAGAGTGGGGGGAAATTGAGTAGAGGGGAAGAGGGGAGAGTGGGGGGGAGAGAGAATTTGGTTCGCAGATAGGTTATCTTCTAACTTAGGACATAGGCTACGAACATATTATTAAGTCATCATAATCATCGCCGTTTTCTATCAATGCGATAAAAACTGTGAAAAACTACCCAATGTGCGTAAAATTTCGTACGTAGATAGGTTATCCCGCAACTTACGGCTTAGGCTTTAATTCATCATCATCATCACCACCGTTTTGCATCAGTGCAATAAAAACTGTGACAAACTACCCCATTGGAATGAAATTTGGTATTTTTATAGCTTATAATAATAATTATATTACCTTATACCCCAACTTACACATACACAGTGGCTTAAAAACTGTGAAATAGTACCTTAATTTGCATAAAATGTATTATGTAGATAGTTTAGAGACACAATATAGGCTACAAATCATCATCATCACCATCATCATCACTGTTTATTTGTCCATCAGTGCGATAATAACTGTGAAAAACTACCTAACCTCTGTATTTTCTCTGACACAATGTTACAAGTCGTATCTAACAGCCACTGCTCTATAGGTTTTATAATGTGAAACGCGGGTGAAACCGCGGGGCGCAGCTAGTGTTATATAAAACTACACACATCATTATAGGTATAAACAGATAACTTATTGTTACAATTCCAAACCAAAACTTTCAATACTAATTAGTAGATTTTTGACAAGCCAATCATAATAATCGCTTTCCCCATGTTTATAATATAAGACAAACAAATAACAGACGGACTTGTAGTCGGTAGATACCTGTAAGGGATCGGGGGGCGAAGGCGCCGGTACGTGGTAGAGGTGGGGCGGAGGCGTCGGCGTGTGCCACGTGACTCCGCGGTCGGACGCCATGTGCGCCTGCGGAGCCCGAGCGAGCAGGTTCGCCATCTGCAACTGAAGTCCACATTGTTTCCTCAGCTGGAACTGCTAGCACTACTCCCTCCCACTCACTCTTCTCTCTCACTCGCATTGATGAGATTTTTGCTTGCTTCGTGATAGGATTACTGACTAATGATTTTATCAATTTATAGAAAACTACCTTTGTAATTTATAACGGTTGATTTAGGTAGACTTTGTAGACCTTGACAATGAAAGAAATTCCAAAAATGTCTTACTTTGTTGTTATTTCAATGACCATGCAAAATTAACTTTCTTTTGAACATTATTTATGTTAATTTGTTCAGTTATATTATCTTTTGTATATATATTTAGATGTTTGAGTCCCTACAAGTGAAGCTATGTCATTATGTCAATTATAATATTGCAGAATGAATGACTACAATATATTATTATGTAATGTAATTATGCATATAAATTGCAACAAATCTGTACACCTGTAACATACACATTTAAAATATCTTATTCTACATTATAATATTATAAAGAGGAAAGATTTGATTGTTTGTTTGCATTGAATAGGCTCCGAAATTACTGATCCAATTTGATAAATTCTTTCACTGTTGGGAAGCTACACTATCCCCGGGTGTCATAGGCTACTTTTTATCCCATAAAAATTAATGGTTCCCGCAGGATAGTAGTTAACGCGGGTGAAACTGCGAGGCGCTTCTAGTATCTTACATCCATTATCCATGTACCTAATTCGTAATGACCTCATTGCCTGACTCAGGCAGAACATCCAAGGATGCTTACTATTTAAATAAAAGGTCATTTAAAATGTACCCTTACAGTAAAAGTCTGCAACCTATTACCACTTGTACGAAAGGGCTGAAATAAGGATTTTTACTTTGAAATATGACATACACACATACAGTCATACAGCAGATCTACACCATATACTATGATCCTGACACAACTCATTCACTTCTTCCACTTTTATGAATCCTTTCATACACACTCACCAGTTATAAGTATTTTTACATATTATATAATATTATAATCATGTGGATATATTAGTAAATATGTTCCCACCACTGGGACTTTGGCCGAGGGCGTATATGGGCATAGACAATGGTAATAAGTATGGCGTGAAGTTCACTCACTCTTAAAATAAATTTTAAATGTAATTTAATTACAAAATAATGGCTATTATCACAATCTTCATTTGAATATTCACAATGACAAAAACTTCATTTACATATTATTATACTCGTCTAGGTAGTTAGGTAGGTACATTGTACATATACCAAGGTCAGAGACGTTATGAGCTGCTATATTAGGTATATAACTTTACTTACCAATACTGGCTTAGGAATTACAACTGGAATTCAGAACTAAAAGCAAAGAGGTTCACTGTTGATTTAATAACTTGCATTGTGTGGTTTGTAACAATATTAAAGGTCTTGTTACATTTTACAGGCTACATACTAGATAATAATATACTACCATATCTATTATGCTTTTCCAAAACAGGTGCACGTAGATGTAACCTTATCTTCCATATTATGATATATTTCAGTACTTTGTTGAGTAGATTAGAACTTATTATGTGGCATTGTAGTTGGTTTTAATTCAGCGAGAATTTTTCCTATTCAAGTAGGATTTTTTGTTAGTAAATATAAATAATAGTTTTGGTTGTCCTTCGTAATTTAATCTCCTCCAAAATGGATTACTAACCAGTAATTTTACAATTTGATCTAGATGGAAAAAAACAGATAATTGCTTTACCAAGATAACTTCACACCTACCTCACCTTCTTCCTGTGGGCACATCCAATAAGTGACTAATACATAATATTTATAAACAGGCAACTTTGAAACAACCTTCAAGTAAAGTTTTCTTTTGTAGGATTCTCAACCTCAGAAACAAAGTAACCTCATAATATGCTGTGAGGTAACAAAGTTAAAACTTGTTTGACTTTCCAACAGGTGTTGTGATACACATTAGTGACCTATTTAGCATTATGGGTCAACGGTACAATTATCCACAACTGACCTAATCAATTTCTGTATTTTGAGCATTGTGAAGTTTTTAATTCTCAATCAGAAAGTTGTTATTGAATGGGTAAAAAACTGGATTGTGTAATGCTCATTAGCATGTTTGTGAATGCAAACAGCTGATCGGGCTGTAGGCATGCAGTGTTCACTGGCCAGGCACCAGACAGTCATGCTCAACAGCCAATCAACACAATGAATGCGCGCTTTCTTATCCTCAGAAAAACAGCTAGGAATTTTATTTTATCGCAATTTCGCGCAATTATAGCGAGATGCGTTCGATCGGTGTCGAAACATGTGCTTGGCGTACTTCCGGCAGGACGTTGCGAAAACTGGCTGGTTCGTGTACAGCGTAGAGGAATAATAATCACCACCTGCAGGGGGCTCCACCCGGAACCCAGCTGCGACTGGCGCCCGTTCGGGTTGTGCTGCGAGCCCGACATCGTGCGCTCGCCTCGGCGGCGCAGTGCCACTCAGCGACGATCCGTCAACAAACACTTCCTCAGTCCACCATAATGATGCCGGCAACTTTTGAGCCCTCGCCCGCGTAACTGCGCTCCCTTTCGACGTGTACAGAAACTTCTGAAATGTTTTCACGTGTGCACTTCCACAGTCCGAGTTCCCACTGCATTCCACATGTATACAGATCGAGTGAAGACACTCACACTACACTAACGATCACTTATATCAAAGAAAACCTAATTTATTTTGTGCATGGTATGGTGTTCACGAATGTGATGCTTACTTCGCGTGACATTTTGGATGCATTATGGTTTTGAAAATAGACGCTTAGAAAACAAGATGATGCTTTGAATGGGTACTTTGAATACTGGTCAGTTTAGGAAACGGCGGAAAAAGACGTATTTCACCGATATTTGTCACAAAAACTTGGAAACCATCAAACTATAAAACAGAATCGCGTTCACAATGGTGGCCGATTGAGTTTTTTTGAGAGCGCACTAGCACCATCTTGCCACTCAACTTTGAAACACCGTCGGTAAAACAGCATAGCGGAAGTGTCTTGTCTCTGGTCGAGTAAGAAACCGGTATACAAGCAATGTGTTTGAAATAAATTATTATATTTACGTACCTATTTTCAATAACTATTGTATCTACGATTTCCAAATATTATAATTATCCACAACCCTACAAATGAGATACAAGTTATTTTTACCACACAGTAAATTCTTGGTTTTGACGGTAGGTAGTATTTATTATTTTATGTCGGCAATACCGAGCGCGTGCCGTTGCTATAGCAACGTTTTGTTTTCGTTGAGCTTGAATGTGGCTTGAATCGCTTTGGTTATTTCATATTCCTACGAGAGTTTTCATATCATTTTCAATGAAAGATAACGAGATAACAAAGTTTTTAGTTTCATTTAGCGGTCAAATTGAGTATGCAACCTTCCCTGCCGGTGTGTTCGACGACCTTCTGTACGTTCAGTACGAGGTAGTGTGGGGCCCGGACTGGGAGCCGCTATCTGGGATGTGCTCTGGCACCAGTCAGATGGCTCGCTCGGGAACCGACCCTGAACGAGTGACCTTCAACATGCCGATAGAAATGGTATTCAGCGGCACGAACATCTCTGGCTGTGAGTTTATATTTTCCCTATTATTTGAACCTACTTAAGACTACAGTACCTATATTCGAGGCAGGAAAATAATAAACTTGGCATACTTATCTACCTACCTACTACGTTAAAAATTCCCAGATTAGTAACAGCGGGCACTTTTTTCTTCCTTTTTTTTGTTCATCGGATCACAAAATACCTAATTATCAATTTACAATTTATTATCGTTATGGTAGACATCATGTGACTTGTGAACAACCTATTGGATGCGAACACAGCATGCACACTTGCACAGTTGTACCCACACCGATTTATTAATATATATAGGGGAAGCTGTTTTACCTAGGCCAGTTTTTTACATTTTCATTTTTCATAAATTAATGGAAAGTTTAGGGTCTTTCAAATATGCATAAATACAAAGATCAGTTATTCAACTACATACGAAACTAATAAAATCTGTGTATTTTGCATTAAGTTGAGAGCAAAAGCCGTTCCAAAAAAAAGGGAAAACTGTCCAAGGTACAACATCCCTGATGTACTTTGGCCCGTGCCAGTTGTACTTTGGACAAACTAGAATAAAATGAAGATAATACACTATATAATTACTGTACGGAGTAAGTTTTATTTTTATTTGTTATTTAACTACAACCAATGACTGATCATATCAAAAACAGTAATTAATAATTATTATTAACTCAGTAAAAATACATCTTTCAAAAAAACCCTTACCAACAGTCTTTTGTCTCTATAATAATCATCCATATTATTATATTCACATCAGATCATGTATGTTTCATAAATATAGGTACCTATTTGGCTTAGCAGTTTTTGAGAAACCCCGTTTTTAAGTAAATTTTGAGGTTAAAATATTGCCATAATTCGATCAAAGTCCAAGGTACATAGTTAGTTGGGTGTCTAAGGTACCACTCGCATCAATTTCTATAACAATCTTCATAAAAATACACTTAAAGTTGAGGTTTGCAATAAATACCTACTCCATCTATTACCTAGATATACTGAGATTAGAGAGTAAATAAAACATTTTTAATAAATGTACATTCTGCTAAATAAAAATACCAAAATTAAAGCCCGAAAAACGTACTTTTTGAACAAGAAATAATGAATTACCTTTTTCTCTGCACTGAAGCGGCGCCGGCGAATCACAACTAACTTCACGATGGAGTTGACAAAGAGTGCTTTAACTGCCATAGACAACATAAATTTAAAACCCGGGATTTTTCGAAAAATTGTGTTTGGCCTAGGTACAACACGGTCTGACGTACAACAGCTTCCCCTAGGCACCTACTTATAATAAACCTACCCAGCTATGTTCATAACTATCTAGTGGTAACATACTATAAAACTATGTTGATAATATTAATATGTTAAACGTTTTTAGTTTTTATACAATCATACAGGGTAGAAATATGAACTAAATAATCGATATTGTGAAGTAGGTAAGTAGGTATATAGGTTTAAATTTCAGTGAATTTTTCAATATTACGCAGACGTTATTAAAAATCAGCCATCGCCCCCAAACCACTTCAACGCCCCCCAATTTTTTCTTGGCCCCTTCCGCCCCCCTCTAGGCCTCTTATCTAGCGCCCACAAGGGGGCGTTATCGCCCACTTTGAGTACCTCAGGCAAAGGGGTTTTCGTTTCTATATGCCATGTTCAATTATTGTTCAGGCAATCAACACAAAAAGAAACTCATCGTACTTATAGTTGTTTATGGGGGGACATGGACAGGCGAGATGATGGTAGGTAGAGTGAAAAGGGAAATTAATGTTGGTGTCCAAGAGAAGCAGTGTTGGTGGGCCGGCAGCCATATGAGTTAATGATATCAATAAAGTTGGTATACGCCGCGCACGTAACGACACAAAATCGTAGCAACTGAAAAGTATAGTACCTTGGTAGGTAGGTAGGTACTTATCTACTCAGAACGGGCGGAATATGGGTAGGTTATAATGGTGATGGTGATATGAATGTATCCGGATGAGACACCGGTTACTGACGTCTGTACTCTGTGGAAAAGTGCACATGTTCACAATAATGACCTAAAGGTAAAATGTGCGGGTGCAGTTACGCGGTGACGCTTGCCATTTGGCTATTCATAGGTAATTCAACACGGGACAGAGCCAGCATAGTGATGAGATTAGTTACTAACCTCTAAATTTGAAATAAACAAGGAGTTTTGGTGGTTTGTGCCCACCATCGTCCTCGCAGTTCCTGCTTCCATAGATACAGGGCAACCTAGTTAGGGGTTATCATCTAGGTAGGTATGTGATCATAACGAGTTATTGATTGATTTGGTTATTCGAAAAGCTATTCTGATACTGAAAATACCAATAATTATAATACGCCTGGCGACTACAACGCAAGCAGTAAATCTGTCGCCTTACCCCGTTCCTCGAGGTGCGACAACAGCATTCGCTCTGCTAGCCCCATTTTAGGCTAACCGTGTTCATCTCTTTCGGCCACACCGTCATGTAACACCAGGTGAGACGGTGGACCTAGAAAAAATATCCTAGCTAGAGTTGAAATGATAATGCTTGACATATCCATCTGTATGAACTAGAATTTCGTAATCTGCATCCGTAGTCGAAAACCTTGGAGTGAGATCATATTATTATGTTACACTGGCTAGGTAACGTGTATCTTCTAGTCGCGATTGTTAATAGGTAAAGCACCTATTTCATGACCCTAAATAAAACTGAGTCAGAATGGATTTCCCTAAGTCATAATACTAATTTAAGGTAGGTACTACCTACCTACTTTGATGACGTAGCCACGCGTCACTGATATCCGGAATATCCGGCACTATAGGTACCGAATAGGTAGCTAGGTAGGTACCTACTTATTCTATATCAGTTTGGAAAAACATATTTTTTACTAATCTACCATTATTAGGTGCATCCAATTTGCAGAGCGCTAAAGCTAGTGCGACTAGATGAGCAAGCGACAGAGTCTAAACTAAACGTTTTTGCACTAGATTGGGTGTCTAACTGGCTAAACTGCCTTTACACGATAAAAACGCACGCTAGATCACAGTGCTCTGCAAATTGGATAATGTAATTGCTCTAAGAAATACCCATGCAAGTGATGTTAACATACATACCTAAGTGTCTACTTGTAACAATTAAAAATGTTTACATTCCAAATATCAAAGCTCGTATCTGTACCTAATCCTTACGTAACAACTTTTAATGATTAATGTATAAACTCACTGGGTGTGTTGGTTTTTACAGAAGTGTACCTATTTATTATCAGAGGATATCATTACCGGCCTTTACCAATTTATGGTTTACCTAAGTACTTAGGTTTATTAGTTGATAAAATGTTGGGAGATCACGTCTCAAGGAAAAAAATCATGAGGAAACTCCTAATTCCCCAGAATAATCCTAAAGTGACCTTCTAAATTCTAAACGAATATGGGACATGGTATGGTACAGTTGGGCATTATGCGCTGATGATGACGATGGATGTTTAATTTCCAGGGCCGCAACTAGTGATGACAGTGAGAGCACAGAACCCCATCTCGGGCGACTCTCTCCGGGGGTACGCGCTAGCACTGTGCCCGCCCACCGCCGGCCCTTGCACCGTCGCGGCGCCCTTGCTCCGGCCGCAGGCGTCCACCGCGCTGGGCGAGTGGCTGGCCTGGCTCACTGGGAGATACCCTGAACTGGTCGACCCTAAGATGCTTGCTAATGGGAAAGATAACTATTGTGAGTTGATCTACCTATATACTTTTCCTATTCTATCCTATGTTCCGCGTGAACTATCTATCACAACGTGTGACGTCATTATGACGAACTCTATTTCCATAGCCCGCCGCGGGCACATTGTTTAGCAAAATTGTAAAAGTCACCTAATTATGAAAAATATATACCATCAACTTACTCGAAACTAAAACTACCAAATGCCGAAACTCCCATCAAAATCCGTGTAGGTTCTGAGTTTGGTGACAAACGAAGAATAAAAAAACTTGATTAAAAAAAATAACAGATTTGGGTTCAGTGACTTTTAATTAGTCGATCCCGGTTCAGTTTCTCAAAAATATCTACATATAATATAGTGCAGACATGGCTCAAGTTTATTCAGTCATTACAGAATTATAATAGTAGGCATAGAAGATGTGTAGTGTAGGTACCTACCTAAGCAGTAGTACGAATCAGTATAATATGTAAGTAAATACGTAGTATTATGCTTGTAACCACTCAACTCCGTAATAGCTGCATGAGTTTATTTTATTAGCTCAGAGCTAGCTTTTAGAATAACAGTTCGGGATCTATGAAACTGACAGAATCACAAACCCCTTTCAAGTAAATTCGGCATAAGCCCACAGATCATAGGTAGTTTTGCCTTCCTTTTACTTGTAAGTACTAGGCCAGAATGTTATATTAAATATTAGAAGCACCTCGCGGTTTCACCCGCGTTAACTACTATCCCGCGGGAACCATTAATTTTTATGGGATAAAAGGTAGCCTATGTCACCCGGGGGTAGCATAGCTTCCCAACAGTGAAATAATTTTTCAAATCGTTTCAGTAGTTTCGGAGCCTATTCATTACAACCAAACAAACAAAGTTTTCCTCTTTATAATATTAGTGTAGATTACCCCCGAGACAAACACTGAGAGGCCAGAGTCCCAGCTGTGAGAATCTTCTGATGAACTTATATAAATTTTTTTGGCACGATTATTATTATGCCCCATTCATGGAGCATAATAATAATAATCATGGAGAGATTATTATGGCTGCCGTCCGATTACTAAAAAACCGTTATGTGCACAACCCTAATATTGAGATATGAGCAAAAACGTGAAAAATTCTGTATCTCGAAAATATGAATACTTACATAGAGAAGTTTTTCCGAAACCAAATTACTTGTATGCTTTTAAGCTTTCTATGTATGGCTTAGAATGTGCCATACGACTTTTCTTTATTTTAAAATTTAAGATTTCGTGTTTTAGTAGTGCTTGTCAATTCAAAAATGTTTTTATTTACAATACTAAAAAACGGCTGGCTGAAGCGCAGCCGTCAAAGTCAAAGTCAAAGCATTTATTGTAAATAGGCAATTAAATCGCACTTTTACAAGTCAAACAAAAGTTACAAGAGAATCATAAAAACATAAAGTATGATACATTAAATTAAACAGTAATTGATTATGATTTGATTTTGAAAAAAGGATGTTTCCTTTTCAAGCACTGTACCAAGATTCTGGACAGGAAAAGGAAACTCCGTTGACTCTACCAGTGCTTCGGAATACGCCCGTTAGAGAAGACAGCACCAAGAAACTCTACGGGGATGTCATTTTTTAACTTATTATTTTTCAAATTCTTTTTTCAGTCATATAAATTAACGTCTTATAGGATTGTAATGTTCTACAACTGTAAGGCAAGTTTTTATCGAGCCACAGTTACATACAATTTCAAAGCTAAATAACAGTTAAGTCACTTTAACTTTTTTTTCAATTTGACAATAATTAATATTTAATCAACACCACAACTAAAAAAGCCTTTATCGGACTCTAACGGTTTTTATTATGGTTTAAATAAACCATTTTTTACAGATTTCAACGTTAAATAACAGTGCCTGGTAGAACCTTTCATAGTAACTGTATTTTAGTGTAGGAAACACAGGTCAGAGATAAAATCACATTATGTTAAATGGGCGGCTAAGTGTACTTTCCTTGAATGGAGAAGCTGTTGTTAGGTCTTGAAATGGTGATTAAATAAAATTGGGTAGCATTTTCTAAACTCGTCTTTAATAAAAGTTAGTAATTAGTAACCATTTAAACCAATTAGAGTCAGTAGAATTAAACTGGACAGTCAAATGGTGCCCAATTGACATTTATTTTGTGGGTTACGTTACGGTTAAGATGTTAACTTAACTGGGTAAAACATAAACCACCTGTAAAAATACCATGTACAGAGTTCTAAATCCAAAAAAATAATAATTAATACCAGCTTAAAAATAAATGGTAAGTACATTATTAGTTTAAGTACATACTATTAGATTAAGTTGGTAGGTAGGGATTTATTTGGTGTTAAGGACCACTTCTTCCGACGACTAACTTCAAGATACTGGAATTCTCTAGTTCATACTCCGTCACCGCTCCTGTTCCATCACCTCTGCATCATCCCTGCGTCGTCAGATTGTACGCCCAAGTATCCCGACCGTCGCTGTCAGTGAAGCGGCACTTTACAAACGCGCAGCCGCAAACCATCGCTGCGTACTACAACTGCACCTACCCGGAACCAGACCGACGAAAACTGCTTCATGCTTGTAGAGAAGAAGCACAGGTTCCACGAATGAATCGCAACCATCGCGGCACCGCCTCGGTTACAACTTAGACGCTACAAGTTGTCTGTAGCCCCGACCGTCGGCATCTAACTCTCTCGTCTGGACAAAGAATACGAAGGAAGAAGAAGCTGAGCTGTATGCCCAGGAGAGAAGTGTTCGCCCAGAGTTCGCGTGAGGAGCCTATCAGCGTGAGGTTGCAGCACTTGGAGGAGCAGCCACTGACTTCAAGTCCTACGTGCTCCAGGTTTCAGCCGAGCACCTGGAGATGTTCCTCAACCCGGACTTCTGGCCTTCAGGGGTGGTCTTCTGCCAATACAGGGAGTGTAGGCGAATAGTTACCTGATATTAGTAGCATAATAAGTAATCAATATAGTAGGTAGTTATTTTATTACATACTAAGTTATGTCTGTTAGTCTGTAAAGTATACTATTACATGGTTCGTAGGATAATAATTATATTAGTAGTCATTAATGTTATTGAAGTTAGTACTTACCTCAATAAAAGTGTTCATATTATCATTCCCATTATTTATTTTATAATCTTAAATTTAAATTTTTCACAATATTTTTATAAAAACCTAAAAACATTATAAAAAACTTAAACCTAGGGTACCACCGATAGCGGAGCAGGGCCCAGGCTACCGGTGGTTAGGGCTGCAGAGAGAGGTACCTCCTGACAATACGTGCCGTGTCGAGGAGTACTGCCTTCTGCATCTGACCCTTAATTCTTTTTCAAACACAAACCATAATCAATTAATTATAGTTTGTTTCTTTTATGGTTTAATTTGTTTAGTAGATTGAAGTGTTTGACTTGTAAAAGTGCGATTTTATTGCCTATTTACAATAAATTATTTGACTTTGACTTTGAATCCAGTCGTCTAGCGAGAGCCTCTTAAGATGTTGGTCGAGGCTCTTCGCTATAAGGCCATTCGCCGTAACCACTATCGGGACAATGATCGTCGAGTCAACATCCCACATGGCAGTCACCTCATGGGCCAAGTCTAGGTACTTGTTGAGCTTGTGCTACTCGGCCTTCACGAGGTTCTCGTCATGGGGGATGGTGATGTCGACGAGCACTGCGCAACATATTATCATTATTATTAAGTACCTATATTATAATCACAGAACACACTTTAAAAGTATGGTATGCAACAAAATTAAAAAAATATATAGAGGATCAATAGTATTAATTCTAACAAAGAACTTATTATCAGAAATAGATTCTGGGTTTACTTATAAACTAAAAACAGTAAGTATAGTTTTACCCATGATAAAGCTGTATAGATTACCTAGATTCGCCATAGCGTGTCACAAGTATAATCTGCTAATATAACATCATTCAATAAAACATTTAAAATTAAGTAGGTACCTACATAAAATGCTTACCTCCTTGCTTTCGAATCCACTCTGGCGGGATTTCGCGCTCACGTAGCGTCCTAGCGACAAATGCGCGAGCGCGCGGGGTTGGGAGCTTGGGAAAGCCTTAGCGCATAAACGTCTTTTAGCGTTGTAATGTAATTTAACTGTTATCTAATATTGTTTTTATTGGCGTGAATTAAAAACTACGTATAACTAAAAAAACGGTCACCGTCTTTTAGAATTGTAAATGCTTTAAACTCTAATTGCTTAACCAACGACGAAGCGGCTAAGTCTGGCTAGCGGTTTTATAGGATAGTTGTTGTTGAAAAACTGTCTTTTAGACGTCGTAGATCTAAGAAGATATATGCTATTGTAAATCACTAAAACACGTCTTAAGTCAGGTAACGGCAAATTTGACAAAATGTCACATAACGGTCTTTTAGTCATCGGACGGCAGATGGAGGATTAGTATAATATATATATATCTTTCATCTCGGTTACCCGTCGGTGACGTCATAACTAAATGTTGAAGGTCATCGAACTACAGTAGGTACCTAACTTAAGTCTATTATTAGAGTAGGTACTGTAAGCAAAATTCTACAATTCGAAGCATGAAAATACATAAAAGATGTTTCCCAAAAGTCGCGTGAAATTGCATCGGTTCAGCATATTTGTTCGTCACACGACTCACATACGACATGTTGTTACTACGTGGTATTCTGTAGCAGTAGTGCTTTGTATTTTAAAATACTTTTTTTCTGTGACCACTTGAACAGTTTTGATGATTTATTAGATAAGTCGTAAGTTCTCTTGGATAAACCAAAACATAAAATGCTTCACATATATACCTAATTCCTGACTTTAGGCTAGTCAGGAATTAGATAATATAACTAATTCCTGACTTTAGGCTAGTCAGGAATTAGGTATGTGAAGCAATTTATTTTTTGGTACCTAAGTATATTATTATGTAAATTGTTTTTGTGGATGATGGCAAATTGTCGTTCGGTGTTGCGGACTAAGAGTGAGGCCTATGTTCAGCAGTGGACGTCTTCAGGCTGATGATGAAATTGTTTATTTTTTTATATATTGTTCCAGTGCTACGAACTGAGTCGTATGGGAGCGTCACCCTGAAGCTATCGATGGTTTCCAAGGACCTGAGGAAGCTCGGCTTCGACAACCAACCTCCTTCTTATAAGTGACTGTTAGTTAATCTGTAAGACAAGCGATCCTGACTAGTGAATTAATCTGTATGAGAACGTAAAATGAATTATAGATGCGATTTTTTTAAATAGCTTTCATTTTTATTTACTTACAATTCATACAGTGCAGAGCAAAAATGTGTATATAATCTCCATAAATACAATACATAACACGGCTTGTGAAGGAAAACATTAACAAACCAAAATTCAAGAAGACTGTTCAGTTTCTTTCTGTGAACGTAGTTTCTGAATCGGTAAGCAGTTTTACATGACAAGAAGATATGATATTTATTCGCAAAAAGTATTCTATGATATTCTTCCTTTTGATAAACAGCATGTTGCTATTGACTTCGCGCATCACTCAACATATTTTCTTTTCTCGTACTTCTAACAGAGTCATACAATGCGTCCAGGTTATGACGTCACGCGGCGTCACAAATGAGACTGGTTAGGAAAACTGATTTTCCTTTTAGTTGTTGTTTAGGAAACTAATGCGGCGTCCGTGCAAGGTCTCACGTGCCGAATCTATTGTTCTTCTATGAAATGGGGGTTTTATGGCGCAGCGTTCGACTTCCGATGTGATCGAAGAGAAGGTAAACGCCAACCCTGCAGTCTGCTCTTGGGGACTGCTGATGCACCTCGACAGGGACTCGGCGACAGATTTTCTGCTCCAGGTGGTAGCTAGCCAGACGGACACTACCCTATACCATCGACGTTTCGTATACCTTATGCCAATATGCCCTTGTAAATTGTGTGTTACTTTCCTGCGTTCCGTGCGTGAGATCGGATGGCATATCCGTCCGATTGTGTCAGATGACATGTGTTATTCCAAATCTGTCCAGTGATAGTAAACTTTTATGATACTCTGACTTGAAGCCATCGGCCCCTGTTGCCTGTTACCGGTTGATTGCAGTCGCTGAGCCATGTCAGACGCTCTTGCGGTGCTAACGAATTTAAATACCTAGCTTGGAACTACCCAATTCGATAGCGGAATAACAAGCGTGTCCATTTAAGTATAGGTACCTAACCATATTCCATATTACGAGCATATTTACGATGTTTATGAACCATGAAAACACGTTTTCCTCGTGTCATAGAGATGGAATACCTATAGTGTGGTGGTTTTACCCGTTTTGGAGGTGTGTGAGGAGTCATCGTGCATGTTGGGATGTTTTGCTGTCATCTGTGACCTGCCCGTGCCATCTCTGTGACGTATTGTTTTGTGGGGGCCCGGCTCCCTATGACTAGTGGCAGACGCATTGTAGGTACACAATGGAGTAGGTACGAGTGTCAACAAATGACGTCGTTAGTAATATAGGAGTACTATAAGTTTTCACTATTTTGAAGCTTAGAATCTTACGCAAACGCAATCTTCATCATAGAGGAAATAAATACTACGTACCTAAATCTTCATAACATAACAAGGCAGCAAGGAAAATCCGAGTTATTGGTGTAAATTGTGTGTGGCGCCTAATATCAGATGCCGCCAAGCTTGGAAGGCAATTTGGGCAATTGTTTTCAAAATAGCAATGTAATAAATAGCGAGAACGAAATCACCTCGAACGTTCCTTCAGGATAATTCCTTCATTAGGTACCGTAGACAAAATCGTTTCTATATTACAATTGTTATTTATATCTAGACTCGTGGTGTATTTTCGTGAAAGTACCTAAGCACCTAATTAATTACAAGTGACGATACCAGTGCCAATGAGTCATAGCAACCGCGATAACGCTAGTAGAACGAAAGACAAATAATTAATCAACTTAAAAAGAGGGGCTTATTTACTCCTTTGTTTGATGTAAGTACCTCGGTGGTAGGTAAATAGAATTTTGAATGTAGCACCAGAGAATTATAAGTTGAAGGAAAGACAGTTTGATAGGGAGATATTACTTTAATTGTCGAAGAACGCGTTTGAGGAAATATTTAAATGGATACAAGGGTGAAGCCGATTACCAGCGGTTTGTGTTTGCATGAAAGATTACATGTAAAATGGTGATTACTGAAATGGCGACTGAACTTGAAGTGTTAGGTATAATTCAATTGGTACCTTTCCTAAAGAAGCGATTAGCATGCTCCTTCAGTCACAATCTATTGTTGTTTTATGAGCAGAACGTGGATATATCGTGTAATGGTAAAATGTGTGCACAGTTACACATATACTTACAAAATTTACAATTTATCAGTAATCTTAAATTTAGTTATAACAAGTTAGTTGTATTCACAGAGATCTGCGCTAGTAATAAATAGTACCTAGTGTACCTATATGTTGCAGTCACTCAATAGGATTTAGAATCCGTCAGATTCCACTTTCGTCAGAGTCAGAAGCAGCACTTTTACCCGACTGCCGAAGGAGGGTTATGTTTTTATAATTTGAGTTCAGTTTCGTAATGAAAGACGGATGTGGAAAACCTCTACACTTGTCAGATTCTACTTTCTTCAGGAGCAGTTTTTTTTATTTCAGTTTAGTTTCGTCATAGTCGCTTAGGCATGGGAGATGACGGTGTAGTAGGTACAAAGATCTAAGAAAATCGGCAAGTAGAAAAACTGTCCCTTGTCGGGGTGTCCTTGAGAGCCAGCTCCATTCTAGGCTGAGCAAAGTGGGCGACCACCTCTAACCACTTCACAGCGGCACTGGTCAATAAATGCTCGCAAAAACGTGAAAAAAAAAGATTCTGCGATAGATTTACGTCACATACAAAAGTCTGTGATGCAAACGTTGTAATCTTGTAAAAAATAATATTGCAACTTGTTCTATTTGATAGAAAAAGTAGTTAAAGTTTAATTTTTTTACAAGTTTTGCACTGTTAGTAATAAGTAGATATTGGTTGCATGTTCAGATTGAATCTTGCAAGTTAATTTTGACCTAGTTTATGTTGTTCAATTGAGTTGAAATTTGACACATCGGTGAAATTAGGATTTTATTTCAGTCCTACCTATCTAGGATAAATATATTTATTAAAAACATAACCCTCCTTGGACAGTCGGACAAAATATATTTGTGCTCGGCACTCTTCAACTCTCGAAATGGTCCTTCTATTCCTTTCTCATGCATGGATGCATACGCATAGGCTAACCAGAACTGAACATGGTTACCATCTTCTACCACATTGAGAAAGTCGTCAAATGTTAGATCTAACTATAATATATAGGTACGTACGTAGTACGTAGATAGGTACATCGTAATTCAAACATAATTAAGCACTAGGTATGTATTTATATACTAGGTAGAAACGTACTTATTTTGACATGTTATCTTTGAACTATGGTTAATTAATGTAATTGGTTCGTAACAGGTATTATTTATTTTAATTAACGCGTTAATTGAAATAAATAATAAGTACCTAATAAAAATAGGTACGTATTGTCAGGAGGTTCCCCTCTCTGCAGCCCCAACCATCCTAGGTTTAAGGTTTTGATATTTGTTTAGGTTTATATAAAAATATTGTAAAAAATGAAAATATAAGATTATAAAACAAATGATGTGAATAATAATAATAACCTAAATCTACTTGTTTTCAAAATTTTCGGGTAAAAGTACCTAACTACCGAAAGTTTATTTTATTTTATCCTTTTGAAATACCTTCACTTGAATCTTGTATATTTAATTGGCAATTTATTGACTGCTATCGTCGCCAATAACTCACTGATAACAGTGATAACTAAGCACTATACGGGGTGTTCAAGGTACTTCAATATAATACACGGAAACTTCCTTGGGTATCGATAGCCGACGCCTATATTTATTTTATAATTTGTCACATAAATAACTGCTAATAAGTCCAAGTAGTCAAGTAAATTATTTACATAGTCAAAGTCACAAGTTAGTAAAGCGGTGGATGCTTTACTGAAACTTCCTGGGAGTATTGGAAAAATGTGAAATGACACGTTTTTTGGTTTATATCGTTCGCCTACAATCGTGTAGATACGTTACCGAACACTCAATGATTAACATTCCATTAATATTACACACTTCGGGCTTTCGCCAAAACCCCTAATAAAAAAAAATGTCATTTGCACACGACATGTTTTTGTTTTTATTAAATTATTTTTCCGTACCAGGCCCATGCCAGTACCTACCCGTGAATCTAAGAACTACTCGAATACTGCTCTCACTGCTCAGTTACAATCTTCTACCTTTCATCCCTATCATCAGATCAGATCGCTGGTCACCATAATATTGTTCAGTCATCGTAATTTGACAGATGTATATAAGTACGCAAAAATATTCAACTCCATCATAGACCTATATGTAGCCAAGCATCCAACACCTAATAATAAACGCATCTAAAAATAGTTTGATTGTAATCCTCAAAATGTTTTGCGCAAAAACAGGTACCTACCCAAGTTGTTTTTCCCGAACTTGGTGTTTCCCCACAATATCATTTCCCCTAACATACCTACCCCAGTTGACTTCCCCACGTAGGCACTAGAGCGATGCTGCGTCCTGCCGGAGTCGCTCCGCCGAGGTGGGTTTAAAGGCTGCGCTAGCACCCATCCGGCACAGTTCGCGGCTAGTCGGTAGCGCACGCGCACGAATCGACAACTTACGAATGTTACGATACGACACTATATTATACATCGTACATTTATAATCGATCTGAACATAATATACCGCTAGTGGTTCGAATGTGGCTCACCTCACCAGCTGAAAGTGATACACGTTTGGAATAATTAAATTATTTTTGGCTAGTCTTTTTGTGATAATATTTATTTCGTTTACAACATAATTTAAGTTCGCTATCTGCATGGTGATTATGGATTTCAAGGTATGTTGATTGAAATTATTATTACTTGTTTAATTGTTTTAATATTGTATAAATATGCCTAACTTCTTTAATTAATAGGAAAAGTAGCGGTCCATGTTTAATTAAAGCTTGGACAATACTAAAAACTGGCTAGATATAATTAAAGGACCTCTAGGATATCTAGAACGTCTTAATTGTAAGTACCTACCCAGGTACGTAATTAAACCCGAACTTGGTATTGAGATATTTATATCAACAAGTATAATACTAACCCCCTTATTAATTCTTATTCGGTGTTAGTGTCATATTATGGTAGGTACCTAGGCCGGTGTTAATGGGGGTAGTTTTACTATAATCTAAATTCTAGAATATAGATTGTAGATGTTATACCTAATTCAACGTAATGTAATATGCAAACTAGGAGGCTCCACTGACCCAAAATAAGTCCAGACCCCGATACTGAAAGTAGCTTTTCTCTGTATTGCGTAACTAATAAAAAAAAACATTATTTCTTACAAAGAAAGACAATATTATGGTGGACCAACAGCCATATACTTGAAGGTCGTTGCATCCACTAAATGGGTCACCTTGGAAACGTCAAGTCAATTGTGAAGAAAAACGCTGAAAAGAATCCAATCAACGCATAAAAATAGCTTGTTTTTGTCAACGAATATTAATAATAAAAATATCGATGTTATTTCAAGTAGGTACTGCTAGTGGTTCCGTGAACAGTAGACCGCGCGTTGAGAATGGAGCTTCACCAATATCTTGGTGATAGAGATTCCCTGTAACACTTTTTAATAGCCTTCAACTTTAACGCTTTTTTTCACAAAAACTTGTTCAGAATTCAGGTACTTTCACCAAATTTGATAACCCTAGGTCAATAAATGGCGCTATAGCAAACTTCCCCCTTTTTGCCCCCGTTTCGACCCCAACTTTAAAAACTTTTATTCACAACAACTTGTTCAGAATTTAATACACTTAAGAATTCCACCAAATAAATGACGCTATAATAAACTTCCCCTCTTTTTGCCCCCATTTTCCTCCCTATTGAAAATAGCACTCGACAAAAAAAGCGCTAAAATCAAAGAACCTGTATTGTACCAAATCTCGTAAAAATCGGTTGAAAATGCGACCTGTAGCCGGAACAAACATACATAGAAACATCCGGAATAAAGCAAAAACAGCCACTCTTAAAATGGAGCCTTCGCTCACTTAGTTCCCTCGTTCCTTCGTTCGCTCGTATTGTTTAAAAGTAGAATACTTATTGTGTCGAAGATATTATATTTTCGATAACTCTTATAACAAAAGACAAATTTGATCAATACGAATCAGCAAGGTTTTTTTTGTATATTTGTAGGTACTTGCATGATTTGTCGTGATGATGAAGATGTAAAAAAGTATTGAAATCGATGAAATTATTTTTATTTTAAAAAATAAGAAGAGCACTACTTGTCTTCTTTCCGTCTCATGAATTCATTTTATAGCATCCTTCTGGTGGTTTATACGAGTATAATAATGATGGGTTATTATAATTGCAGCTTCAGTCTGCAGACATGTAATTTTGGTTTGTTAGATTTATTAGTATCCAGACCATAAAACATAATTGCCTAGGTATTCAAAGTATGACCTAGAGCTCAACCTTTTTCTGTCATCTTGATATTCTTGATTTAACAATAATATTTTTGTTGTGTTTCATTCGTAGCCTAAATAAAGGTGAAACATGAAAACTTTTTATCTGATTTTTTTGCACAAAAAGATTTCTCATTAAAACTTTGGCTTCGCGGTTCACAAGCAGAAAAGCTTCTAGCATACTGGGTGAAACGTTTCTGGCTCAGAGTCAGTTTCCTATCTCATTGCTAGATTCAGGTACTAATCAGTATTCATAATATCTCGTACTTACTTAATATTCTCGTAACAGCTGTTTATCAAAACGTAGTTACAATTATTATTAATGAAAAATTGCATCCCCCAAAAAAAGGTGACATTATGCTTTCTTCTTTTTCTGCTTCTTGCCTTCTTCTGACGTCTTCTTCTGATGTTTGAATAAAGAGTTACCTAACTTCTTTCTCTTTTCTTTGAATTTGAAACGGCACCGGTGTAGCTTACGTTGGTCTTTAACTGGTCTGATTTCCCATAAGAAAACGTAGCAATTTTTTTTACATATTCCTAGAATCATTATGCCCTCTACCAACGTTTGATAATAATCACATTTTATAATATGCAAAGACGCCTAATAACTCATAATATGCGAGAATAACGCGAGAGACGCGCCGCGGAGCGATCAAGGCGAGCAGTTGACCGGAATTCACGCGATGTGGGTAATTACGAGCACAAATTACCGCGGCTGGATGACCCGCTGCCATGCCGTGAGCAGCGCAAAAAGAGCAAAAACAGATTCAGGTTCAGTCAGACTATCACATTGGAATCAGTTTAGTTTATTACCGACTATAATTGCGTTCATATAGGTAATATGGCAGCTTACATATTATAGGCTTACAGTCAGCGACAATACCTCTCACACTAAATATACAGTCCTTTTAATGCATAGTAATATTTTGTTACGTAAATCGAAAGTAAGGACAAATTCAGCGACTTTAGCCGCAGACTGAAGCTATTTGAATGTTGAATATTTACTGTTGTCGTTGTTCAGCTACTGTTTGACAACGATTTGTGGTAGCGCTTCTAGCAGTGCTGCTATTATAGGCCTAGGGAACTAAAGCTGCGTGACGCGGCCTACCCCATGTTCCTACCTAATATAAAGCTAAAATTTAAAAGGCATTTTTCCTTCCTTGCAATAAAGGATCTTGACCAAACTTTTTTACTTTGCTTTTTGTTTTACCTGCCTGATGGTGCTCAAGAATTTTATTAGCTACCTACCTACCGTTAATAAATTGATGATTTTCAGCCTTTGGGCCTTAATGTTGGGTTGTCTAAATAATGTTTGGCGCAAACCAAAAAGGAATAAAACTAATAATTGATTTAGATTCCAACCAGTCCGATGTAGTTCTGGGTCATTGGCTTTTAATTTGTTGTAAGCACCTGCAGCTAATGGAAAAACATGATCATATTATACTATACCGTCGTATTTATTAAATGAATTGCACATTAAATCAAAAAAAATGGGATGTTTGTTTATTAAAAGCAAACAAATAAAAAAAATCAAATCTATATTTATGTAGGTATACCTACTTACCTACCTAAAAGTACAGAATGATTTACAAAAAATAAACATGCTAAGTAGATATAGATTTTAATAATATGTATAATGAACCCAAAAGTACAATGAAGACACGATTGTAGAGTAGTACCAAAACCTAATCAATATATTTTTCTTAACAACTCTTCCTACTTGTGTAAGTAGTCTCTGTACGGTGCTGATGCCATTCAGGTGCTTCTTAGCTCAATTTCAACGACCTATCTTGCAAATCAGCTAAGTCTATGTGTCAGGTCCGGGAAACGGTGCGCAATCACTAATAAAATGCCAATCAAACCGAAAGTGTTTACACTCGCTGTAATACAAACGAACAAATTTGATCGCAGTGTGAGATAAAAATGTTTCTAGGACATTAATATTGGCACATGCGTTTCGAAACATCTGACCCGACCTTCGTCGGATAAGATTGTCAACAGTGGAGATTCTAGATAGCGGCAGATTACCTGAACTGCCGCAGCACAATAAAACACTTCACATTCTATTGCTACTTCAGTATTTTAGTCGCAAAGAGGACGAAGCAGCACTTGACCTCTTTTTGATTCCGATATGCCCCTTTCTTGCCCGATTGTAAGCGAGGATGTATTGTGGTCTAGGATCACTATAGATGTGAAACACTCGCCTATCCTAGACGATACGATTTAGATAACTCCGACATGATAACTCTCAGATTTTGTATGTGAACCTTTGGAATGTCCCACTTCGATGTATAGTGCTGGACTGATAAAACATTTGTCGGTCTTGGAGGCACACAAATCAGTCCGATAAAAATCAGACGACTATTGACAGGTAGTCCGTTACAAGGCCAATTTTTTGTCGCTCTACGATACGTCCGATAGATTGAGAACATAGTGAAAGTACAATGTGATACTTTATATTATCTGAGGTGATACTTTGTCAAATCGCGAATCATATTATTTGGTAACTGCGCCCAGTTAATTATATAATGTGTAATTGTATATCTGTAAGTATAAAGTTTTGTAAACAAAAATGTAGAGCAGATATTGAACATTCCTTTTACAATTGTTATGGAAGGTAAACAAGTTTTATTTCGATCAATAACATTAAGTATATTATGCTGATATAATATAAGGTTTATATATGTTTATCAAAGTTATCACAAGCGTATCACAAGCTAATAATACAAATTAGAGAACACGCTACGCACAATATGTATACCTACCTATTCGTACAACAATACGAGTACTCTTAGAAAATAGTGGATTCAAAAATGAATGCAATTCAGCTCAATCTGTTCGATTATGATGCCACTGTTGCCGGTCTTCGTTCCACTTATTATCGAGGAAAATAATAGTATTTTTCATTAGCTTAATTGTCATTGATCCAATCTTGGAATAAGCAAATCAATGCATTGGATACGGAAAGGGAAATAACGAATAGTTTTCCTCATGACCAATGTATTTTCAATATTATATCGGTGACTGGATTCATTTGTTCTCCTGATCAGGTAGCAAATGGAGGACAATATACGACAGTGCAGGTGTGTAGGTACTGGTGAACACGAGGCTTATGATGGGAAGACTGAGTCACCGCGTCTCTAGGACTGTGCCCTTGACCATGGCCACAACAGAATCGTGTCACACTTTCGTGATGGGTTTCCACTTTCTGCAGAAGGCTTGGTGACCACGCACCGGCACTTATGTAATGGTACGATGCATGCTTAAGTTTAGAAGACGTGATGTCATCATCCGTCAATCTCTTTATTTAGTTTGGCAGTTCCTTACGCGAATCAAGAGTCTTGGTTACTGGTTCCAGAGGTAGAAAGATGTCTGATGTCCATGTATCAACCAATACCAACAATTCTTTTGACCTAAATCTTAATACCTATTTGATTTGTGCCTATCTATAGGTACATTTATACGGGAGGTGCGCTAAATATTAATAACAATACACCCGGAAAATGGTGCCCGTATTTTACGAATGTTTTCCGCACTTCCGGGCACGTATTTCATGGCTGGAACCATGGCTTCGGTACATGCGACGTATAACCACTTTTATAACCTAATTTTTTTTTTTTTTTTTTTATTTTTTTTAAAAAAACGTAGCCCCACACTAGGACTGCTCCTGTATCGTGGGTACTGCTTACAGACATATAATTTCACATACACAACACACCCAAACCAGAAACGAATATTTGTGGATCGCACAAATATTTGTTCCAGGCGGGAATCGAACCCGCGACCCCTAGCGCAGCAGTCCGATTGCTCGGCCACTACGCCAAACGAGCCGTCTTATGAACCTTATAATAGTGATCTTAGGTTGATTGTAAGTGTTAAGCATTCTTTCGTTAATCTTCGGACCATACTTTCTTTTCTGCGCGAACTAAGATTCACGACGCACCATATAAGTTGGGTAAGACTGTACATGTTAGCCTATGCCTCAAGTTCACTGACATTGCCCAGCTGATAACTAGGGTTGAACGATGGTTAGTTTTGCAGTAAACTTTGACGTGTATTAATTCATTACCGTAACTACTTACAGATTTATAGTACCTCCAGACTACTTCGAAATTATGTAAGTGTATGCGTAGTTTCAGTATTACTACACCTTGCTGTTACACCTTGTATACTTACTAGTGATTGAATCTATGACATTGCAAACTATACTGAAAATTAAGTGCTCTTCATTCGAATGTTTTGTTTACCTACTTATAAATGTTTGTCAAAATATACAAGGTGTCCACATAAGTAACTAAATGGCCACTCATGAAGGCAGCAGTAGAGTTATCAGCCACTTGCCACACCTCTCCTGGTACCCATTTATGCAGTGGTTTAGGTGACGCGTCACGTCCATGACTCAAGTTGGGGAATTTGCCACTTCTACACGTACAAGTGTTTGCGTAGTTTACCAAAAGGAGTGTACTTCAAAATTGATGACAATTATGGTGAAATGTCTCAAGTCTCAAATGCTTGAGGCTTGTTTTTACCGAGTTAATTAGGTACATAATACATAATTATGCGCTTTTTACACCATAAAAATCGGTCTAGTTATAGAGTCCAGTTTCAGCCTGTTCCACTTGGATCCACAGCTTGGCTCCTCACGTGAATCCTCGGACACCTTTCCCGGTAGACCATGGAAATACTCCCATCAATGGTTTGTCTATGACTTGTTTTATTTTGATAGAACCTAGAGGCCTATATTTCTCTATACAAAGTATCTTTCTTGGGAATCGCAATCTTCATCTTAGATCTATACGAGTATAGTTATCAAACGCCGTTCGGCTGACTTACGGAAGATACTGTGTTTGTGGTACCTTAACCTAATATACTTTACCTACTACCTAGCTGTGAAACAAGATGTCAGTATCAAAACATTTTCTTATCAACGTTAAACAAACAAAGTTCCATTCGTTTATCTTCGTCTATTTTATCTAGATTATCTGACTTGCTTGGTTATTAGGTATAACGCGTTATTCCCTGCTGCTATTATGTAGGTATGGTATTACTGTACATTTCTTTATCACTGCACTCATTGTAACCTCTACCATCTCAACAAGACTGTAATAATCAATATGTAGTTCCTACTTTTTAAAGAGGCATGGTTTTGCAATTAAAATTTGATCACTTGCCACTTTCTCGCTCACTTCTATATTTAGTGGTATGCGATAAGATAACGTAACAAAATGTTTATTGCATTCCAAATAAAACATTAAAAAAAAACAACTGATTCAGAAACGCGCCACGATTTTACAATGAAATGAATACGATAGGAAATAAATTAGTTCACCATTCGTTTTAGAATTCGTATTACTAGCAAACCATAAATATATGAATTTTTTGAGGTATGCTCTCTCAATCCGCACGGACACTGCTTTTTAGTTACTCATTAGAATCATAGTACGCAGCACGATTTGGTGTTACCTAAAGATGAGACGACAGCCAGTTCAGCCATCACACTGTTGTGTGGCGGAAGTTCTATGACCGGAGCTTTTGATAATCCATTACCATACCTAATAATATAAGAGAACTGGGATGTCGTAAATGCAACGAGCATTTATTATGAGATTATAATAACATAAATGAAATATCCAAAGACGAGCAATCTTCAGACAACTTGAACGTCAGCGGTCAATAAATATAAATTCAATGAGACATTACCGTGGACAATAGATAGTTAGCCATTACTGAAGGTAACTATCGGGTAGTCCATTTGCGGATAGGAAACTGTGACGGTGTACCTATATTTATTTGTTGAAGATATTGTATTGATTGACGGCGTGCGTTTTCCCGGAAAAGTAATGGGTGTAGCGGTGGATATGGAACCCTATCTGCATTATTACAGGGTTGAAACTTTATACTATGACCTTTAGGCCGCTAAAACGCGTCGTCGGAATGGCGAAGAGGCGCAAAACTTACGAGTAGGTATAGCACTAATCAAGTCGGGTAAAAAAAACAAGCAATAAAGGTGCAAAGCAAAATGAAGCTTAGCAACTTTTTATGTTTGATGGTCGTTTACCCAGATCTTTAATACTTTATTCGTGATCTCACCTTCTTTGTGACATTTACTAATATTTGAATCGTAACTGAACTCTATCACGCATAGGAACAGGTACTTTTGTCACGTTCCTCTATAGTCACGTTATCGTTTCTCTACGTCATCTTTATATTAAAATTTGTAGGAGAACGTTTATTCGATATACAAATGAATGTCCGATGGTTCGATTAAATTTATATCCGGATACTGGTATTTACATTCGTATAGGAGTATACCACTATCCGGATATTTGTAAGATCCAGATAATAGAAGTAATGTAATTATGATATAAATAATTATCATTATATGAATGTACTTAAATATAATATGAGTAGGTATAGTACCTACTTAGTAGACTTAAAAAAAGAATGATAATAGATAATATGAAACATATAGCATTTAGATTTTCTGCCATTGTCTAATAGGTAAGTCTACCGTCTACCTACACCGAAGGCCCTTTACCTCGGTTGTCATTTTCCGGCACGCGACCGAAACCGCACTGAAAGGGCTTATAATATCGGTACCTATTGAGTAGGTTATTGTTCCATTGATAAAAAGCAAGGGCAAGGTTGAGGCAATACGGGCTAGTGACGGCGATAGGCAGACGATTTAAACAGATATTTTACCTTACTATATGTAGGTCTCGGACGAATCTGTAGCCTCCATAGTTTCTATGTTCTTGTCTATTGAAAATATCGAGTAATAATTAAAGCCTAGTTCTAACCTACTTTCATAATAGGCTCAATTAAGCCGGGCAATGCCAATACTAACACACTCTCCATTAACTTTATTAGTTACTTGTGTTTTTTCTAAAGGAGTAGGGAGAAATGATAAGACTCCTCATCGCAGCCAGAAATGTTCATTCTCTTCTCCGCGTCTTACGAGTATATCCCGCTTCCGCTGATCGTTGCTCCATTTTTGACTTCCCAAATTGCGCTGTCTAGTCAAGAACTTGTCTTCCTTGAGCATTTATTAGCCAACACCGGGCCAGGACCTGCCACTTCAGCTTGCTAATCCTTTGACATAAGCCGTCCACCTTCACCTTCTGTCAGTCAATCTTTACTACGTATAGTAATGGGATAGGCACGAGGTAGGCTGCTAAAGCTCGGCTTTGAGGATTGGAGTATGGGATTGGACACAATATTTTTAATTGTTCATTATACAGCATCGTGGTGGATTATGACCTGATCCTACTGTACATACTGAATTACATAATAATATGCTGCAATAACTACTTTATAGAGCATCGCTCGTACCTATTTACTTGAGACTACGAGGCGCGATTAATCTCGGATTTCCACGTATCGATATCATTTATTTTAGTGAAAGGAAAAACCTGCTAGCAACCTGGTCCTATCGAATTAAATTGTGTAGTTTTTTAGCTGGTGCCTTTGACCTAATCTGTACTGGTCTTCATATATAAAACATGTGCACTGTTGGGTAAGCTTGGCGCTTCTTATCAGGCGGGTGGCACGCTCCGTCTCATTGTACTCTGCGCAGTATTGAAAAATACCATTTTACTGCAAAATACAGCGGCATAAGACCGCGCGCTACTTTTCCCATGACATCACAGAACATAGATAGGATATTTTTACCATTTTGTTCCTCAGAAATATAATATTTTACTTGCAATAGGAAAACGTCTTTATAAGTTAAATTAATACGCTAGCAAATAGTTACTGGAGTACCTAGGCATCGTCTATACCCTGCATGCATAACGCAGCATTTCCCCCTTGTTGGTGTACAATATACCTACCTACCTACTACGTAGGTAAGGTACACCTATCTATCGGCTTAGTTAATTTGCAATAAGATAGTCAACTATTACTATAATACTCACGTCCCTACAACGATGTTATTTTTAGTCTTTATTTTGCTGTTATAAGGGTTGCCACTTTTAGTAAGTACATATAGTATCAATATAAAGTACCTACAATTGATTAGTCATTATTATATTGTTTCAAAACATAAGATTTTTATTACTTTTTGCGGTTTGCATCAATAAGCATCTTTACTAGATTACTTATTACTTTTTATTATATTATAGACAATTGCACGGCATCTCTTCTCGACTGTTTAACGAAAAAATACTTACGACTTCCAAAGAAATCAAATCATGCGAAATAAAGTATTTTCGTGTACTTTATGTTCACATAAAGTATAGAGTACAATCACCTCAAATAAAGTATACAATACTTTATTATAAAGTACAGGTGGCAACCCTAGCTGTTATTGCTAGGATTTAGGTAGGTACACGCGGGTAGATAGTTTTTTTGGGTGCAAAATCTTATTTCTGACAATGTAGTAACTAACAGTTATACTCGTACTAGCTCCTAAGAACCAGTCGTAATAATTATTCTACAATTTTTTTTAAAGTTTTTTATGTTTGAGCTAATCAAGTGTAGCTTTACAGAACGAGTTACATCTGTGGTTGAAGGTCGACACTTTAACAGAGCTAAAATACATAACATACCTACAAAATAACTTATAAGTAGGTACCTAAGTACAGATAGTAAGTCATTCCACATTCGGCTCTCTTATAGCTCCAAATCGTTATATATACCAGTCAACTTATAGAAAAAAATTCATAACTAAGGTCGGGTCGATCTTCAGAGATCTTATTTTACACTTTTACGAATCGAACCTATCTACGAACCTTACAAATTTCGAACAGAATCGTAGACTAAACGAACTCGTGAGCGTTTAACGGCTTGGTTGTAATATTGAGATTATTCTCAGCTTTGTCTGTAGGTAATACTAAAAACCTCATATCATTAGAGATCAAGTTTTTACGGGACTTATAACCGGTAGTAATCAGATCGACTAAAATGTTGAATGCTGCCTGTGAGCTACCTCTAAATGAATCTGTATCTGTTGAGAACTAAAATAAAAACACATCTTGTTTGAACCATTGTTTAACGAAGACTGTATTTTTCAATAACGGTAAATCCTACTAATATTATAAACGCGAAAGTTTGTATGTATGGATGGATGGATGTTTGTTACTCTTTCACGCAAAAACTACTGAATGGATTTTGATGAAACTTCGCAACAATATAGCTTATATGTCAGAATAACACATAGGCTAAAATTCATAAAGATATATTATCGTATATTATCCAAACGCGGGTGAAACCGCGGGGCGCAACTAGTATAAATATAAAAGTAAAATATTTTGAAAAACGTTAGGCGACGTAATGGCCAGTACGGTCGCCAACGGTGTAATTTTGAAGGCTAGAGCAAAATATATAAATCAGAATAGTCTCTATATACTTAGTGAACTCTGTAAAATATTTTAAATTTACACGTGTAATAAATCCGAGTTCATTCTAACAGATTGAAGATATAATTTTTAATATGCGGATTAGATATTCGAGAATAAAAAACTGAATCTAAATGACATTGGGTCGAGGAATTTATAAAAAACATTATAAGTATATACCTACCTACCTACTTTAGTAAAAAAATAGCTTATTAATAATTCAATGCTAATAGAGTTTTAGCGTCGTTCCTAAACGGTTGAAGCTCATGGCCGTTCTTGTTTGCTATTTATATAATTTGGGGTGTGTCCTAGTTGGTATAAGCAGAAACTAGATTGTAAGCAAATGCTTGGCACTGTAGATCCTTTTTTTGGTTCATTCACACTTTGCAGCGCACTAATTCATTAGATATTTTTTTGGATACAGCTACGAATCGAAAAGCAGTTGAAGTTTTTCGAGGTATGTCAAAATTATATAATTATGTACCTATTGATATTAGTTTGTGCGCGAATTAGACCCGATTAAATTCTAGTTCAAGAATATCAGTTACTAAAATGCCGGTCCATAATATTATAATAAGTAATAACGTTTTATTGGCCTTATAAATGTCTTTATAACTTCCAATAATCATCGTTTAAACATTTCTAGACTTGTCGAACTTGATTTATTAAATGGTTTATTTTAACACCAAGTTTTATTTCGGTAATAAGCAGTTTTTTGTAAGGTTGGGGTCGAGAGTATCAATAAATAAAGATATTGTGTTAGTCGTTAAAACTCTTGGGGCTTAGTTATAGGCAGGTTATAGGTATATTATATACGATCAATAACCGCTCTCGTTATAAGACAAACAAAAAGGCCATAAAAGGCTCTTTCATAAGGCAAATAAATGTTACATTAAGATATAATGAAAAATACGAGTATGCAATTTTATACTGCATCCCCTTAATATATATTTAAATTGTACGTATGTACCTATGTCTATTCTACATAAGACACTTATATAAAATGTAAACCTAATATTATAATGTGGTACGTGTTGTTTCAGATGAAGCAACTACTACTGGTGGTGGTGGCGGCCGCGGCGGTGGCGGCCGACGATCTGCCACCGTCCTGCAGCAAGCCGGTCTACTGCAACAGCGAACTGCTCCACCACGTGCAGATGTCTGATCTGTTCAACGACTCCAAGACCTTCGTTGACCTGCCTATGACGTACGACGAGAACACCACTCTCAGCGCCTTCCAGAGAATTCTGAACGAGACGAACAATGAACCCTCTAAAGACGAGATCTACGACTTCGTCCATGAATACTTCGACGTCAACGCGACCGGCGAGCTCGAGGACTGGACCCCGAGCGACCACACCGACAACCCAGCCTTTCTGAATCAAATCCGCGATGAAGATCTGCGGCAGTTCGCCAGAGACATCAACAGCATCTGGCCGACCCTTGGCAGGAGAGTCAAACCTCAAGTTCATGAGAAACCCGAGCAGTTCAGCTTTATCCCCGTCTCGCAAGGGTTCATAGTCCCCGGGGGGCGGTTCAAGGAGATATACTACTGGGACGCGTACTGGATCATCGAAGGGCTCCTCATTAGCGGGATGCACGAGACCGCTCGCGGCATGATCGAGAATCTGATTGAGCTGCTCAACAAGCTCGGACACATCCCTAATGGCAGCAGGTGGTACTACCAGGAGCGCAGCCAACCGCCTCTGCTCTCCGCCATGATGATGCGCTACTACGAGAAGACTAAAGACAAGGCGTTCATAAAAAAGCATATTGCCTCCCTCGAAAAGGAATTGGACTACTGGTTGAAAACGCAAATTGTAACTTTCGAAAAAGAAGACAGGGTGTTCACTCTGCTCCGATATTACGTCCCGAGCACGGGCCCGCGCCCCGAGTCCTACCGGGAGGACTACAAGCTCGCGAACGAACTCGACAACCACGCGGATCACACAGAATTTTACATCGACATTAAAAGTGCAGCCGAAAGTGGTTGGGACTTCTCTTCAAGGTGGTTTATCAGCCCCGAAGGCGACAATTCGGGCAATTTGACGAACATTCACACAAGAAATATTATTCCCGTTGACCTTAATGCCATATTCGCCAATGCTCTTGGAAATGCCGCATATTTCTATTCTATCACAGGGAACTCGCGTAATGCTGCTCATTTTGGATTTGTGGCAAAGCAATGGAGAGCTACCATCGAAGACGTGATGTGGCACGAAGGTGATGGGATATGGTACGATTACGACATAGTAAACAATAAGCACAGGAAGTACTTCTACCCGAGCAACTTGGCCCCGCTCTGGATGCTTTCGGTGGATGAAGAACATATCAAAACACACACCCCTCGCGTGCTCAATTACTTGAAGACCTCCCAAGGGCTGTCCTATCCCGGCGGCATTCCCGTGTCTCTCTCGGACAGCGGCGAGCAGTGGGACTTCCCCAATGTGTGGCCCCCAGAGGTGAGCATCGTCATTAAAGCTCTGCAGGAGATGCACACCGAGGATGGAGAAAAATTGGCGTTCCACCTAGCGCAGGAGTGGGTCAGGATTTGCCGCAAAGGCTTCCAACAGTACGGGCAGATGTTCGAGAAGTATGACGCCAGAGTGGCCGGTAGGTACGGGGGAGGCGGCGAATATAATGTGCAGAATGGCTTCGGGTGGTCTAACGGGGTGGTACTCGAGTGCCTCGAGACCTACGGGAAGGTGATGACCGCGTACGAATCCAATGAACCTTACACCGAGAAGTTGACAGTCCTTCCTCTACAACCGCAGAAAAAGAACGAGAAGAGACCCGTGCAAGCCGATGATGAGCACGACACCTCTAGTTCAGCGGACAGTAGCGCCAGCGAAGACTAATTATATCTTCCAATACAGCTGATCATGCAACGAGCAAATGCACAACAGTGATGATACAATCGAAAATAGCAGTAGTATTACTAGGACAAAGTACCCATTAGCACTTACATAAGAAAGTTAATTTGTGCAATGGACAATTCTACATCCAATATACTATATGTTTATATGTATGTTGAAAAAAAAGCAATGCTGTGCCTTTCCTAAGAATTAGCAGGGGAAAGACGAAAATGGAGCTTTTAATGTAATTAATGTTGGTTGTGAAACGTTAAAATAATAAGTATACAATGCGACTTGCGCCCTTTCCTATTATATTATGCGTAAAATAAATAAAATGTATTAATAATTATTAATAATGTTGGAATTGTGCCATACGCTTCAACGAAACCAATTATTATAAATAATACGAACGAACAATAATAGGTAATTTAAATCGGAGTGAAAACCGAGGTTTCAGTAATATAGTTGAATGTATTATTTATTAGATAGTATAATATATATAATTATGTTATTGCCTGTTAATGTATTATAAAATATAACATCAAATTATAGGCATTTATTAGTTGTTAAACACTGGTGTACTATGTATTGTATATTTTAGTATTTTTTATTACCAGAAAGTTACCACCTAGAAAAAGCATAATATTAAGTTTTAAATCATCGTATGTACTTATGTTGTTATAATCTTATCGAATAGAATAAAGGCTGTGTCAGTATTTTAGTTTGTCTTTGTTAAATTATCGAAGCGTCCAACATTCCAGGCCAGGTGGTTCTAAATATTTATCAAAATGTTGTGTATTTTTTATCTACGTTTATGTGGATTATTGCCACGTATTATGTTCACAAGTAAGAATGTTTCATAAAGAAGCATCAGATAAAATAGAACAATAATAAATAACCTATTATACCTACATAGGATATTTGCTTGCAAATTAAAGAGCCGAGTGCGGTTAAAGTTGTTTATTTCGAATATAACGATTAGAGCGAACCGCGCACCAAAATATAGGTAGTATACACTGTTACCTCTGAGGAAGCTTCCGACAAATTCCGATGAAGGAAAACATCTTTTAAAATGTTAATAGTAGCGCAGTTTAGCGCACTGTCCACCCGGCTTGCTTCATCCCTACTCAAGCAGAAAATCTGACGCCAATCCCTTTTAGAGTTTTCCGACAGAAGTCTTTGAGTGTCAGTTCCGTATACCTACAGTGAAAGTGAAGTGGCCAAATGAATAAAAAAATGTAGGTACTTATTATAAATACTTTATAAATTCTAGTTGTCAGTAAAATTGTTATAGTTTAGTTAGAATGCGAGTAGTTTAGGTAAGTGAATTATACGTTATGGTGGTGTTAGAAAATGCGATTTTAATTACCCACGAATAAAGCCTTGGAACGGAATAAAGCCTTGCAGGTGGTGACTTGCTATTCTACGAGTATATACGATACTGAAAATCATCCATGAATACTTACTAACAGAGCATCGATCTAGATAACATAAATATTATCTACTTAGGTTATTGCTGAGGACGGTTGATGCAAATTTATACAAATTGTATATTGTTATTGCATGAAGAATTGTTACGCTAAAATTTCAGATAGCGTACAAATCCATTGTAACAGCATAACGAGACTAGCATAGCAAGTAGGTCACCTCATGCCAGTCACGAGTCACTCAGAACTTTGCATTGTATTGTACTATGGCACATCACAGTATTACAGAACTACCCTCATCACCCTGAGACATTGGTTCTAAGT